>JAUBNY010000475.1:623404-636350 GCA_032275445.1 Crypturellus soui | reverse complement strand
TGTGCAGGGGGGTTGGACTAGATGACCTCTAGAGGTCCCTTCCAACCTTAGGCATTCTATGATTCTATGATCTGCTGCAGCAGTAAATCAGAAGTTTTAGCAGCAGTCACTGATCTGCTGCTGAAATGGAAGTGGGGAAAGAGGTGAACTTTCCATCTGCAGGCTCAGAGATCCATCACTTCCATTTTCCAGTGCCTCAAGATGCATTTTCCCAGGTTATCAGACCCAAAATCAGTGAGAATTATTGTCCTTAGAGGACTTGAATCAGTTGACTTGAATGTCAGTTTGCACCAAAATCACAAGTAACAAGCCCACTTGACTTTCTCCCTGCTCAGCAACATCCTCACAAGTCTATTCTGAAGCTCCAAAGTGTTTTCAGCAGGTTTATCTAGACAGTCCTCTGAGCTTTGATGGTGACTTCTGGGAGATAATGTTTAGAAAACTGTCATCACGTGAGGAACTGAAAAGAGCCAAAATTCAGAAAAAATTGAAACTACTTTTAGTTCTTTCTTGACACAGATCTTGATTTAATATACACAAGGAATCTGCCGGTGATTACAGAACTCAGCATGACATCTATAAATTTAAGTTGAAATTATATTGTCATTCGATGTTACTTGCAGGAGCTTGAAGCTTTTCCAAAAGTCTGAGTTTTAAACACGTTATGCTTGAAGTGAGGCCTGTGCACAGATATATCCTGACAATTTAAAGAGATCTGGGGCCAAAACTCCAAGACTTGGGAATTGGCCAGGAATTTTACTCACTTATTTTCAAGAAGAGGTAAGCTGTTTTTGAGGATAGATTAGCTCAGGAAATATCATCATCACATGCAGACCTAGAGAAAAAGTTCATGTTTGTGCTACTTAGAACAAAAGTACAATAATTGACATGCAAGGATTCTTATAATTATCCTTTTGCTTTCATTGGGCACAAAAAAAACATGTTTCTTGATATCTTTTTTTGCTAACAAGAGTTGCTGGAATAAAAACAGTATAATGAAAAGACCTTGGAATTCAATATAATAGAACAAAACCTCTGGCTTAGATTTCAAGTGTTTAAGGTGAGATTCAAGCTGCAGTGAAATGAACTCATGGGAGATTCTTGTTTATTGTAATATAAAATGAATTGCATGCAAATTCATTGCTGTTAATATTCTGAATCTCAGCGACAGTTTGCCCCAAGGGCATTGAATTTACTCAATATTCTAAATGACCCTCACAGTTAACGAGAACATTTTACAGACTTTATTGTATGAAATGACTTTAATAACTTGATGGGGCATTCCAGAGGTGTGGGGTGGTTCCGAAGGAGGGAAAACTGTGACGGACCTGGAGGAGCCCCCGTATCAACCCTGACAGAGACAACAAGGCACCTGTGATCACCTCGCGTTTCTTTCCTGTCCCCCTGCTTGCGCATGTGCAAACTTAAAAGCAACCTAAATTAAAAATGCAGTTTACAAACAGTTAAGCAAAGACACAAAGACTAAGGCTTAAATTTCCAGGACTAAGTGTGGTATAATTCACTTATACATGGCTAATAGACTGATAGAAGAGAGATGATTGGCAACAACTCTTGGTTATACTAAATGTACTGGAAAACTACCTATAGCTATGAGGAGAACGGACTGCAGGAGAGGTGTGACAGCACACATTTAAGAGTGCTCCCTGACCACCTAAAAACTCTGGTTTTGCTCTCAAATGCAGTAGTGGAAGGATTTTCTGACTCCTTAATCATTTTCTACTTTCCTGTCACAGGTCAAGGACAAAAGCTCAGCAATTTCCATGAATACTCAGAGATGCGACAGAACAAGGGAAGCAATGTGCATATTTTACATTAATATTGTGTTTTGTTTGCAGGTCAGCCACACAATCCCTTTCTGTGTGGTTCATGCTGCAGCCTAGAGAATCAGAATAATCTACATATTTGCACCCTTCTCTTCATATCAATGGGGAAGAAATATAAAAGCAGTGAATGGGGTATGAATTCCCCTGCTGGAAAAAAATATTCGTGTTTGAGCTGTTAGCCTGATTAGCTTTTTTCTCTATACAACCATGATGTATTAATCTCTTCTGCTTTGTAGCTATTGCATTGACACAGTCCTCACTTGAGTACTAAAAGGCAAAACTATGATGTTTAGAGAAGCTTCCCACTCAAGTTATAGACAAAAATGCTCTCTGCTTTTCCCCCAAACAATATAAATGAACCAATAACCCCCCTGCAAAGAACACGGTGTTGTATAAGACCAGAATTGATTAAAACAAAAGTGTTTTTTTCTTTTTTTTTTTAGTGTGATTAATTCTTACCGATTCCAGTAGTTATTGATTCTGCCTCAATGTCGTTAGCCTTTTTCTTTGCCACTTCAGCTAGTGCCAATTCACCCTTATCTAGTGCAATGTAATGGATGTCCTTTGGAAATAAAAGAAAAATAAAAGATTAATCTAGAATGAATCTCATAGGAGTAACTAAAGAGAATTCGAAAGAAAGAGGCTCTTTTATTATTTAGATCACAAACACAGATGGAACTGATGAACCCACTGCTACATTTTCATTCTCTTCCAATGCAAATTTATTATCCTACTCGTGCTGTTGAATGCAGTGTTTCTTGTTAACAATGAATAAAACGCTGACCAACCATGCACTGATAAAAGTGAAGCAATTGACTCAACATGGGAATGAAAACAATCTGTCTGTTTTTGACTTGTGCTGGTTGATGCAAGAATTGGAAGAGGACCGCTCGGATCTGCAGCCGATCTGAAGTATTCAAACTCTCCTGGCTTGGATCCTGTGTTTGAAGTGTGTTATGTTTCCAACTAATGCAGGAGTTTGGGAGGAAACCTTTTGGGACTCATTTTCTTTGCAGGTTGTCATGTTGCCCTTACTACTCTTAGTGTGATACACTGATAGTCTTCCCTGTGCTGATATTGGAGCAGCAATGCTCAATAGCTTTAAAATCCCTGCTAGCGACAAGATTTCTGAATCACTGTAGGATTTTTGGTTGAAGTTACACAACGGGCTTTTCCAAAAATGTTTTTGGTGAGCATGAACCTCTAGATCTTGTCTCTAGCATAGGGTTAAAAATCAGAGAGCTGCAATAGGGATTTATCATTTTGTGGTGAACTGCTAAGCTTTTAGCTGTGTTTTAACCTCTGAGGTGCCCAGCATACAGTGGAATTTGCAGGAAAATATATTTCCAGGGACAAACTACTGTTCCTGCCCTTGATTTTAGTCCTTTAAGTAAAATTACATCCTTGATTATCAGTAAAGAGACATTTAAATCCGCTTCTCCTTTACCGCCAGAGCCACAGAGTGATCTGAGTCTGAATTTAAAGAGATTAAGGAAGAGTGAAAACTCTTTCTCATTGGCAAAGCTGGGGTGCTGCTTTTGTGCTTAAAATGGCAATTGGTATCAAAAAACCTAAATCATTGTTGGCCATTGTGCTGCACTCTCTGCATGCAGGAATTTCCAGGGAAAAAAGTGTTTGTTGGACATATTGATCCCTGTCAATCACAAAAGTAACTGCATTCATGCTAATTCAGAAGATTGCAGGTGAAACTGCCCTCCTCTGGGTGAATTTACTGACATCTTCATAACCATGGCAGAAACCCTGCCAGAAACTGGTGAGCAACTCCAGAAAGAGGCGACAGATGGAAAAAATTGGGGGCAGTAACATTGAATGGGAGAAGAAAGATACTGTGAGAATTTCATTTAATAAGGAAAAAGAAAAAGAAGAAAAAAAAGGAAAATAAAGACAGGAGGAAGCCAGATAAGGAGGTCAGGGAATGAGACTGGAATGTGGTGCCGACTCTCCCCATCCTGGAGTCCGGAGGAGCCGGCGGTGCTTTCCGATCCCAAACCAAAGTGCGACTTCCCAAAACGCTGTTGTGTCTTGGGGCAAAGCGAGGACGCCTGAACCCGCTGTGAACTCTGCACTTCCTCCCACTTCAGGTTGTCATGGGAAAGGGCCCGAGCAGCAAGGGGTGATTTCTGCGGTGATTAAAAAGCAGATCTTGTCAGCTTATTTAGATAACAATAGAAAACCCACGGGCTCTAGAACAAGTCTAAGCTTACAAGGATTTGAATGTATAGGTAGATTCCGTTCATCAATTTGACATGCATTCTGCCTGCACTTTAATGACTCGCTATTATTTAGGTATTGTAGACTTTTACACAGTTTTATGCAATAATTTGGGTAGGGGATGGAAGGAACTGCAAAGTTCTTGCAGTTAGGAGGATGCCCATCCTGTTCATGGCAAAAGATGGGCTATTTTCAGGTCTTGGTTTTGGTTTTGTTCTGTAAGAAGAAGTATGAAGATGGGAGACATCCTTTACTTACGAGGGGGGGATTTGTAGGAGCAGCAGCCGGACACCACAAGCTGCTGCTGTAGGAATAAATTAAGATTCTTTTGACTTTTGTCTCCATTTTTAAACAAATCTTAAATAGAGAAGGCTGCATGTGTAAAATATCCCAAGCAAACCATTTCAGATGAAACTGAGGCCGTCTCCATTCAACTGAGCCCCAAACCACTTTTTTTTTAAAGAATTTCTAAATGGTTGAGTAGGATAAAAACAGAAAATAAATAAAAGAGAAAAGCAGTGAATTGCAGGGTGCATTCAAGAATGGCAGGATTTTTTTTAAGCTGAATATTTGTTACAGATTTTTTCCCCCAATTATCTAAGAATTTAGCAGTTCAAAGATCATGTCCCTCTCAAAAACAATGGTGAGGATAAATACAGTTTCCAGCTGCTTATCAGGAGTTTGTTGAAGGGCTGTATTTTATCATCTAACAGTTTGACGACTTTTTGGAGCTCCTTTTTACCCTCATCTTTGCTAGTCACAGTCCTCCGTGAGCAGAAGTCATTTGAAACCTTGATGCCACTTGTCTATAGGATATTTCTGGGCAAAATTCCAACCTTTCTTGGAAGCACGCACTTTCCCCATCAGTGTATCACCCAAGATCTGACACTTTTATTAAAGTGTCTTTTCCTTGCCTTTTTGCTTCCTTTGGTACACAGGATGGCCCTTTGAATTCTCAGCAGCTGAAAGCTGGAGCAAACTACAAAAGGATTTGAAGTTAACAACCCTTCCATCACTTGATCTTTTCTGTCACAGATTGCATCAGTCACTGGCCAGTAACTGTAGCTGTTGTTCATGATATTATGTTCTTTTCAATTTCTGTTTTTTTTTAATTGAACTTTGTAGGAGATGATAATAATTGATGGACTAAGATGCAACCTAGTGGTAAAGCTTATGGGGAGACACAGCAGTCTTGCTATGGCATCACACTAGTGATGCTACAGACAGAGCTAAGGAGGAATTCTAAGCCTTTTTTTTTTATTTTCTTTTTCAGTTTTAGGAAAGAAATCACTCTTTGGATAACATTCTACCAAACTTTTTTTTGCAATCTCAAAATAAGTGCCAGGATGGTTGCAGCGTTCCGTTTGGCAAAAGAAACACTAAGATAAATTCTCCAAGATATAGACATTCATTTCATTCATTTCCTTAGAATGTAAGAAGACAGGTATCCAACCCAAAGACCCTCTGAGCTTATTATCTCTGCTCCTCTCCATCCTTTTTTTTTCCTTCTCTGTCCTCTTTCCTTCTCTGTTCTCTTTACTAAATACCTCTCTGTTTTTCATCTTTTTTATTCCATTGAATATCCATCTTTAGTCTACTCTTTCTTCTTGAAATTCCCTCAAGTTAACTGGGAATAAGGTGTCACTCTTGGGGACAGCTGAGGTTTCATAAACTCATTTGTTCAGTCTGTAGAGCAATCGTACAAGTAACTGACCTGTGCAATAGTTATTTGTATTGCACATAACTATAAATGCTTTAAGCACAGGCAAAGTTGGATGTCATTAATTGCGTTTTGACCCAAATAAACAATATATACAAGTTATTCAACGTCAAGCAGAAGTGAGGGATGCACAAAGCTTATGTTTAGCAGCTGAACTGTTACACTAGTAGCTAGGAGGACTGTAAGCTTACAGGGAAGAGCTTCTTTCTTCCTCATTTTCATGCAGTATTTGAAGCAATAAAGCCCCTTTCCCTAAAAACTACCATGGCACAAAAGAATCCAAGAATCCTTAAGGTTGGAAGGAACCTTAAAGATCATCTAATCCAATCTGTCCTAGAACTGTGCCCAAAGGCAGCACAAGGAATACGGAGAGGAGGTCCTGAGAGAGCAAAGGCAGAAGAGAGGACAGGACAGCGCTGCTTTCTGCGTGAGGCTTGAAGCTCCCCTAGAAGAAAGACCGGAGCCGTTTGGCTCGGAGGAGGACACGTGTCCCCGTGTGGAAGCAGGCCCCGAGTCCATTCCTCGCAGGAGCAGCTTTGGACCCATCTCCTAAGCAATGTCACCAGGTGACTCTCAGCCTTGGCGTGATGGTGAGAAGATGCTCTAGGTCCTCGGGGTGGCAGGCCAAATGCTGGGACATTTGTCCCCGTGTAATGGGTGTCATTATATAGCAAGGATTTATTCTCTGCAGGATGCAGGAGCCCTGGTAACCTGCTGTGTTCTTCCACAGACCTCTGACAGGCTGAATCACCCAAGTGGTTGCAGTCCTTAGCTTGATAGGTGTTAAGAGTAGCCTGGAAAAAGTAGTCTTTAATAACAAAATAAAGCAAAAAGAGCGCAGGAAAAGGCTGAGATAAAAAGAGTAAAGAATGAAGGGAGTAAATATAAAACATGTAATGAATTTCCTAAAAGTCTGGTATTTCCATCACATTTGTTTGATACATGCGTAGAAAAGTTTATCGCAGTATTCACATCTTTCTAATTAGATGGAACAAGCCAGATGATTAGAGCCGTGAAAAAAACATCAAAAGGTTCACACAACTTTTTATATAATTAGAAGGGAATTTTCATAACCCATAAAAGCAGGATTTAATTGTGTAATTTAACATACAATTTAAATATCAAGATCAAACTAGCAGGGCAAGTGACTTAATGGGATAAGTGATATTAACATCTAGTGTCAAAGCTTAATTTAAACAACAGAATGTCTTCATTATGCAAAAGAGTCAGGCAAACCAGTCGTTCAAAGGGCTTTTTTTTTTTTCTAAAACAAGCCCCTTTCCAATTGTTTCTTCGAAAACAATGGAATCAGCTGTGGAGCAGCAACATGCTGAGAGCCAGCAAAGCGCGATGGCTTTGTCCAGCTGACCTCGCTGTGACATTGTGGCGCAAGATCTTATAAAACAAGAGCCTCCTGCAGCGCTTGCACAGGGGACCTTTTAAGAGACAGTTAATTTTACTTTTGTAGCTAATTAAGTGGGAGGGGGCAGAGAGCGCATGAAATGCAAAAACCCTTGGGTTGATGCTGCAGAGCTTTGTTGTTTTAAAAGCACCTGTGGAAGCGTTCATAATTTGTCACTTTTCACCAAATCCTGAAAGAGAAACTAGGAGCATTCAGGATCCCCGGGACACAGCCAGCTCTTGTGTTCCAGCCTCAGCAGTTGCACTTCTTAAAGGGATGGATTAGAAACATATAAGCTTATTAGAGGGAAAGATGACATTCACCGCATCAGGATGGATGAGGAAGGGGTAAGTTCACAAACATATACATTAATTCCTGGAAAACACAGGACAGCCTTTAGACTGTGTTAGGGGAAATGTCAGTGACTCCAAAGATTCTCAACTGCTATTGAGCAGCTTCATGGTGACAAGGGGCAAGGTAGTTTTTAGCATGTGTCCAAGACTGCAAATGACACTGATCCTTTTGGAGGTGACAACTAACTCATCGCTACAACGGCCTCCGAGATACGACTCACCATAAACAGGTCCCGAGCCCCTATGTCGACAGCCAGCAGAAAGGCTTTTTCAAATCGCTGATACCTGCAGGAGAAAAGCAGCATTATCACTTGCTGGGGACAATGCCAAACCTAAGGGCTACGTCAGTCAATGGGTAGGAGAAGTCCTTCTATTCTCCTTAGAAGTGATGGCAAAGGTTTACTGGGGAAACTCTTGTTATCCTTGTGGTAGAACTGCAGAAGTAGGTGATAGGCCAGGGACTGTCCTTAGAAAATGTCATCAAGGCACTGTGTCCCATCAGATCTTGTCAAAGCTGAAGGTTGCTGATGGATGGTAGCAGCTCCTCTGATTTCCAATGACCCAGACTGCCACCTTTTCCTTCCCCAGCGACAACGCAGCATCTCCTGGCAATCACAGCAAATACCGATGGGGCAGGAGATACTACCAAAGGCTGTACATACCCCTTTGGATGCAATCCTGAGGATACCGGTAAAAGCAGGAGGAAACAAGCCATCCATCAGAGGCTTTCACACACTACACTGGCAAATCCTGCACTGGGTTACGCCTCTCATGCTGGATGCGAATATTGCCTCTGCAAATGGATATTCTCTATGTGATGATGCAAATAATATTGTGGAAAAGTGATTCTATTTGTAAACATTCTTTCCTACTGCGTTGTGTCAAACCTCTTTTAAAATGGGAGTTTGGTGTGAATTTTTTTGCATTTGCAAAATGACAAAAAAACCCTAGATTTTATTTCAGTTATGGCAAGCAAATTCCATATTTTCCCTGGTAAACTGGTAAATTTTCTCGCTTTTCCCTATTTACCAAAGTCTGCAGGAGATCCATTGTACATGCCTGTATGGGTGCCAGTATCTATACTGTTCTGTAGACACTGGGGACATAGGAGAGTCCTCCTCCCCCTTGGTGGATGAGGTGATTTTGTGCCTCCCTCTTAACAAAATCTGCCCTAACCAATGCAAAAATACCTGCAACCAAAAAATGCAGAATAATTTTTCTTTGATTGACCTGCAGAATGGAATCAGGGCCAGAAAGCTGCCAGTTCTTATCTGTCTCACGACGATTTCAGTTTTTTCTTTAATCAACACACATACTTGAGGCTCATTATGGCCCCTACCATAAAATTTTCAGAGTTGCACTGAGGGGTAAGAAGGGGGATAAAAATAAAGGTTACCCAAGAAATGCTTTTCACAAACCAGGAGAGCTGGAAATAACAATCAGTGGCATTTCAAAAATTACTAGAATTGCTTTAAAATGAGGTAAAGGCATCAAACAACAGCAGCAAATTCGCAATACTTAGGCAAGCAATATTACATCAGTGAAGAATGCTTTTTTTTTCCCTAAAAAAACCCAAACAAACTAGCTTTATTGCAAAGTTTGTGCTATTCTGAATCTCTTTGGCACAGATTTTTTGTTTTTCACTCCACAGGAGAATCCTATCCAGTAGGAGAGAGACCTCAAGCTGATAATACCTGTTTTCCAAGCAGATTTTGTTATGGCAAAACCTCTTGTTATTGCCAGCACACTTCGAGTTTATCAGTTCCTCACCCCAAAAAAGCCCCAAACAAAATATCCTCCCTTTTCTTCCCATGCTACAAGTACACATTACAATGTCTGCTTTCTAAAAAGGCATCTATAGGGTACATGTCTCCAAGTGAGTGTCCTCCCTGCTCCTTTCCCTCTGTTCATTTCACAATAATTCTAGCAATCAAGACTTCTATATCTCTTGAAAAGTAGAGATAAGGAAATCTGCCTGCAAACCATGAAGTTCAGCCACTCGCTTGGTCCAAGTGACAACCAACAGAAATGTGACCTTTAAGATTAAGACTCTCAGACTGTGATTAACTATACAGGACAGATTGGAAAACATTTCTCTGCAAGCTGCCTAGGACATCAAATGCTAAGTTTGAACTCTTCTTAATAAAATAATACAGTCACTGGATGCTCTTCTGCAAGCTTTCTGCCCATCCTATAGAACTCTAAAAATGATGGTTGTTAGGACTTTAAGGACACAAGGAGGGAAAATATAAAGGATATGACAAGGGCCACGCAGGTCAAAATGGGAGAGACAGGGAATCCTGTCTCTTGAGAGTCTCGGATCCTCTTGAGAGTCTCGGATCCAGCTCCGAGACTCTCAAGTCAGGAACACTTATTCCATCACATATCAGTTTCATCTACTGAGTTCAGAGAGGCCCTTCTTGTCTCGCCTAAGTTAAAAGAGAATCAAACGTCCAGGGTTTCACCTGATGTTTGATGCTCAAAACAAAATTGACTGTAAATACTGCAACTCAACCCATTGGACTTGGGCCTACAAGGACAGAAGTCTCTTGGAATCTTGGGGAACCACCTTAAAAAGATAATATTGTAATATTTATACATAACACGAACACGTCTAACGTGAAGCCCAAGAATCAGAAGGCAAAAAACACCCTGCAGAGAGAAAAGAGAGGGAGCTCAAGCAAGTGGGAGAGAAATACAGTGCAAAGATGGGATTTCTTCAGGGACTAGTTACAAGCAAGAAGCCGTCTTAGACATGCCCATGAACCATGTAAGCTTATTCCTTGTGCCGTGCTGATAAAGCAGAGCTGCAGCAGCTTCCTTCCTTGTCTTCAATAAGAGAACACATTTAGGAAATAATCTGCAAGGGAAGAGCTGTGGCACAAATATTATTTCTAAGGCAATGATTTTTAATGGGAGGAATTTCAGAGTCCTCCTCAATGCAGGGTCCAATCAACCAAGGGTGATGTGCATTCAAAAAGGGAATATTTAGTAAGCACAGAGCAAACCGAACAGGAAAAAAAAGAATATTGAAATAATTTACATGCAATCAAACTACGCTGAAATTAAGTTTTAATTGTTCAGTATTCTGTGATGCATATGCAGATTCTTAAGTATTCAGAATATCAATCAAGTGTTTACTTACATCAAGCAATTGTATTTAAGCATACAAAACAGACGATGAAAATATGTTCAATCAGCTACAACTCTCAACATTTACTGCAGGGTTTATGTGATCACTTTTAATTCAGTTATTTCATTTAATATTTCAATTTAATAGCTCATTCTTTCATTCAATTTCTAGGCATCCTGCCCATTTCTTAAACACAATAATAATAATTTTTCATAAAAGGAGCTGTTTCCCATAAGTTTTCATATCAGCAATTTTTGGAACAGAAACGGTTTTCATGCCTTTTTTCAAAAAAATGTTGTTATTATCTGAAATATTTTTTCCTTTTTAAATTAGACAGTATTAAAGTAAAGAATAATGTCTGTAAACTGACTCTGAATCCTGTTTCAATGGAATTCTAAGAATAATTGAGAGCTGAGAACATAAAAAGTGTGTGGCTAGATTGCTAAAAGTAGTTGATTTTTAAATGGGGAAAAATAGGTTTTAAACCAACTGTTGGTTGAACTGTATAAAGTCCCTGGTGTAAGCACAGAGCTGTATTTCAGAGCCCAATAAAAAAATGTTGGCCCATGTATTGAATTCTCATATATTTCTTATGTGATATATTTTTATATGTAAAATGTCAGATACAGATGGTATAACTTTAATGTGACAGCACTGCTGAACTTTAAGGAGCTATTTTCAAGTCAAAATTCAGTAAATTCTGAGGTGCATAAATATCTATAGGACCTATATAGTACCCAGTACCTATAGCACCTAGTATAGTGTCAAAAACTTTCTTTTTTTGCAGTGAATGTTATAATACTGACATTCTCCTTATAGTTCCTGGAATCAACAAATACATAAAAATTTAGATTTCATGAAAAAAACAAACAAAAAAAGACAACCCTCAAATATATGATTTTAGATTTTATATGATAAGAATATGATACTTATATTTTATAAGTGATTTTACCCAAATGAATTCAATAGGACACAGAATTTTAAAGCAGGTAATTGCAGTGAAAATTAGACCACTGAATGCAGCCCGAAGATTCCCTGCAGACTATGAACTTGTTTCTCAGAATCTCAATATTTGGGGGGCTCAGGGTACTAATTCTTGAATTTACTTGATCTTCTCATATTATTTTGGGTGGCAAAGTGTCACCCAGCAGGGTACACCCAGCTCTCTCCTGATGGAGAAAGAGGCGATATGGACTGTGTGTGGTTATAAGCAGGATGTGTGTTGACTGTTAGACTTGATGGATGCATCACTAGATCACAACCTCTGATGCCAGTGATATTATCTTGCCAATCTTATGTTTTTATGTCATTATCTTCTTAGATTACGAGCTTCTTTGGACAGGACACTGAAAGTCTCTGAAGAGCATCCCCAACCTTGTTGCATCTCCAGCAGTGGCAAAGGAGAAGGTCATGGGGAACAGCCACCAGCTCCATATGCATGAGTGTCAAGGACATAATCTTCTAAATTGCATTCTGCATGCAGAAGTTTTAAAGTTGTCCAATATAATCTACATCTCCCTTGAGGCCCAAAGTTAGCAAAGGATTAATGGATGGATTTATGATCTATAATTTTCGATGGGTCCTAAATATGGGCATGGTAAAGTGAAGTGCTGGAGCTGGGGCTTGAGTGACTAGTGAAAAATAAGCTTATGGAAGACTCTAAAGGACAAATATGTCTCAAATTAATAAATGACAGCTAAGGAATCTCTGAGAAAATGTTGAAAGAGCAGATGTATCTTAAGCCAACCCAAAAGTCTCTGTAACTTGAACTGTACTGTCAAATTCCAAATCTGTGAACTAAAGGAAGTCCATCCATAATTTTACAGATTATTGGGCGTAGAACCGAATGCCCTTCACATCAAAGGGCATAGGAGGAAGCAAACAAGACAAATTAAAAACATAGGAGGAAAGAGAAGGCTAATAAGGGGAGCCAGACACTAGGACTCCCTGGCCAGAGAAAGCCCTTGAGGGCTGTAACAGGCTGTGAATTTTGGAAGACTTTCCCAATCTGAAAAAAAAATCAAAAATCTTACCATGGAATTCCTATCAAGTAGGAAGATATTCCGCTTTAGGGAGTCTAAAAGTGTTCTCGTGTGAAAAGGTTGAGATGCCTCTATGTTAAACACATTGGTTTCTTCTCAGAATGGACTTTATATTCAGTTTTTTTGAGAGTTAGAGTTTTCAGGTTTTTGAAGAAGAAACTTTTTAAGAACGTTGCATTTTAACCTCTAATAATTTATAAAAAAATAGCCTAGATATACA
>JAUBNY010000475.1:553913-619751 GCA_032275445.1 Crypturellus soui | reverse complement strand
TATAAAAGACATCTTTCCTCCTGAAGCATATCATCATTAATGTTTATACCTATTTTGTGCCACGCTATGTACTAATATAATTATAGATTCTACTTCCAGGGTGCTCGTAAAAAGCACTGTAAAAATTCTTTGCTCACCCAGTCCCTAGCTCCATACTGTGGAGGCTCCATACGTTGTGGGCTGCAAATAGAGCTGGAACTGTTCCTAGAGGGTTAAGGCATTTTCTCACCTTTGATATGGGGTCCTGTTGGGGATGGCAGACTCCAAGAGGATGCCCAGTTGGCAGACTGCAGTGTAGCAATACAGCAAGTGGTTAGACCCACAGTTGCAGGACCAAAGAGCTTTATTTTCGCTTTTCAAAGGTTGCCTTGACTTGAAGCGAAAACTGTGTCAAGGTATCGTATCAGGTAGTATAACATGGCACTTCACAACTCTTCAACAGATTCATAAAAATTGAGGTGGAAACAGCCTCCTCTGTTGCTAATAATCATCTCCCTTATTAGTGTTAATTTACAGAGGACCTCTATCAATTTAAAATTAACTTTTGTGCGTACAGTGTTGCCACTGGTGTTACCCAGTTCTGCCCACCATGTAGCTAAATTCGTCTTTGCTATTAACCAGTAGCATCTTACACTGTCCATTGGGAAGAATTACAGCACTTCTCAGAAGATTTGCAAAGTTATAAAAAAATTACCAGTAAAAACAGTTAACAGAAAATATGGTAGAAGTTTTTATTTTCGGACTCATGAATATTCATGAAATATTTCATGAAGCCATTCAAAATTCAAGGCTTTGGAAGAGGTTAAAGCTCTATCCTATTATTTACAACAGGGTTTTGCTTCATAGGGCAACATCTTTGTGCTCTGTAAGAAATACCCAGTGCCATTCTCCTGATGGAATTATCAGATGCTGAGAGGCAAGTGTTTTTGAATGCTAACATATTTCTACCTTAAAAAGAAAAAGAGAGAGATCCTTAAACTTTATATTCACAAACAAAAGGGGAATAAAGGTGAATAAAAGAGAACCGGCTCAGCTGAAATACTGAATTATGGCTGAATTATGGTAAAACGGCTCGAGCAGTTTGGAGCAGGGCTTGTGTGTGTGTGTGTCAAACCATGCAGCTAATCTCAGGCCTTCGGAAACACGAGGAGCGCAGGAATGCTTGGGCAGAGGGAGGCGTCAGCCATTCCAGGGCTGAGGGTGCAGGTGATGCCACCCCAGCCCGGGCTCTGCAGGAGGCCCAGGGTGGGGATGAGAAGGTTATTACTCCCCAAGGCTGCCCAATAAACCCGCCCTGGCTCAGTGTTTTACATAATGAGCTAATGCTTTATATTATTATAAGTAGTGACATCATATTAAAATACAAGAGTGCCACTCAAGTGGCAAGGAACACCTAAGATATGTTTTTATACTTGCAATTCAGTTCCTGTGTATTTAATTATAGATAAGAATTTAAAGTGAAATTATTCATTCTGTAAGTACTATTGTAATGGATCCCTGGCATATAATTAAGAGGCCTTTAATTTTAATTCTGTATACCGAACGCCCGGATCTGGAGGTTTTCCATGCCCTGTATTTAGTGTCTATACCTGCAAAGCTCGAAGCTGCCACTGTGGAGGAAGCTGGAGAGGCTGGTTTGCAAACGTCAGAGCTTAGCTTTTATAGCAACGGATACAAATAAATGGCTGCATTAAATTGCAGGCATTTAGTAATATTATTAAACGTTGCAAGGCATTTTCCTGCTTTCTAGCTGTGATCAGTGGTGCTCTCTGTGTGCCTGGGCCCAGCTCAGGCTGCAGCACTGTTTTTAGCCCAGATTTGCAATACAGTTAGTAAACACAGAGCATCTTCCCTCTAAAAAGCCCAGGACCTAAAGGAGGGAACCTCCTACTGCAGCATTCAGCATTTTCTGGAAAGTGATCTCTTTGATGGTAGAAAAATATTTAGCCTATAACCTCAGTGATAATGTGAAAATGGATGTCTCCAGTTATTTGCAACTGGATATGCAGTCCTTGAGCTTACAGGAAAGATTAAAATCACTGTCGCATGCTTATTACTAGGTGAAGATAGCCTTTCTGCAGAGGTGACTGTATTTCTCAATTCTAGTAAATACAGACACTTGCATCTTAAAAAGCAGAACAGTAACTGGCACCTTTTTGGCAGACTCAGCAGGCAGGCTAAAGATCGTCTCAGCATGTAGAGTGAATTAATATTTCTCTCCCAAGAGTGGGTCCTCCTAGAAAAGGCTTAAGGCAGATTGGTGGGGCACTCAAAAGAAAATTGCGGGGAGGGGGGACTTTTGTTTATAGGAACATTTTTCAGATTTAGATCTAGAAACATATAAGTGTTTTAACGTTTTAATCTTGTATGAAAACCTCCGCCCTTGCCTGTCCATTCCTTATGCATTTGATCTCCTCTGTATTTCACACATTCCATATTGCCTTCTCCTGCTTCTCTCTGAAGTTCCCCTCTACCCTCCTGCCGTTTGCTGCATGTTCAAACGCCCATCTTTACTCTGATCCCATTTCCTCACTTCTGGATCACGCTCCTGACCCATCTTTCCTGACCCTAACCTGCTGTCGAGCTCCTGTTCCCAGTATCCTGATGTTCCTTGTCTTCCAAATTTCCCTTCTGGGCACCTCCTGCTTACTTTCTCCAAAGCTCGCTCTACAATTCTCCAGAAAAAGATCTGCTGAGTATCATTCGTGCTTGCAGTGTACATGATTTAGGAAGTACCACATTTCCTTCACTTCTTCCTACGACAGGATCCTACGACAGATGCTTTGGTCTCCTTGTGCTCACCAGAGAGTAACAACTCCCAAGCACTTGCTTCTATCTGGTACTGACAACTTAGAGGGCACCTGCACTCAAGTCTTCTTACTATTATTTTGTTTGCACATATATGCACATCTATAAATTCACTGTGAAGAGATTCATTAACGATTTGCAGTGAAACTGCTGATATTTAGTGCTCAATGAATAGAGGCGAATAAATCAAATAAGGTTTGAGACAGAGCATGTATCTAATGTCAAATGTCACCTGGTATGGACATTCCAGTGCCCATACCAGGCATGGCACAGTTCTCCAGAAAGCCAGGAGCACACTTCTCTCCATGCTTTCCTCGCTGTCCTGAGCCCACAGGTATCAATGGTACCCAGCAGACCCGGTGGAACCTGCCAGCTCCTCGCAGTGGGAAGGAACAGAAGGAAAAGCAGAGGGTGTAACTCGGGACTGCCCACAGGGATGAGGGAGCATTGTGTCTCCCTCCGGTTCCCCCGAACACTGCGGTCCTGCCTGGATGGGATTGTCCCAGCTGGAAGAGGCCAGCTGCATTACCAGCCCTCCAACAAATCCCCGCTGCACTTCATTTAGCCTACACGCAAACAGTTCGAGTCACTTAAGGAAACATCTGAAAGGAAATAAACACCAATTAAGGAAGAACTACTTTGATACAATAAGGATCAGCTTTGGCCATCATTTTCTTGCTTTTTATCAGATAAAGTGCCCATTTTTCAGCATTTCATTTGGTACTTAGATTATGTCTTCTCAGATAAGCTTTAAGCATTACCATCTGTTCTGCAGCAATCACATGAGCCTATCACTTTAATTTGGTTGAGTACAAATCCCTTTGACAACAGGGGACAGCAGAGGAACCTCCCGTGGCTCCCGAGGCCACTGGCTGCTGCGGGGTGCAGACTCCCCTACCTGTCCCCGCACGGCCCAGGCAGCCTCTGGATTGTTGCAGGGGTTGAGTCAGGGTTTCTGCTGCGTTCAGCAGCCCCAGGGCTTGAAGGCTCAGCCAGGGCCCGTGCCTCTGCATGCCTGCTGGCGTTTGGAAGCAAAGTCTGCGTCACAGGGAAGGCACCTTGCTCTAGCAGCTATAGTTACAGGTCTCAGCAGTCTCACTGAGTTCTCACTGCATCGATCCTCTGCCCCGGCCAGTGCCACAGCAGATCTGCCCTGCTGCTTTCCAGAGAAGGGCGAAGCAGAGCTCGTACCCACTATTGAGGCCGTAGCTGTTAATGAAGTTCCAGCGAGCAGTTAGTACCTCTTATTTGGATGCTGTGAGAATTCATCCACTCAGTATGGAGTGGCTTACCGGGAGGATCATCCTTTGCAGGATGATCTTAGAAGACAAAGTTATGTAATTTTCTTTCAGATCTGAAAGAATCACCCATTGTACCATTTCCCAGTTCATAACTTTGCATAAGCACATGATGAATATCATTTAGTTAAAACATAGAAGAGCAGTGCATTAAAAGCTATTTTCACCATGTCCATCTAGACTTGTCCTCAACAAGGTGTTACAAACATCATGGTTATCATTCAGAACACAGCTCTTACTGAAAACTACTGTGGAGGTGAGAATAACAACATGTCCAGTGTTCAAGGTTGCAAAGGCAAAAAAATGGCTTGGGTCACATACTGTTCATTTGCTTTCTAGCATCTATTTAAGCTCAACATTTTCTTCCTGCTTGTAAGTTCTTTCAATAGTTAATCTGAAGGCAGTCAGGGAATAAATTTCTCAGAAGCTGGTTATCTTTTTTCTATCGAGCTAGAAGGGAAAGGGTGATTCACTTTAAGTGTATTGATGATAAAAGAGCTCTGAATAGTATTTTATCTGCCATACTGTATTTGAAAGGAACGACGTGCAAGTTAAACAAACAATAACAATGAATGCATTTTTTTTCATGGGTGGTCCTTTTGTAAAGCGCTAACCACACTGAAGTAGACAGTTATTGAAATATGTAATTAATTTTAATTTGATAGAAGTTGAAACTGTCATTCACCTGAGAAGGTGGTGGAAGAATCTTCTTGCATATCTGCTGATTGGATCCCTGTATTGCAACACGGTTGCATCCAAGAGGGGTCTTGTTGGAGCATAAAAGGTTCCCAGGCTTGCCTCGAGCTGTGCTGTGGAGTTCAAACACAGCAATGAAACAAGGGAAACTTTCAATTACAACAGGTTGTTCGTGTTTGCAGTCAGTCAAACACCTCAAACACTAATGAAATGTGATGTTGTTATAGGACAGATGAAATTAAATTGTGACAGCTTGCATGAACACAAATGCACATATAAACTTCCACTTGAGGCAGAGCTGACTTTGAGCCGCTAAAGCTGTCAGAAGGGAGCAGAACTCTGTACTGCACGAGGTTCCCACCAGAAACGTCCAATTAAGAGTGACTCACAATTTGAACAAGTTTGTCCAGTAAACATCAACTCTCAGCTCCAATTTTTTGTCCTCTTAAGGAAACAGTAACAAAGTTTTTTTTTTTTTTTTTTTTTTTTTCCGGGGATTACTGCAATGTGTTAGGTCAGCAGGTGACAGAATCTTTCTTGAGATCACCTTCATGTTGAAGGAACCTCCCTCAGCCTTGCTGAGCCTTGCTCAGCCCTTGCTGTTCCTTAAAAACTTTAAATAAAAGGGCCCATAAGTTTATTTTTTTACAGCTTGTAGTGCTACGAGAAAGGTTAACCTCCCTTATAACCTCCATTATTCTCCACTTTAAACGATTTCTGACCTGTTTTACTCCTTCACTGTGGCTCCTAGGTATTTTCCTACATGTTTTTAATAAAAAACCACAAGTAATTAGTGAAAATATACACTACATGTTTGTGTTGCAAATGCCTATCAGAAAGGAAATGTAATGATCAATAAAATTTATTGTGTGATTTCTGATTGAAAGCTAATGCGTGGTTCCTTGTCCTGACATGCATGATAAAATGACTGATAGAAGTCTCTCTTTCTTAAATCAAAGGAAGAATATGATATATCAGCATAGATTCTTTTTTCAAAGTGGAGGAGCAAATTGTTATTGCTCACCCAAACTTTGTGTGGGCTTTAAAAGCAGAATAAAACCAACCTATTGTCTCATTAGGCAGAAAAAGATCTCACTGATTTGCTGTTATTAAAGTCTGTTTGAAGTAGCCACTTCTGTATTTAGTGATAGGGGTTCTTTAGTTCCAAGTGTGGTTGTATTTATTTTATTAGGCTTGATAGCACTGAATGTGCTTTAGTACCATGTTAGTAACATAGCAAACTGTTAGTAAATTACGTTTTGCATTATCTTAAATCTAGACAGTAAGATAAGCTGAACTATCGAGGCATTTTCTTTCAAAGCAGCAGTCAATTTAGATTAAAATTGAATACAGCAGTGCTTTTGCAAAAGCAAGCCACACTCTCTTGCCATTGCTGTTTTCCTGACAGCATGTTTTGTATTTTTGAAATGTTTCAACCTACATGGAATACGAGTAACTACTAGCACAGTTATAGATTCATTAGATAGCCCAGCTTGATGTTGAAGGCAGAATAAAGATCTCAAAGATAACTGCCATATCACTAGAAAAAAAAGGCTTCACTGGGCTCTGCTAATAAAAAGAAAATAAATTACTATGTCAAATTTGTTAGGTTCATATAGAACAAATCCTGGATGAAAATAAAATTATGTCTGCTGTAAACAGTGTTGGGGAGCTGCATGGGGGGAAACACGCAGACATCTATTCACGACATGCATAGTTTTACAACAGAGCTGTTGTAAACAACACCCAGACCTTTTCACGTGTGCTTTTAAAAGCATATTTCAAATTGACAATTATGTTTATAATGCAGAGGTTTTTTAATCTGCTCTTGTAAAATGGGATAGCCGATGGCTCAGCAGCAATATGGGACACACTGGAATTTTGCTATCATCTCACACGGCTCATTCCTGAGTATTCCTGAGTATTTCTGAGTATTCATTCCTGCCATGAACGACGCAGGTCCCCAGCTGCCTTCCTGCCAGCCTGGGGCACGGCACCTTCCCACTGAAGCAATGCACTTGAAATCTGGAAGCCTACTGAGCTGCAACAGAGGAGGCAGCACATTAGGCAAGCAGAAATGGGGCTGAAACAAAAATTCCTCATTTCTTGTTAGGGACACGAGCTGTTACTGCAGAGGGGCAGGAGACTGCAGGGAGGACAAATGCTTTGATCCTAAAGGAGGCAGCAGAGGATAGTGTATTCAGAGTTCTTGGGCATTCTATAGAAGACCCTTCTCAAGTATCTTAAAAATCTCACTAAAACCTCTTGTCCCTGTACAAGAGAACGTCCCTCCTTAAGCTGGTGCTCCGTGTGAATATCAAATGCATATTTGAGTCCTATACCAGCTAAAATTAGATAAGCAAAGTTTATACAATGATATTATAGGATGAATAAGATATTGCTATACACATGTTAAGTCACGCCTACAAAATATATACATTCAAATATACATTGTTTTAGGATTACTCTAGATATAAACATGAATTAAAGCACAATCAACACACTGACACAACTGTTACTTACTTATCTACATATGACGTTTGAGAGTACCATAATTCTATTTGGATTCTCACTACTACCTTCTTCTTAAAGTCAATAAAGAAACTGCCATAATCCACATATGAATTACAAAGACCCTATAAAAATATATTAGAAAAATTACCAGTGCTGACCTTCTCTCTCTGGCGTAAGCTTTTGTTTCAGAAGGTGGTTTACAATGGCAGTCAGGCTCACGTAGCAGGGCAGCCCCATCGTGTTCCAGTTCATGGTGTTCAGGACGCCGATGGCCTCACATATCTCGTCGTAGCGGATGTACTGCTGGATGAGCTCCACAGGGCCCAGCTGTCCTCTTGTGATCACACCTATCACAGGAAACATTAACAGCAACAACAGTGTTATGAGTGCGTAAAGTAAAAGTTGTTGAAAAGAACCGGGTTTGGTTAAAATTGAAAAGTTTAAGTTAGTGGGTTTCATGATTCAATATTTATGTGGTATTTATGTGATATAGCTCTTCATCACCTTGGTATATTTGGGCTCAGAGTGCTTGGGGCAGCGGAGAAAAACTATCAGTGAACTTCATACATGGAGGGCGGTGAATACAGTTCAGTACCTACTAGTGCTAGCATTGCAAATGCAGTTTAAAACTTTATTCCCAGTTTATTTTTTCTGATCTACTCATAAATTCAGGCTTCTAGCACCTCTTTCCTGTAGGAGAATATTGCTGGACAACACTTAAAAATAACAGAAATAAAATCTACAGCACCTCAAACTCCACAGAAACAGTTGCTGTTACTCTGCATATTGCTGTTCCTCTAGAGCCTACTTCTAGCTTGTTTATTACAGTTGTTCCAGATATCAGAACAACTTTCAAACAATTCAAATAATGTCAGTATAATTTATTATTGAAAAAGGCAAGGGATTTTATAGTTGCACGTATCCCAGAGAACAGATGTTACCTGTGGTGCCATATATTAATACATATGTACATCATTACTTAGGAAAACTACATCAATTACAAGAGTTGGATTCAACTGTATTTGTGGAAGATCTTTCTTTGCTAGAAGAAATTCTGAAAATTGCTATGCAGGATGCAGTGATGGGTGGTAAGATCCAAAAATTGTTGTTTTGGAAGGCCAAAAATAGAGGAGTCTTAAGTACTAACGTCAGTAGCTTATTCTACAAAGGGACTAAAAAATGACTGCAAAGACAGAATCAAATAAACTGATTCCTTGAAAGTTTTCGGTGTGTTTGTATGGAGATCTGCTGATCCATGTTAAAAAAAGACTACAGCAGCACTACTAGTGTATTTACAATGCTAGAGGCAAAAGTTGGGAATATATTTGCTGATTCAGCAGTGGTCTTAAGCAGAAACCTGATTTTAAGCATGCCCAGAGTCCTAAAACTCACTTTTCACCTATTTGGTCAAGTTACTTTGCTGGGCTGCCTTATGGAATGAATGCTCTACTGCAGCACATGAGCTATACTGTAGATATACAAAACTAGGAGTCATTAATGACTGTATTTCAGTTCTTTTTTTTTTTTGACACTGAGACTTAAATTTCCTGCATAACTTGCATTTGTATTATTTACTAAATACCACACACCTAAAAGCTGCTGAGCTTGGCAAGCTAGGCTAAGTAATCAGCACAGCAGTAGTAGTCTAGCACACTGAGCTAAAAGAGGAAAATCTGAAAACTGGGATGCGGTAGAGAAGAGCTGCAGAGAGGAAGAGTTGGGGCAGATAGGGAGATCTTTGCTTTCTCTTGGATGAGATTTCACAGTAATTATACGGAATGAATTTTAAAATACGATAACTTTCAGCAGTAGAGGTCAACATCTTCCCATCTGGATGCTTGACTTCTCCTGGGTGCTGCGCTTCCAGGCAACCTCCTTGGGAGAAAGAGGCGACCTCCAACTCGCTGCCTAATTGATTCAGGAACAGTGCCCAGGGAGACAGTCCAATTAAGTTTACAAGCTGGCAATTAGCAGAAAAGGCCTCTAAATCCCTGCACTGAGAGCCTGTTTGCTGTAGGAGGAACATAAATGTGCGAAAGATAGCAAGGGGAAAGCTGGGCTTTCTGGAAAGCTGCTGTGAGCAAGCCCCACGAGCGAGGACTGAAGAAAAGCAAAGTAGATGTGGCTAGAGTGCCTTCTGTTTGACAGGTAAGAGGTAATTTATTTATTTTTTTTCATTTTTTAATGGCCAACATGCACAAAAATGTCAAACAGCTGCATTAATTGGTGGTCTGGGGTACTCTGCAACTATTAAACCTGGCATTGAATATAATGGAGCTGAACAACTCAAAACAGATGAAAACTTGTAAATAGTTTTTTATTAGTATTTTGGATAACTAATAATCTGGAGCAGTTCTTTTAGAACAACATTTTGTGTTGCTAACATCCAATTATATTAATTTACCTGTTTGCACTGGCATATTTAGTTAAGCCTTTAAAAATTCAGGCCTTCATATGCTTAGGTCTGCTGTACTTTTAAATAGGATTTTCCTCACAAAAGTATATATGTGTATCATTAAAAAAATAAAATAAAAAAAAGAATTAAAGAAGGGTTTCAAAGCACACTGTCACCTAGTTTAGAAAAAAAATATTCTCTGCCTCAATATATGAAATGACCTCCAAATTCCTCTAAGTATCTACAAAGGGAATTCTGTTTTCTTGGGCAGACAATGGGTAAAATGCTGAAATTTTCCAGTATGAGTATATTTGAGTGGCTCTTTGCCATGCTGAAAACACTAAATTGAGAGTCAGAAGATGGAAGTGTGACTGTTTTTTTAGCTCTCATGTTGGGTTTGCATCACCGTAACTTGCTTGACTTGAATGGAACAGAGCTGAGAAACTGGGGACCTTTCGCTCGCTGAAAGTCTTTTACACCTAAAGTATAAAGTGAGAAGTTCTACATAAATTCTAAAATGAGTACTATTACTATTTCTTTGATTTACAGCTCTGTCAAATTACCTGAGAGAGCAGCCTTCCCTGATAGCTGCAAACCTCTCCTTCCTGTGCTGAGTCTTAAAGGAAGGAAATACTGTAATTTCATGCACTCAAGTCAGGAAAAAGAGAGTACTGGGACAAATACACATTGTAATACAAAGGATGGCTGCACTGTGGACAAAATACTAATGCTATTATTACATATAGTGTATTTTAAGAGTAGCTATAAAATGAATAGAAATCTGTAACTGAATACTCCAGATGTAAGTAATTTTTATATGAGAAATTACTGTTTATATTATAATTGCAAAGAAATTTTCCAACTAACCATACTGGGCTGCTATTACATCAAGCTCCAACTGAAAGGTATCAAATCTGTGTGAACCATAAGGAACTACTTGGTTCACATCTTCAAAGATCAACAGAATTGTGTTCTATCGGCCCGGAGAGCTAAAATGGGGGTTTAAAAAACTATAAATGAAAAACTAAGGAACTGAAAACTAAGGAATTTGTGAGGTACACGTTTCCTCAAGAGCATGAGACTCCATCCATGTGCTCAATGCCTTACCAAGTTTAAAGTGAAGGGCTCCCAAGGGTCCTTTGTCAAATCTAACCAAGAGAAGATCATGGATATCAGGGCCATCTGTGCTGGCAGATGCGCCCCGAGGAGCAGGCCACTCCACGTGGACGAGGCTGTTGGGCACGCTGAAGTGCTTACTGAGCTGCAAAGTTGTCTCCGGGGAAAAGTCCTCTGCCAAAAGCTGCATTTTAACTGGGGACAGAGCTGTGTCAAAAAGTTGCAGCTCCCCTTGGGAGCTGCCTGTGAGGAAAACTGCTCCGCCGGGGTGGTAGCTTATGAAAGCTGGCAGCAGTTGTGCTTGGGCTAACAGAGTCACTTTGTTGTAGGCTTCATACAGAATTAGTGAGGAGTCCTCACATCCCAGGACTAGCTTGTCTTCTGCAATGTTCCTGCAGCAGCTGATGGCCTTGGCTTTTAGCGGTATTCTGGTGACCCCCACGCACTGAATCTTATTCCGGACGCACTTGTAGACACAGCTGTCAGCCATGGACTCCTTGTCTGCAGAGACCGAGTGCTCCACGGTGTGAACCTGATAGGGCTCCTTAGTGCTAAAGCTGGCATCAAGCGGATCCCATTCTGTGCGGCCAAAACTCAAAACCTGAAAAAAAATCCAGAGCATTTTGGTACTCATTTGTAACAGTTCATTCTTATTTTGACCATTTAGAAAACTACACTGCTGCAAATGCATTTTTTCACAAAGCTAAACATTTATTTTAGAAATTGAGTTACAAAATCTGTTATTTAGGCTGTAAAAGGGCTACCCTCATTTTATTTAAAATCCCTGCAATACAGTTTGATAATATTTGTTCACTTAGAGTATATAAAAGGTTAGCAGAACAGAAGATAAGAGGAGATGGTCCTAATGAGAGGAGAACTGAGCTGCTCCCTGAAACGAAAGAATAGCTGATTATTAACAAGGCTGGGTAGAGGAGAAATAAGAAATTTCTCAAAATATCATAGATGTTATGCTAGCATTAGATGTGAAGAATTTTTGATCGCTTGCTCTTGGCCATGGTAACAGAAAATATTATGCTGCAGTGGTAGAAACAGTGGCATGTTGAAACGTGTACCGCAGATTGCCAGGAGAGTAGGTAGTAGATGCTCCTTGGTGCCATACAGCTCAAGATGCAAAATTAATGAATTTGTGATAGCAGAAAGGGAGGACCAGTTGGGGGTACCTGAAGGTTGAACGAACTGGAATAACAAAAACACAGAGTACGATACAAAGACAGCAACAATTTGCACTGTGGAAACATTGGAAGCACCATGAAATGATACAGGCAACAGAAGAGTCCAGTGAAGATTCATGTTGTGTGATACACGTGTTGGGGAGGACATACCACCCATGATCTCAGAAGCAATTGCTGCATTTAGAAATTATTTGGATGTTGATCAGATGAGAATGTTTTGTTCTAGCAGTTTGCTCATTCTACGAGTAAAAGAGATTCTCATTCAAAAGCGGGGGGGAAAGATTTCCTGCAGTTTTGTGACTGCATAACATCTGCCTACTAATACAAATGTCTTAGCTAGTTTAAGCTGATTAGTTAGATACAACCAGTTAATAATCAAGAAACAAAGTATTAGATGCAAAAGCATTTAATACAGAAGGGAAAGCAACCAGCTTGTGCAAATCAAGTAAGCTAATTCCATCCAAAAGAGAAATGGTGATCAGATAAAATATATATTAAATCAGAAACAAAAGGTTTAATTAGCAATATAGGCTGGAAACTCCTCACCTGCCTCCATTTGGCTAGCTCTTTACTCACAATAAGTACAGTGGCTACTGAGCAGTGGTTTGCTCTTAAAACTGTTTGAAACGTCTAACTTATTAGGGTGTTAAATTGCATTGCAAGGAAACCTGTAAAAGGTTATTGTGGACAAAGGATTACTGTGACCACAGAGCTCTGTAACCCCAAATAAAGACAAGGTGAAGTGTTATTATTTGTTCTGCAATTTTCCCTAGAAGCATGCATAGGAGTATATATAGCTGCCTTTCAAATATGTGAAACAGAAATCCTGCCCAAGCAAGTCTTCAAAGCTTCCATAACTTCAATGAAATGAGCCTTGAGGCCCTCTGGGACTTAGATTTCTGTCTTCCTGTGGCAGGTTTCAATGAACTGCAGTATTCCTCTACATATTTGATACAAAAGCAGAATTCCTCTCTTCACAATTCACACCTCTTCACAAGCTACAAGAAAGTCATGACGAGTCACACAACTATCAAGGGCTAAAAGACTATGACTGGACCTGAAGGTTGAGGCAGTGGAGAAGAAAAAAGACATAGGAAACACCTTGGAGCAATAGCTGTGGGCACTGGAAATAGTCACCAAAAAAATATGTTGTCATCTGATTATTAGAGAGTCAACACCAAACTGAATCCAATCAATAGTTTTGCTCTGCCTTGTAAGGGCAAGAGTGGGACACGACTTCTCTGACTCCACTGAAATAAGAATAATGTAAAACCTAGTCTTTCAAAAGGTCTAATTTAATCAGCCTTGAGATGAGAAACTTGCTGGGTTTCACACAGTTTTGTGAGCAGGTCCTTGAAATGAAGTCCAGGGTAGAGCTGGTTGGTGCAGGTAACACAATTCTAGACTAAGCAGAAGTTCCTGCGAGAGGAAGACTCTATTTGCCGTCTTTCAAAAGAGAAGTTTTGACATCAAGTTTAATTGAATTAGTCTTAAAGGAAAGTCTTCTAGAGAATTCTGTTGATAACACACAGAACACTGGTTGAGAACAAGACATTTCTCCGCAGATGGGAACAGATACGCTACTCCTCATGCATCAGTGGCCTCATTTGCCTCTTGCAGGAAAAGAATCCCAAGCCCTGAGATCTCTTTGTTCTGGCTTCCAGTTCTGCTGAATACAACTGGTATTGGCACTCTTAAGGTGAGAAAAAAAAAAAGGATATTCTGTTTCATCTGAGAAGGGTGATTTGAATTTCTCTGTCAGGAAAGGCTTTTATTAACAACTCTTCCATGCCACTACCAGGAAAACTAAAGCAGAGACACACACAGCTACAGAAGCAGGTTGATAAGTCTAAGATGATGCTTTGGAGCATAGTACTGACTTCCTTGGAACCCTAAAGGAGGACACTGTAATTGCAATATATCTTCCAATCAACAAAACCCATCCTCTGTGTGGGAAACGGGCAAGAAAATCTGCCAAAGTTCCCTCTGAAGCAGGCAGGACATCTGCAGGAATCAGGCAGGAGGGGACAGGGCGGTGCAGCTATGAAGACAAAGTCAAAATATCCCAGGGTAAAGGGCACAGGCCCAGTCAGGGCTAAGAGATTTCCAAAAATCTAGGAACAAGTAGAATGGTCTTTTTTTTTTTTCTTCTATTTTCTATTTTTTATTTTTATTCCAGAAAATTTCTGGAGGTAATTTGTATAAAGACAAATCAACTATTCACTGACTGCCTCCCTCCACCTCCTTTTAGGTCTGTAACATGGACACTACAAAAAATATCCTAAAAATCCTAAAATATCCCAAATACTGTCCACATAATTTATACATTAAGTGCATTAAAGCCATAGCAATGTGGCACTATGGCATTTAGATACTTTTCCCCCTTGCAGGAGTCATCTATGCCTACCTATTGGCAGAATGCTCGAGGGATGCTCGAATCTGTTAGTCTTTGTACACAGCAGGGCTAAAATATGCGAGTTATGATGCAGATTTTTTCCTTCAGTTTGCTGTGTGAAAGAAATAACAGAACTAACTTGTATAAGCAGCATCACTCCTACCCGTGCAAACATTTGAACACTTAAAGTTGAAGTATTCTGCACTGAGCATTGGGAAAGGATAAAGCCCACATATCGAACCACGTATGAGTTTTAAATAGTAGTTCTTAAGCAGAAAATTGGCTTACCAAGTAGATAAAAAGAAAACAAAGGAAACAGAAAAACAAGCTTGCTGTGACTGAATTGACTGTCTTTCAGATGAGAAAAATGTTTGATTTATTTTATGGATGTTAGGAAACTGCTTGTTAATTTCACACAGTGAGGCTCCAAATAACAATAAACACTTTAATTACAAATGTTGAGTGGAAAGTGTAGTGCACATTGGAGTGAAACCACTCAAATACAGGACTGTGAAGGAGGAAGGAAAAATTCCCAGTTTTTAAACCTTTCTAAAATAAAAACTCAAGGTGATACTCCAGGTTTCTTTTTTGATGTATTGTATTTAGTCCCCCATGCAATCTTATTATTTAAGATTGGTCTTCAGCCAGTATTTATTTTCTTTCGAAACTCATCATCATGGAATTTACAGAGCAGAAAAACTCACTCATAAAAGGGGTACCGGGCTCGCTGCGCAAGTTGCAGGCACCACGTGGAAGCAATAATTATTAAATACTGGCTCTTGGGAGAAAGGAAAATAATATTCTCTCCCAAGCAAATTATTTTTTCCACAGGAATGAGGTCTAATTTCAATGATTCATATTAGCATTAACTGCTGCAAAATAAACACGGTGAAACAAACGCAAAGTACCCCGGTAACTCAGCACTGGTATCATCATCTTCTATTAATTTATCGTTGCAGAGTGAAGTTCATGTTCATTTTACCATGACTTTTCCTCAAAACGTTTACTACAGGGATGATTTCACATCAGAGTTTACTTATTCAGAGCAAATACTTTGAAATGATTTCCGAAAGATTCCTCTTCTGTTTTCAAAATCAAAACACCAGCATTATCTCCACAGGGAAACAAGGCAAATAACATTCCTGATCATTTGTACTTTAACAAAGAAGAAAATTTAAAAAAAAAGAAAAATAAATAAATAATTTGGAGAATGGATGAGTTTACTGCAGGAAATAAAGGCATACAAGAAAGCCAACAAAGATTCAACAAACCCTGCAGCAGTAGCAGGCATGCAGGCACACAACATACATTTGCACAGTGATGTTGTAGAGAAAAGCTCTTTTATTTCTTCTTCAGGGGAAGATTCCTCACCACATCCCATACTCTTTAACTTGGTAAACACTGATCTCAGAAAAACAAACCAAACCAAATAATACCCGTCAAGAGTCTAAAACTGCTAACTGATTTTAATTTGGGGGTTTACCTGCAGCTGAAGTCGTCTGTAATATTTTTTGCCATGTAACTGAACAGAGTGGGCAATGACACAGCGAAACTGAAAAAGACCTTCCTCTAAAATAAGCACAGAAGTATTGCTTAGTCATTTAAATTTAACAATTTTCTTCAAAGAATATGCTAACAAAAGGTTGTTTCTGTTTCTAAAGAAATGATGCCTACCTTTAGCCCTAATGGGAGTAAATGTAAAAGCATAAAGCTACATAGCATGATTCAAATCGTATTTATAGTGTATTTAAAATATTAAATGTATTTCTTCCATTAAGCTGAAGTGCTATTTAGATAGGCAACATCCCAAACACCCTGTGTGCCGCAGGAATCCCAGTTCATCATGTGTAGTTGCAGGATATCATCATGATGAGGGGTTGGTTTGGCTTGTCCCAAGGCAACTCTTCTAGCGGGCAGCACATAATCGCTCAAAAAGTTCTTCCAGGGAGGAAGCAGCATCATGTAAGAGCAGCATTTATATCTGCTCTGCCACAACATGTGTCAGGAGCTGGCAAACCCAGCTGCGGTTTTGGTAGGTCAGCCCAAATGTGCTGAGAATGGCTGGGGTAGCATCCCTTCACTTTCTCAGGCTTGGGTTACTGTTTCATAAACTCAGCGCATCAAATGCTCTTTACAGGCTTGACATACAGCACTTCCATCTTGATTCTAGATAATAATTTTGTCTAACCCAGCTAATATTATTATTTTTGAACAAAATGTTCGTAAATGACAAGACAAGGCATGGCATTATTTTATAACACTAGAACATGGCATTATTTTATAACACTTCTCTTAGACACCCACTCCAAACTGAATCACTCCTTGACTCTTATACTTCTATTATTGGTAGTAATTATTTCATGAGAGCAAACACTTAGTACATTAGTGGTCAAACGAGTTAAATATAGGATTACTTCCATGCATAAAACTAGGATGTCATGTTGTTATTCCAAGTGTATTTCTGAAGAGCACTACACAGTGGCAAAAAAACAAAAGGCAGAGATGCAAACAGGCATATTTATAGAAAATCTATTTTTTGTGGCATCTGACCTAGAAAGTGACTGTTTAGAAGCTGTCTAGAAATACCACTTATATTTTTGCTCTTGTTTAAGCTGTGGCACGACCCTCCAAAGTTAAAGGGTGTGCTCCCAGATGCTGGAGGAAAATAAATCTCTTGGGAAGAGCTTACAAGCACACACACAAAGGAGCACAAGAAGGAAAGCAACGGAACAGTTCAATTTTGCAGTTCGGCTTTTATAAATAATTTCCTAATATTTATATTACAATATAGGCTGAATTAAAAGGATTATAGGTATATGCCTAAAGGTGCAGCGAATGTTTATTATCATTATTGAGTTAAGAACCAGAGGTGTGCTTGGGACCAGATAGCTCCGGCCCTGTGAAATTTAGTCTAAACTAGAAAAGGATAAAATAAAATGCATTGAAAGATGCAGAGAAAGGCTGTAATTTAGGAATCTCCCTATAATGTATAAAATGAAATGGAGAAATCTTAAACAGACAAGGTAGTTTCTGTGAATTTCCTATAATACTTCTTGAAAAGAGATCTCAGAAAAGAGATGCTGGAAGTCGGTATTAGGGAATTGTTAGGGAGCATTATGGAAGAACAGACGTGCAAGAAGGAACAAAAGTCATGGGAAAGGCACTGTGAAACCAAGACATACAGACAGTCATGGTACAAAGTACGATCTGAGATGCTGCTAGGATTAAATTTTATAATAAGAAAATAGCACATGAGCCCTGGTGGCAAAAACCTAGAAAAGAATAAAACAGAACACACTTTGCAGCTACTGAGCACATTTTACACCCGATCGGACAAAACTGCAGGAGGAACTGAAAGCTGCAGGTGAGTATCAGGCAAAGGAGGGAGATGTTGAAGGTGACCACAAGTGGAGAGAGGTGAACTGAAAAGTAAAGAAGAGAGAGTGGAGGTAATTTGCACTTAAAGTCTATAGGTGATTAATGACTGAAACGTGAAAGAAAAGCTGTCTCGACTACCTTTTCCTTTTTGCTTTCAATATATAGAAAATCCCAAGGAAAAATACCCTCAGTTAAATTAATATAGTAATTCAGAGAAATTAAAACACTTGCATCTTCCCAAATTAAAGAGAGCAGAATATTGTTTGTAAGAGGAGCTTTGAGATTTTCCCTATAGGAAAATAGCTTGCAATTTGAGTTCAAGTTTGGACTCAAGTTCATGCACTTCCCTCACAGTCAGTGCCTTTTTAGTCTGTATGAGATGTGGCTTAAGATAAACTGAAAATAAAACTCAGGAGCATCTATATGAGATATTAGTCCAGAACAGCTTTTACATCTTAAATTCAGTTCGGAATATGCTCTGATAGTTTCATTTAAAAAATTTCACCTAAGAAATTGGATTCAAGTATTCTTAAATAGATGAAATGAAAAAGAACTAGCCAAAGGGAAATTATCTGCCTAAAAAGGCAAGTTAAGCAAGTGTCAGGGAAAGGGTCAGCTTGTACTTCTTTTCTAATTTGTAGCTTATGTTTCCACATATAGAAGAGGAATTTGGGGTTTCAAGACAAAATATAGTTACTGATTTGACCAATATTCTTCAAAACCATTTAAGCAAAATTTGAGTAGAGCCAACACTTTATTATTGTAATAAAACCATACATTTACTTAAGTTAGATTGTAAAATGTGTATCAGATAACATTGCAGATAATGTAAAATAATTGCACTGGAGAGGAACACAACTGCTAGAGATTCTAACCTAAGTTTTCTAGTGGTACTCTGATACTATTTTTTTCCAGTGATAACCGCATTGAGACAATTTTGCTATAAAGACTTAATTTCTTTGCTACATTTCTCACATTGCCAATTTCAATGTGAAAAATATTAGACACACTAAATAAATATTTTTGAATGGAATAAAATTTTCTGTCTTTAAAATTAAGATGACTGATCTTTTCTTATGTTTTTAATGTGGTTGCTATTTTTATCTACCTGAATATGCATTTAAGTCGAATCTTTATTTAGCGATTCTGAAAAATCATGTAACAAGAGAGTTCAGAACTTTACCTCCAGCTTGCCATGTGCACAGCCTAATAGCAATAAGTTGGCTCTGTCCCTCTCACAGGAAATAGGAGACCAAGGCCACGCTCCATCATTAGCTGTTGACCACCAGCAAATAACCATATCTTGAATACAGTTTATTGCCAGGTGTCGTTTCATCCTTCTACCTTCTGGTCCAGGGATATCAGTGTAAGAAATCTGATGGAGGAAAAAAAATGTAGTAAATATTTAAGGTGATAAAATATCATGGTGGGTGCAATTGGGAGCATTTGTTTTGGATGTGTGAAAGAGAATGTATATATACACAGCGGGCTGTGCACATATATCTAAATATAGGCTGTCTGTAAATGTAAAAAATATCTCCTCAGACAGAGACATGCTCACACCTTTATCTGCGGGGAGGGGATTGGGAAGGAATATGAGTTAAGAAGGAATTTACTGCAATGACTCCAATCAATACCAAAATGTACAGCCATGGTTGCTTGACAGCATCGACCTACACATAGGATTTAAGCCTCACCATATTAAATGACAAGTTCTGTGAAGCTGACCAGGGAGCTAAGGCTGGTGTTTAAGGCATAGTCAAATATTAAATATATTCTACAGTGTTCGAATGAACATACATTTTTCTTTTCACTGCCTAAATTAAATAATCCAGACACAAACAGCCACTTTGCAAGAGAATATATACTTTTCTGCATAATGTGGATGAGCTACAGCATCATGTGTAAACTTTATGCAGCTCTTGAGAATTGTGCCTCTTTCTCAGGAAGGATTTGTGGAATTTATTATTCAAACTCTGTTATTTTGGAGCATGGTTATTTGAAAACATGAGCAGTGCACCATCTGGATGACACATGCCAAGGAAATATAGATTGCACCGCATTTCTGCTTAAGGAATTAATGGAAGGTTGATAGCTAGGGGAAAAAAAAACTATCTTGCCATTGCTGGTCAGCAATAATCAAACCACTTTCTGGGGATTAAGCGCATGGCTAAGCCTACTGGACCAGACACTAGCAAAGGGCAGGGGGTCTTCTTATCAGAGAAATGCTTCTGGAGCCAGTCTCACTACATGACAGATTGCTTTCATATTCCTGTCTGCAAGGCAACAAAGGCTGGCAGTAATGCGATAATGCCAGAGTGCAATGGGTGTTAAGAACCCGTTGCATTTATGTATTGTATTTAGTAAATAATCAGGCTCATCCAAATTGTGATCTCACCACTCAACCAAGGCCATTAAAATCAAGGTTAATGCTTTAATAATCCTGCTTTTTTTTATATGGTCAAAAGAAGCCTTTTCTATTTGTTTGGTCATAATATTATTGACCTCTTCATCCCCTGAATACACATCAAAACTAACTGAAATCAAAGTAATTACCAATGTTGTTCTCTCATGGTAAACATTTAACTCCTCCTGCTGTCTCCTCCTTCAGTAAATTGAAATGGATTAAAAAAGATATATGGGAAAACTTGCAAAAGGTTGGTGTTTCCAGAGTATCCTGTGTTTTATTTGCCAAAATTCTACTTAAAAGTAGAAGGATAAAACAGAATGCGGGGCTTAAGAGGTAACTGCACTTGAATTAAAACTGCATGTAAATAGTTGATTTGGTGGCAACACATTTCGGATAGGAAGGCACAAACACTGTCACAGGCAGTACTGAGTGCTGTGTTGCAGGGTGACCAGGCCACACCAATTTAGCACTTCGCAACAGCCACGAGTCTTTTGCGAATCTTCATGTCTTGCATTGACATGACACTGCCAAGCACAACTAGTATCACTGAGAAAAGGCAAATGATAATTCCTGTCTGTGGAACTCCAAGATTATAGTGATTCACACAGTCAGGCTGTCTTTGTTGAAAGGGTATATGAAATCTGAGGTGCTACTGCTTAAGGAGAAAGAGGCTTGAGAAAGCAATTGTCCATTTAGATACATAGATACATATAACTATAGGCTAGATATCAAACATTTGCATCACCTAGTTCATCATAAAATTAGAATACATGCCAAACATGAAAGGAAAAAGGGAAGATTTCTCATTTTTTGAAGTATACTATAAAATAAGTAAACAAACCAACCAGTTGCTTTTACCTCTAAGTACTGGAACTAGCTGTGAGGAGAAAAGTGGGGTAGACTTGTTCTTATTACCTGCTCTCTGGCAGCCCAGCCCAGCCTTGAGCTCTTCACCAGTGCTACCCACCTTTACGCTGAGCAATGCACAACGTGAAGTTGCTTTTCTCTACACACCAAAATACAATTTAAATATGACAGAAATGCAATTATACCATTACATATGATCACAAGCAAGCCTTTTGCTCTTTTAGAAACATGCATTGAAACCTAGACACAGAGGACACTTCCCAAGGCTACACTGGAAGTCAGAGGCAATGATGAAGGCTACAAACTCAAACTCCCTGCATCGTAGATCCATATTTTAGTCCAGAGGTAGCTCTGTGCCACGGCAAACTTCCCTTTATGTACTTTCTCTCTTGCAGAAAGAAATCAACATTAAGAAAGACTGTTTTTCAAAAAGAAAATGTTACAACTTTGCCCATTTCCAGGTGAAGAACATCTTTGATTCTTTTATTGCCATTGATAGCAACACTGTTGACCGTCCCTGATATTTTAGTGTTTGCAAGTTTGACAAAGAGCAGTCGTGAATAGCTCTACTTCCAAACAGACAGCTGATATAATATTATTGCAGCAGTAAATATACTTTCTGCTGGCTCACACTGGTGCAGTTCTGAAGATAATCGGAATTATTTTTAGCTGCCTAACTAGCAAGCCTCACAAAAAAGAATACTCAATTAAAAAATGCAAATGCCTTTTTTTTTTGGCTGGCAGAAACATAATCCATGGTGATTCCCACTGATTTCAAGAGAAAGGAAAGTTAACATTGCACATGGATGTGCTCTAGAAGTGCAGCTGTATCAGCAAAGAACTGAACACAACAACCATTTTAAGGAATGCAGGAGTTATTTCTGGTTTCCCAGGACAGAGAGAGGTTTCTATGGATTAGAATTTCCTTCTTTCCATGAAAAAATGCCACAAGCACTAGGTACAAAATCGCAATACTCAAAATGAAAATGTATTTTCTAAACAGAAATGAAGAGGCTATGGGCCTTATAATTAAATGATGAAGGCAGGCTTCAGCTCACCACGATTTCTTAGTTGAAGTTTAGAGCTAATAACAAAACAAAACAACCCACTACCCCTGTTTCTAAAGCACAACCCTAGCGAACACCTTAGGCCAGGCACACGTGAACATCATTTTAAAGCAAACTATGTATCAGCTCGGTTCCTGGTGAACAGTGAACTGTCTCAAATCCACGTTAGAGAGGTTGGATCAATCTCGCAAATACAAGTCATTGCTGAAAAGAGGCCCTGAACTGAAACAGCCTGGAAAATGTATTAGATATTCATCCTAGCAGAAAGTATTTCTACCAAGCAAGTTCAAATGCAATATGGCAAAACTTAAATTAAACACATCCTGAAAGGGCTTGCCTTGAAAAATGCAAACTCCCTTATGTGAGGAAGCAAATTACTGAGGGGTTGTGAGGGGGAAAATATTTGCTAGGACAAGATTGCTTTTCCTTAACATTTATCCAGTTTGAAATAAGTGGATAAATGTTAACTCTTGCTCGCTGTATCCTTCTCCCTTGGGTAAAGGCTGGTCTCTTCGTTCCTGTAGTGAATTGCATGTGGCCCCTTTCCTTCTCTATCTGTTCCAAGTCACCTGTCACTGGCTCGTTATTTTTTCCTGCCACAGTGCCAAGCGTTCCCAGATAAGGTCACAGTTGCACTGTCCTGGACCCAAAGTGTCACCATCCACGTAGGATACATCTACACAGCCCAACCCAGCCAAGACAGAGTATAATTTAACTCGAGTTTCTGCAGGCAACCAAACCATTTTAAAGCTATGGTATAGTCACAACCACAGTTAAAGGCTGCAGTTAAAAGAAGGTATTCTGATGTTCACTAAATAAAGGAGGAATCGAGATACAGCAGTGCCCAGTCACTTGCCTCAGGTCACACAGACTGTTAGTCAGTGGAGAGAAACTTGCTTCTCTATCTTGTGTCCTACCCCCATGCCTTAATTACAAAAGCAGCTCTCCCAACAATGACTACTGTAACTAGAGGGAAAAATAAGATTTCTGCAAAAATTACAGCAGTCTTGGAGCTCAGGGAGATGACTGAATTATCCCAGCTTCATGAGATGGTGTGTGTCAGGTGAGCCACTGTAACTGACTGTGCATGCACCTATAGCCCACAGCAAACAAAAGGTTACACGCATTAGCTCGAATCTTTTACACTGAGATTTACCATTACAGACTTTACTTCATGTTGGTATTTACAGCCAGCACCGACAAATATACCTTAACATCCAAACAAGAGAGTTTTTCCAGTCTTTTGTTTACACCAGGAGACTCCATCTTCTTTGTAAATTGAATAAAGCAGAGCTGGTTATGGTCCCCAAATGACAAGATGATGAAACTATCTGTGAGAACAGCTAAAAAAAAAAAAATGTCACCACTGTAATACCTGTTACTGCTAAGCAAACAAAGACTCCACTGAGACACTGCAAAAAGTAATTTTTTCTTAAATATTACACTGGGGCTCTGCAATCTTCTAAAAGGCATCAGTGTTTCATTCTGCCAGGATCTTCTTGGAAATGAGAAATAAAGCTCAGATTTCAGAAACCTCAATAAATTAAGTCATATCAAGTTACTGCTATATTCAAATATATGTTTTATTCTTCTGTTACATTTCCATTTTCTTTTTTTTTTCTTTCTGCCTACAGTAACATCCCCCAATATTTTGCAAATGCACCTGTGCACAGCATTGCCTGTGATGAGGCTGATAAATACAAATTAATACTTCACGTATATTTGGTATTTTGACATTGGGAGCAAGTGGTGCAGCAGCAGGAAGGTTCCAGATGCTAACGCAGACACTAACTGTAACACAGGGTTGTGCTTTAGATGGGTTAATAACTTGCTGAAAACTTCATATGTGGTACCCAAACAAAACAGATAACAAGAAGAAAGAGACCTCCTTGAAGTACGGGAAAGTGCTGGGGAAATTGTGATCATAAAGAGAGTGCTAGACTAAAATAGTTCAATACAAAACAGAACAATCACTTTGACAATGAAAATGAATTAATCCATACTAGCCAGGATTATTTTCCCCAAGCACTACCTGTTGGTCAAGCAATGCATCCCTGTAAGGAGATTTCTGAGGATGAAATAGCCTAGTTCCACGTGGCTGCAGAACAGCTGGTGAGAACCAGGTTTAAGGCAAATAGCTGCTTTCAGCAGGTAAATTCAGGGAGCTCTGCTAAAATTGGCAGCTCCAAGTAATCTGGGGCCTGATCTGAAAACAAGCAAGTCAGGCTGGAGTGCTGGGCTAAGGGTGAAAACAGGAGTCAAGAGGCAAACTGCATTCTACCCTTGCTGTGTGATTAGTTTTTCAAATACTAAGGATTCTATTAACATAGAAGTGTTATTTTTCAAGGCTTAATTACAATATACAAATAGGGAAAAATCAGACAAACACAGTATTGCATCTTTGTTAAATAGCAAGGCCAGTATTCAACAGATGCCTCATGAATGGAGGAAAACATATCACTAAAGATCAAAACTAAACCTAGCATATATTCACATTGAAAAGCTGTAACTTGGATCTACATTTTGGAGGAATTTGGAATAAAATTTGCAATGAAAATTCCATATTCTTGATCATGCAGATAACAGGATATTAACATCTGGATGAGTTCTCAGTGGAGCTTTGTAGAGAGACAATGTAAAAATTAAGTTCACACTATAAAAACTGCTGAGAACAGACACATTTTATAATTTGTTTCTGCAATATGCAAAAACTTGATTTTTAGCAGTCATTGGTCAATCACTGGTCAACAGTGAGATGCTGGAAATCCAGAAAGTAAACATCCCCATAGAGATAACATTATCCAACATTTTTAATAAGTAAATATTTTTATAATAAATAAAACTTATCTATACCAAGTATCCCTTGTAATTAATCTGTGTGCTAATGTTTGTTTCTGTCCCATTTTCCCTTTCATGATACCAACACGACAAGTTGAAGTGACATGTCCATAGTGATTAAAATGTGCAAGACACCGAATTTTAGAAATCCACTCCTCTTTTGACAAGCCTGAAAACTTTGATGTCAAATATTATTCTTAAAGTGTTCTTAGTCCTAAGGGTTCTAACTATGGCATTACATGCAATTACTTGTTGTGTTTGCAAGTCCCCAGTGGCAATAATTAGTCTACCTGTTGATACACTGTTTCTCTGTTGTTAATGCAGGCAATTGATTTGCACATGGGTGTAATTACCGTCGCTGATGGTGTCGGAGATGAGCTTCCCCACCAGCGTCCTGTCAATCACCACGTTCTCCAGCTGTGGCCCACAAAGGCTTAGGGACACCAGTACACCTGAATGAAAGAGGAGCTAAAGCCAAATAGCAAGAAAACAAGACGTCAAGACTTAATAATAAAGTGAAATATTCCAAGGTACAGATTTATTGCTGTCTGTCATGTAGTCATCTAATCTGCAGACTTACAACGGAGACTTTTAGCTTAGATGTGACAATGTCTTGTAAGGACTTTCAAAGCTCTTCCAGTGAAAAATAAGTGTGATATAACACTGAATTATGTGGGTAGGAGAATTAAAATGATGAACAAGATGATGGCAGCTCAGTTCCCAATTTACTGAATTAAAATTTACTGAGTTAGTATGGTAAAAACTGACTAACAGCCTGATCTGAATGGGCATCAGAATCCCTCTTCATTATCAAAACACTAACTGTTGCTTTTTCCACTACAACCTCTTGTGTCTAAGAACAAACCAACCCACCCAACGCTCAGCAAAGGCAGAATCTGATGTTTAAGTGAACACTGGCCCAAAATTCAACTGTTTTTTTTTTTTTATGGATATAAGATGAATAGTTGCTGTTATAGTAGAAGTTGGCATAAAAAATCCTATCTATTTTCTGTTACAGCTATGAGACAAATTTGGTTGTAATGTACTTCATAGTACAATATACTTGTGTGCGGCACACCAGGCAAACTTTTTTGCAATGATATCTACTGGATTATACAATAATCTCCAAGACAAGTGTCAGGAACCGCATTTTAGTAGCCTTCTACAATGGATAGCACAAGGATAAGAAAATATAACGTTGGGAGCAATCTGGAGTAAGAGGCATTAAGACATCCCCATGTCTTTTCCATGTCTTTTGTACACATCAGAAGCAATAATTTCATTTCTATGACTCTCCTTCAGCTCTATGGCTACATTACAATTATTGTATTTATTTTACATGGTTCTTTTTCAAAGTCAAGAGGACATAAAATGGCATATGACTGCGGGGAAATAAATAATATAAGTGCTGGGGCCAGGAGTGTAGTGATCTAAGTGATTTTGGCTTTTGTTCTCAGCTCTGTTCCCAGTTATTCAGCTATGCAAATGTCAGTTGTACATACTCTGCTGTATTACTATAGTTTTATGCTCTCTGCAGCAAAAAACACAATAAGAATATATAAGTAATGAACGTTTTTGACCAATATCTTTAACCAACCTTTTTTCAATACATTTTCTTGCCAATTCACAGAAGATATTTGAAAACAAATCCTAATGATGTTTGAAAAAGAGACTCAAACTACCTGCAATGCAAAATAAATTTGCTGTAAACAGATGGTCTTTTCTCATCCTGCCAAACTAGAATCTTGCATTAGTTTGAAAATACATATATATTCAGTATTTCACTATTCCCTGTCATGACAGATGTCCTTTAAGGTTTTGTCCTGGTAAAGCTGTTAGACACAGTTACACTCATACAGCTTTTACTACAATCTTTCAAAACTTCAATTTATCCTTATGTTGGAGCTAGATTAGATAAAATCACAATTTATCCCCTACTTCATAATATAAGGTCAGCAAGGTTTGACTATGGTTAGCTGTAACTGTGCAAAGAATCCAGCTGAAAAAGGGAGGGCTGAAACCTAGACCTACTTTGCAAGAACACACTTCTACTTCACTACACACTTCACACAACTACTTTGCAAGAACACACTTACCAAGCAAAATTACATAAATACTCTAGAAAAACAGTTCTAAATTACTCCGTGAGTATCAGCCTGCCACAGAAGAGTAAAACTCCCCAAATCTGCCAGTGTTATGGATCATTTAGAGAGCTGGTGCAGCCACATAAATGAATCTCCACCTTATATCTTCCCCAAGACCTTTGCTGGCTCTTCCCCTAGGAAATGCAACTATAACAGCAGGAATTTTTTCCTCGCAGTAGTGAGAAGAGCATCCTGGAGGTAAAAGAGCATTCCCGGACTTCTGAATCAGAAGTCTGTTTGCAGCATTTTAGTTTATTTGACAAGGTAGGAAACTAATCATTAAGTTAATGCTCCGTATTTTGGGTATTAAAGACAGTCCTTGCTCAATATGGCATGATACAAGGACGCAGTAAGGGTAAACTAGCATTATTTGCATGGCCTTTATTGTTTCTTACAATAATCTCTACCGCTTTTATTTTTAATTTTACAATAAAGTTTAGATATTTGAATAAAGCTTGAACTTTAACAGCTTTTTGCTCTAATGTCCTCGTGGCAGAGGGTCAGTATATCTGTGCTCCACAGGCTTAAGTTTTTGGCTCTAGGAAGTAACTGAATTAAACAAGTAAAAGAGACTTCACATATTATACAGTTATATAGGGACAGTATTTCTTCCACTCCCTTATAAAAATCCTTTGGCTTAGGGGTCTCTTAAAGGATCCTGTAGGGAAAGGTATCTTAGATGGAAAGAATGTGTTGGAAAAAAGATAATTCCAAGACTGAGTCCATAAGTGTGTAGATGGTGGCATGAAGGAATAAACTATGTTGTTATATATATGTGAAGGAAATTATTGGGTGCAAACCCTTGTGTACTCTCTTTTCACATTTCTCAAATGAAGCTGAAACAACTGCAACTGGATTTCTCTAATAAATGAATGTGATATTACAGAAGAACGCCTTAATTTCAGTGATAGGAGAAATAGCACTGTGAAAATCAAATTAAAAGAAAAAAAATACATTATGTAGAAGGCCTTGGTTTAAAACAACGCAACAAAGCAAAAGCATATTTTCAAAAATATTTCTTAATGTTCACCATGAAATACAAGCAGGTTTTTAAATTAAGGAAAAACACTTTACATTTCCTCAAAAATGATCTATAAAACAGAAAATGGAAAACTGATGTAAATGGAAAACTGATATCAAACTGGGGAAAGAAACTCATGCTAATGACATACCTCAGGTATCCTTCAAAACAAACACTGCAATGTGAGAAATGGAAATCGAGAGAAATAGCTCGACACCTCCAAGTGTTCCTAAGCAAAACGTGAAGCTATTGGAAGAACAGACTTGTCTTCTGTGCCTGAATACAGTCTGAGCAAAACGTCTGGGCTTCTGGTGACTTGATGTGCTGGGAAGGGGGGATGTTTCAATCTCTGTTCTTGGGGAGTTGAGGATGAAGCCTGTAGAGGGAGTTCCGTACTTTGTACACTGAAATGGTTCTCTGAAAGGCCTTAGCACTCACATACATACTTAAAAGTTATGGACCTCAGCAGAACTTAAACATGTCTTTAAGTGAATTCCTTTATCCTCAGAAGCCTTAGCCCTTGACTCCTCATTCATGCTGCTTTGCTGCTTATCAGCCCTTGTACCTAAGAAGATACCTACGGAGCAAAGCCAGGATTTGCCTCTATCTAATTAAAATTGGAAGAGAAGGAAAATATGCCTGCAAAAATATTGCTGCAAACTGTTTTCCCTCACAGAGCCCAACCTATAAAGAAATATGCAAAAGTAGAAGAGAGTTGCAAAGCATTTCTTGTTCAAGCAGGTTCCCAGGGTTTTTCCCCACCTCTTCATTCCAGATTGCTTTCTTAGCCACCCTACCGTAATTATTCTGTTGCATGCCTCATTACAGATGAAGTTATTGTTGTTACATGTTACTGTTACACAATAATCAATGCATTTATACTTCTAGCTCCAAGTCTTGAAAACCACAAAACAACTAATGGCTGTGATCAAAAGCAACCAGAAGAATTTAATATGAGGGCAGTGTTCCTCTCAGTATCCAGGAATGGATACTAACTTCTCATGCATTCGAGCCATGATGTCTTGATTTTGGTTTCAGATGTGCCAGTGTGTGTCGCCACGTATCTTGCTAAATCAGTTTGCTTATGGGCATGGTAGCAAATATAACAAGCCATGTCAGCATATACTGCTGTGTATCTCAATTCAGAATCCAGTCCTAAGTATGTCACAGATGGTAACAAAAGCCCATTCATATACATATGTAAATTGCAACACAACTCAAATTAAATCAGAGTAATTAAGCAAAGAATATATAAATCTTCTTCACTAGCAGGTAACAGATATGATTCATGTCAACTGTTTGGCTTTTATACAATAAAGTAATTCAGTGCTGGCATGTGTTTAGTGTGTAAATACATCATAATGCAAATGTAAAAGTAAAAAAAAAAGTTGGAAATCAACTGTTTCAGCCATATTGCATTATTTTTTACTACTTTCTATTGTAAAACCAAGCCTGAAACCACCATTTCATAAGATTGATGATTTCATGATTTTGTGGCAAAACTTAAAAGCGTTCCAAAGAATTAGAGGAGACCAGAGAAGAGGAAGTCAGAGCTTCTTCCTAGTAAACTAAACAATATTGGCAAAATTAATTCCTCCAATTATTTCTTCTGGGATGAGCAGAAAGGGAAAACCAATTTAATTAGAACTAATACAGTGGCATCTTACTGTAAAGACTTCTCTGTTTTTTTTTTTCTGACAGATTTCTTTTATGGTCTATTTATTTTCTTTTGACAACAACTACCAGAAGATTACAGGATTATTTCCCAAGCTCACCATAGGTCATCAAATGTGGGGTTTAGAAGTAGCATGCTGAAACGCTGTACGGTCGAGGACTACGGGAACAAGCAGCAACAGAGTTAAGGAGCATAGCTCAGTCCTTCAGGGCTCAACTAAGCCCTTTTAAATAGGAGAGCAAACTCCTTGACAAAAATCTCTGTACAGTCTGGGTTATGTTTACATGAACTGGCACATCTTCTGTTTCAGAAGTTCTAAGCGGTATTAGAATGCAGGCTCAGGACTGTAAAAATAAAGGTCAGTGTATTTTGGGGGGGCAAGAAGCAAGGAAATAAATACAAAACTTCTAATGCACTGATTATTCTATAGAAAAAAAAGTAATGAGAGAAATTTTGATGCATAAAATGAAATATAAGATAGGTAGAGAGCTGGGCCAGCATTAAAGTAGAGCTAAACTCACATAGAAGAGCTAATTTTGAGAAAAACATCGATATAATAGATGAGATGACCTGTACGCAAACTAACTAGGTATTTAATTGAGGGATATGCATGAAGTCTAACTGGCCATTTACATGTACAGTTAATATGCCAACACACTGATTTTTCGCAGATTTGTATTTCATTTTGTAGTCCCTAGTTTTTTGCCTGTGGGATAGTTCAAACCTGGAAGTGCTAGGGGCTAGGGAAGGCACGAAGGGATTAGAAATAGTGATTTTATTTACCAGAAGGCACATTCGCAGCACTCCTATGCTTGTTTTTCAGAAAATGTCAGGGGAACACTATTATTTTAAATGATAGTCCTATTGCCTTTGTGCCCCCTTTTGTTTTTTCTTTTTTTTCCCTCTTTCTTTTCCCTGACTTGCTAAAAGTACAACAGTCAGTGGGAAGATCTTTAGGATAGAGTATTTTTCATTACAAAAGAACAGGAACTCTCAGCTCAAGATATGCCAGATTTGGATATGCAGATCATTTAATAAGAATATGACTTGGATTAAATATTTTCATTTCTATAACTGAGTGCATTTGACATTTCTCACTACTATAAGAAGGCAAGCTAAAAAACTGAAGATATTTTAATTCAATCATATAATCAAATTTGGCCCAAATCACTCAAAATTATGACAATCTACAGGATAATTCACTACCTGCTTTCAATGCTGTTTGACTGATTCGTTACTTTCTATCCTAAGTTAATGTAAACATGACCTCTTCTTTTTCCATTAGCAGCTGCTCTGGTATCCATGCCGCAGTGCTAGGACACAGATCACACTATTATGTGATAAGAAATTCCTGCTGAAACAGTTAAGCCATAAGCTCTGAACCTCCTTTTCAGAAGTGTCAGAACATCTGTATTAAAAAGGCAGAAGACCAAATAATCCTACAAAAAGCTCAAAGGCAGATGAGCATTAGGAAAACAAAGAGTTTTGACATACAAATTGATGCATAACACTTTTTCTATTGTAGAATGTCCCAAACTGTTCTTTATTTCTCTGTTTATTTTCATTTGTTAGAGCTTACATTTTGAGGAAAACCAACAACCGAGTAACACAATCGTGTTGGCAAAACACTCTAAACCCTTTTGGGGAGCTCAATTATCAACCATTATTATATAAAACCACGTTGTTTTGTGTTTGAGAAAGCAAAAGCAGAATTTGGTGGCAGAGAAATCATTATTGTCTGTACCTTTAACTGGCTATGTTATGCATAAGCTATGCAAACTCCTATAGTCAATTTATCAATCTATCTCTTTCTATGACTCAGTTCAATATAGAACCAGAGATATTCAGATATGTTAGGATAAAAAGAAGATCTCTTTTGTTTCCCATCTTCTGAAAGAAATAAGCTAGTTTGTGTTGTCTCTTTTTTACTATGGATGCCTGAAACTACTTAGGAAATTCTAACTCCAAAATCATGTTCTGTAGCATTTGATAGTTAGCCAAGGTGACAGCAGGACAACCAAATTTTGGCAAGGATTCCCCATCCCAGACATGTATTGATAAGTAATGCAAGTGTTTGCAGACACAGGTGGGAGGGGAGGAAGAATGACGGGGAGAATGGACAGAAAAAGCAAGTGAAGAAACAGCAAACTTGCTGAAAATGCAATGGATGAATATATTGTGGTTAATTAATTCAGTGGTTCTTATCAAACTCCCTTTCTAATGAGAAAAAATATGAGATACCTCTAAATTATTGGAAAATTGATGTTTAAAATACTTCTAGAAGATGAACATTCACAGCTGTCTACCATACATACCTGCATAAGAGGGATATACTTTTACTAGAGATAATATCTGTTGGTCAAATGTAGTTCTGACAGTAATATCTTTATTACTGATATAAAAAAGTAGACTTTATATTCTTTGGCATGTCAGGTATTTACATTTGTTGGTATTCTTAAAGACATTTCTGGGATTTCAGCTACGATTAATTCAGCCAATGCACATCTGAAGCTACTTGAGTTAGAAGGAAAAAATTATGAAACTGAAAGAGTATAGAAGTTAAAATCCCAAATTTCTTTTTAGAAACAGTATTAGTAACACTTAAAAATATCTTCCCTGCCAGAGCAGCTTGCAGTATGGTACACATTCCTCAGGAATAATAAAGACAGTAGAAACTTATACAACACTTTGCCCATGTTTTGTAGAACAAGCTATCAACTAAAGAGCTGGAATGTGTTTAATGTTCAGACATTCCACCTCCCCTGCTGCCTTGTGCTAATGAGTATGTGAAAAGCTGTCTCTTTTACACAATATCTGGAACTTCTATAGACAGAGCACATAGCTACGTGTGCCACATGTCACATTATCTCTTGTTGCGCCACTTGATGGCTTAGATTTATGGCCTCTCTCTCATGTTACACAAGCACAAAGTAAGAAGGAATTGTGACAGCCTTGTAAATAATTAGATATAATAAGCGTAACATAACATAGATTCCAAATCTCCTTATCTTTTTCAGCCACTCCTTTGGCCTCATCTTTTGGGGTTCAAGATGCTTTCAGTTTCCATGAAAAAAAATATCATCTCACAAAATCAGGCCAGTAAAAACCACAACATTTTATCAAATCTATTTCAGATTAAGAATTTAAGCAAACACAATCTAGGTAATGAGAGCAACATATATTAAAAATGACACATGCATTATTAATTACTGGACTTTTTGCATTGGTTAACATTTTAACATGGTTGTATCAATCACTGAGTGATTGTTCGGCCCCATTGGCTGAGTGCTGCAAGAGGTTGTCAAAACATTTTACCTGGCAGATATGTTTGTTCTTCCATTTGCTCAGCACACATTGACTGTTTTGCATCAAGTCCTGAAGGACAACAGAAAACAGAGAGCAGAGTTGGCATGCACATTGTCACTCTTGGTTAACATATTTTTCATATTTACGTTTCTAGAAAGAAACCACAGAAAGATGCAGCTGTTTTGGACAGTCCACCAAACAAAAGCACATTTATCATCCCTGGGAGGGTTGGACTTTCGTGAAAATTAAAGCTGCTGAAAGACGTTTGAAAACCAGATTACATGTTGCTGTACTTGGAACATACTTGTTGTATGCTCTGAAACATACCTCTACCTCCTTGAGGGTATCTCGCAGTTTTTCTGGTCGTTTGTTTTTAAGTATCCAAGGATAACCTCGAGCTGGCAAATAAAAGCAAAAAAAAAAAAAAGACAAATATGTGTATATGTATGTGTGTGTTCATCTGTCTGCACAAGCTTATATATGTATATAGTAAAAAATGTTTCTTTTTCTGTGGTAAACTCAAAACTCAGACTCCTAGGAATCACCTTAAACATAAACTTAATGTATAATTGGACAGAAACAGGTAGGTTTCCCGCTGTCAGATGACAGCCTTTTGAAAGGCTCTCTTGCAGAAACACTTAGCATGAAATACCCACTATGATTTCACCATGGCAATTGTGCACAAAAAGCTGCTAAGCATTTGCAGGGAGAAGGACTTGCACATTCAGTACCTTTAATTCAGATTCCAGGTATCAAATCCTACACAGGTACTATTCTTATGAATTACCAATTCACTGTCTAACTTCAAAGAGCAGGTGCAAATATGTCTGCAAAATATATGTGCACAAATATACATATATATAGAGGTAATAACAAATTGTGAATGCCACAAGTTATGTTATGTAGTACAGTCATTTATAGTATTTGCTCTTAAAAAATTGGTCAAAGTCAAGCAAACAAAGAACTGTAAAGAAAGGGAAAATTTTTGAGCAATTGCCAAGCTCACTCGGGTCACAGTCCTCTTTGATGCCTGCAATGAATTAGCCTATTTAGTACTGTTTAGCAAACTGTTTTGAAAATAGTGGTCTAATACAATAATTATGAAACCCACAGGATGGCAAAGCTTCTGCTGGAGTGGCTGAGAATCAGACTAATAATTTCAGAAATTTCATCATTTAAAAGCTGTCTGTTCCTAAGTGTACAATGAAAACGATTAGACACTTAAACACATTTCTTTTTGTAATAGATTTCTATCTAGCCTACTTAAAACAAACCTGAAGAAAAGTTTTGAGTTCTGAGCTGTCAGTTTATAGGCCAGCTTCCAGCCTGAATAACTTAAGAGTTATGCTTAACAGCCCCCCACAAAAAGTAGCTTACAACGGAAAAGCTATGGTGTGAAAAAATGGATTTCATATATGAACAAAAGAGCACACCAACATACAACTTCTCTTTGTATTTTATTGAACCAAAGCCAGTGTTGGTGGAACTGTTATGCTAATATTAATTATGTGTGTAAGGTCACATTTTCAATAGGTACCTTCATAAATACTCAAATATTTATCCACATATGCAATATGGGAAACTCCCTGTATAGACACCATGTTAAAATTACGAATCAGCAGCTGTGAATAGCCACCCGATGCTCCTCCTTAAGAGGATCCCATCAGGGTTTCATCCCGCTCCTTGACCTGCTGCAAACAACGTGCCCTTCTGGAGTGAATTTTGCCTCCCAATGCATTCCAATGGGAATTTCATTCTGATCAGATGAAATGTTAATGCACTTTTAACAGCATATATATTACCTTGTGAAGTCTTCTAAAAATCAATTAGATTTTTCAGAGCAGTTAGGTACTAATGTTTGAATATTAATGTGTATATTTAATGCTGTAAAACTTGAGCCAGGGAAAAGTTGTACTAATATAAAAAAAATTACCTGTCACAGCACTGTGCTGTGATAGTATGAACTGAAATTGCTTTTAAACAGATAAGACAGGAACTCAGAATACAATGTAAACGTTTCAAAGCTAAAAATGTTCTGTGAAGACAGCTGATTATTAACCCATAATTCTATTTCTGCTGAAAGCATTTTAGTTACAATTTTCACTTTAGAGGCTACTGGTATTTCAATTCATGAGCTGACTGGAAAAAAATGTTTATTGCTCATCTGCAGACTGAATTTTGTAAGGAAAACCCTGGATTGTGCTTTGAGAACCCATGAGCACCACCATGTTTAGTGATACATAGAAGAAGATTGCAAAAACATCAAGAAGGAGGAGTTACAACTTTTCCAAGGTTTTGACCTTTGTAGTTCTGGGCTAGTCTGGCTTGCAGCAAATGGGATGTGTAGAAAGCAACACTGGAAACAGCAGGAGGTTATTTCAGTGCTTTGCCAAGGGGCATCATCAATTCATCTTCATCATTCAGTCCTACTATAACAAGAAACTCTGAGAGGTCCTTACATTCTGCAAACCTTTGCTTCTCTTCTAGGTAATCATGCTTCATCTGTGACACTAAGAGAAGGATGAAAAGATGTATGATAATCCTTACAACACCTGTCAGCAAATATTAATATCTGAGAGCAGCTTCATGCACTTTGATAAAACAGAGACATTTACAAAAAATTAAGGCAGTCCTGATGTTTTCACCTCCTAAGTCAGATATCTTAAATTTGCAATGAAAGAAAGGCTCAGGCAGCCCTACAGGTGGGCCCCGCAGCAGCCCTTGCTTTGCCCTGGCCGGGAGGTGACTGCAGCTTAAAAGACCTTTTGGCCTGTCAGGAAACTTGGAGGATTAACAGGATTAATCAGATAAAGAAAATGGATCGTCCGCTCCGAAATGGCCATTTCTGCTGCGCGCGGCGTTGGTGCGCGCTTGCAATGCCCTCTGCTGGGATGTATCATCCAGCATTCAAGCAGACTCAACCGTACGGAACGTCGCTTCGTTTTATTTCTAGTTAAGTATTTATGTTTTACCTGGTTCGCTCTTCTCGTAATACTGGTGGGTCCCGATATCTTCGTCTATAAGAAACAAAACACAATGTAGCAAGCAAAGGGCGACCTCCCTTCTTTTGCTGTCTAGAGCAGGGTACCAGGTGCCACAGTGGGAAGATAAGACAACATATTCTCTGCATGCCAGTAGACCTTCAAGACCCACCAAGGGGTATGTGATGGATCCCTACATTAATTTGGAGCTGTCCTTGCCTTCACATACACTGATTCTCTTCCAGCGGCTGACAACACAGATTTCTGGAATTAAACTTGTGGGAAATGAATACATGCGCACAGAGGAAGCAAGGAAGTTGGCGGAAGATAGGAAATAGGTGCAGGAGGCCTCAGTACACTTTTAACTGCAATAAAGCAATACTATGTGTTCTATTTAAACTGTCAGATTTTTGTATGAAATAGAGCTTTCTGACTTTTTTATACTACAGCTACAGAACAGTTTTCATGTAGAAGTGGAATGCTAAGATATACTGAGTCAATTTTTCAATAATCACATTCATGCATGGTTTGCAGCAAAACTACAGTACACTATGATTGGCATGAAATGTCAGAAATAACATTTTGATATCATCTACTTCTAAATCAGTTTTTTTGAGCATTAGATTTTACCAGGAACAAGGCAAGATGCATATATGTAATTTCCACAAGGTTAGTCACATGCCTGCTGGAACAATCGGTGAATAAGATAAATAAATATTTTAGATTTTCCAGTAAACATGCTAAATACCCAGAACATGCAACAATTTTTATTATTCATGCTGAAGTACAAATCACAGTGCTTCTGCAAATCAGCTCCACTACTGATTTTCATTCACCCAAACTAGTTATTACACTGAAGCCTACAGTCAAGTAGGCTATAGATTTCTAAAAGGAAAAAGGTACCCAGCATAATCACAACCTTTTAGCCTTGAAATGGTGCTCCAGCTTTATCATGACATAACTGAAGGTTCAAACATAATATTTCTATTTTTTTCTTCTCCAAAGTATGAAAACATTTCATTTGGATATTCAGAATTTTGTATCAATTTAATATTCACCAAAAGGATTTCTTGTTTTGTTCTTGTACCAGGTAATAGCTCACTTATCTACCTCTAATATGTAAGGTATTCTTCAGCGACCAAAGGTGCATCTCAGCCAGGCAGAAAGACATCTGATGGCAGATGAAAACTCAGCACTATCAAAACAAGGGAAAAAAAAAACACATGAGCAGATTAATCACTCTAATACCAGTGAAACTGCAGATATTTCAGAAACTAAGCAGGAAACAAGCTTAGTGTTGGTTATGATTTGTTACTTTTAAGTTGTAATTCTCAAAAGCAACAAAATGAATGAACGAGAATGAATAAATAGGATAAAAGGTGTATTTGTTTATATATGATATGCCGAATCAATATCTGCTCTTGAATTTACAGTTAATCTCACCACAGTGAATAACTGCGATCAGTGCTTCTCGTATACATGTTATAATTAATTTTTACTGTGTGCTTCTTACCTTGACACATGCAAAAGTTAAACCACTATTTTCAGATCTGGCTTGTAATGAGAATTTTACTTTGAGGCCTAACTTTTTAATACTCTGCACACTGGGAGGTACCAATATGGTCAAGAAACAGTTTTGAGCATTATGTTCTTGCAGGCTCTGGATATAATACTAAATATCAAAAACGATGTCTTTCTCAATAAAGACAAAAAACTTGGGTTAAATCAGTAAGGAAACAGCAAATGTGGAGCATGTAAAAATTATGAATTGAAATATTATGTGCAATGACTGTAATTATTAACTGTTTGCTGGGCGTGTTCGGAGTGATCTGTCTGAACAGCCCCCCTTGCAAAGGGGTTAAATCTCCAGGGAGCACCAGGAATCTTCGGAAACGCAGGAACACATAGGGTGCCCCAAGCAGCTTCCAGGGCACCAAGAACTTAGTGCCCCACGACATCAGTGGCTTTGGCTAAACCCAAGATGCCACTAAAATCCAAACTCTGAAGGGGAATTTGAGCAAACAGAACAGACGTCAAGAGTCGCTCTTGGTTTGGTGCTGGGCATGGACACTTCTCCTTTTCTGAAGAGGGCTCTTCATTTTCTTTCCATAAGGCGCTCCAAGTCATGTTGTCAGGGGGATGAACCAATTAGTAGGAGACTGCAGAATTCCTATCACATAACGAGTGTCAGGCATAAACATCCGGGGTGCTGTGACGAAACCATATGCTGGAACCTCAGGTAGCATTAAGAAACCCAGCACAGTCCCAGCAGAGCTGAGACCTGGAGGTATTATCGCTCCAGCTAATACGTGTGTTTTGATGCACTGCCTAATCCACTGAAATAGCACCAAGCAAAAATAGCATTTTCTTTACACTGATCCCCAAATGTACAAAGTCTTGCTGACTTACTAAATCCCACAGTCCTATCAAAAAAAAAGAGAAAAGCTCACAAAACACATACACACATTGAGTAAATGGAATATACTTTTGTTCAGGATGAGAATGAGGTTTGGAAAAAAATAACGCACCAAGTTTAATGGCATGGTGGTCTGTGGAACCTGGGGACATGCTTCTGCTGTTAATATGGATGAGGGCAGCCCCTCGTTTCCTATGTGGACTGCGGAAAAAGGAGCCTGTATATTATAATTCTCTTTTTTCCTTCTTTCTTTCTTACCTTAACAAGCAAAACAAAACTTACATCCCCCAAGGCCCAGAGATGCTAGATTAGAATCTTTCACTGAGGGGAAGTCACTGAATGGAGAGAACATCTCAGGATCTGATCCCAGGCTGACTTCAGGCCCAGCCCTCGATGGCCAGGCAGCCAGGCTCAGACACGGTGACATGCGGAGACTCGGGCACAACAAACACGCAGCAGAGGTTCTCAAAACGCCTCCAGACCCCGCACAGGTCCCTTCAGTTCTGACCTCTTACTGAATATAAAGTCATCCCCTACCATTTTAATACCCTGCACCGCCTCCAAGCTGACAGATCAGGAAAGCACAGGGGCCCTGCACGTCCTTGTTTTTGTCACTGAGTGGCTGGGTCAGGCCTCCAAAAAGCAGAAGGAAGCTTCAAATGAGCACTCGCTCTTCAAGGCTCATAGTTTTAAAAACCTGAGCTCAGAAATCAGAAAATAAGAAAGTGCTGCAAAGAAATGTTAAAAATAAAATAGCTTCATAAAAAGTGTATTTCAGTTTTGTGCTGAACAACCTGCAAAATTCTCTGGATAGCTCCAACAGAGTAGAAGATTCATTTTAGAAATTATTCCAGCCTTGAGGACTAAACAACTGATTTCATTGCTTCCCCCTCTTTGCGTCACAGACCAAGCCATGTATATGAATGGTGGAAACTCTTGCTCTATTATCTGCCCCAAAATACTGATTCCCGCCCTTTGAAACTGAGTACAATCGGAGAAATGGGATCAAGTCAGTCCACTGTTAAGGTAAAACTGGAATTCAATTTAATAGCCAGTTCTTTCCTTTGGCTCACTCAACACTGCCTGGCTGCTTTCGCAATATTCCCACAAACAATAGGACAGTGGCTGCAAAAGCTCACTGACAAACGGAGATATTCAGCAGTGCTTAGCCAGCTTTCGTATTCATATGAAAGCAGTTTCTGTTAGCATGAATATTGTGACATTTTGTGTAGTGTGCATGAGAGGAAAATGAAAAATTTAGTAGCTATGCTGGACACTAATCCAGAAAAAATATTTTTGGTTACACAACAGCTCTCCTATTTATAGATTTCAGAACAAATTACCACTGGTCCTAGTTTTGCCTTCGTTTCTATCTCCCATCCTGTGACCATCATATCTTTAGCATCACCAGAGCTCATTCCAATGCCTGTTTTGTATCTTATCACGTCATCCAATGTCCAGTCAACTCGGCAAGCCACCAATCCACCCCACAACTACTTCTGTGTTGTTTTGTGCCCATGTGGAAGCTGGAAGGAAGGGGAAACAGCTTAGGAGTGAACGTGGTGGCACGATGGCTGTAAGTGCACCCAACGCCAGGAGGAACTGGAAGGGAAAGGGGACAGAAAGGAGGGCAGGAACCTGAGAGCCCTGGAGCGCAGGATGTAGCAGAAAAGGGGGAGACTGGGACAATAGTGGAGGGAAGGAGTGGATTTGTGAGGAGCTGAAGTGTCCCAGCACCACGTCAGAGAGGAGCACAAAGCAATGCCAGCTGCGCAGCAGGGGTCACGGGAGCTGTGGAACAAATTCCTTGGAAATTGGACTTCATTAGTTCTGTTACTTGGTGAATAAATTGTCATAAATATATTCCCAAATGTATTTGTTTCTCACAGATAGATACAAGAGAGTAAGCGGCCTAATTCCCATCTGTGACTGTGGCCCCAGCGCTCACAGTAGATGTTGTGAAATATGTGTGTCAAGAGTTTCTCGTTCCTGTGCAGAAATCCAGTGATGCAGGAGCATCCCAATCAGGTTTTAAGACCTTGGTTCCTTGGACCCAGCTCTGATTTTTACCAGAATACTTTTAAATTTCAGAAATATTTGATTTCTGACACTGTACGAATAGCACAGAAGGCAATTAGAAATTTATGGGCTGCAATGGTGGCACGCTGATCTAGATGATCCATTGCACAACCCGTTCTTTAGATTTCACCATTCAGAATTTATATCATTGAGAAACTCTGGCAAAAAAATAAGTTATTCTTACTTCATTCTTAAATATTTAATTCATTTAATTACAGCAATAGAACTTAGTTTTCTAAGAAGTGCATGTTTTAGTCTTTAACTTTCACTTTGCACTGGCAAAATCTGAGATGTGTGCAAAGTAAGGAGAAGCTTTCAGGGACATAGCGCATGACAGCCAGTGTCTGAGGCCCATCCACAATAAAATTGTGCTTAGTCAAACAGTCAATGTTGTTTCATCACTGAAGACCAGATCAAAAGTGCCACGACTACAAAAAGCAAATGACTGACCTATAAATTGGATGATATGGGTTACAAATCCCTCTGTAATTATAACCGTGGCTCTGGTAGTCCCCTTCTTTCTGCCCTGGTGGCATCCACGAGCAGATCTCCTGCAGCCAACCCAGGGTGTTTCAGCAACCCTCTTCTGCTCCAATTTGCTGCTTCCACATTTCAGAATATCACATTTCCTTGCGAGCAGACTTGGCCTTGTTCCTTCTCTTCCCTTTTCTCTCGAGATGCCTGTTGAGCCCAGATCCTACTTGTCTGCTGCTCCTTTCTCAACTCCTCCTTGCAACTGTTATCTCCAGAGCCTGGGAATTCTCCTTGTCTGATTTTTTTGCTGCCTTTAGCTGTATAATGAGCTGTATTCTTATATTTACTTTTCCTTTAAATTGCTTTTCTCCGAGAAAAAAAAAATATAGAATTTTTTCCTGTAAATGAAGATGAGTACTTCTGCTTCTAAGAGCAACCCCAGAAGCAGAAATACAGGCATGCTGTTATAAATCTATTCAGTGTATAATTATTCATATTAAAATGTTGGTTTAAGAATCTTTCCAACTAGTACAACTAGCAAGTTGTTCAGCTACCCCAAGTCTTTAGTTCTAGACAAATAGACAAATCTTATTCCTGCTGCTACTTCCATTACCTTTAATGTAGAGAGACTTCAGTGACTGGCAATATTTCTGCCAAACACATGAAAGAAACAAATTCTTTTCCTTATTCTAACTGCCCCAATTTAAGCAAGAAAACTATTATGCAGATGGGTGAAGAACACACAGAATACTGTCTGTATTGAAACACACAGTGAAGCTTCTATTGTAAGAAAGGCCTAAATATAGCTTGCAGAATAATCACTGAAAGGAAATACATTATCTGATAACCCAAGAATTCTGGCATGAAAATTATGCATTGTAAATTTATTCCCATATGCTATGAACTTGTATCATGCTCTATTGACTTGATTTTTGTAAAATTTGGGGTATTTTTTATTTTGTGAGTCTGAAAATGAAATCTTTTTTTGCATTAAAAATGCAAAATTGCATTAAAAACTCAAATTACTGAGTTTTCATATTTGAAGATATTTGTATATTAAACTACATAAAGCTCCTTAAGTTTATCATATAACTTATTATATAGCTCTTTAAGAACATTAAGACAATTTAACACATCTTAACACTCTGAAATTCATCTGTAAATTAGAACAAACATCTTTGTCCAAGTTGCTATCAATCAAGATACTTCTTAAGCAATTACATTGGATTTCATACAGTTATATTTGACTATTTTAACTGCATTTGAGGCCTCAATCTCACAACTTATTCTGCACCGATGGACTCACTACAGCCACACCTTGGCTGAGCTAAGAGCAGGATCATGCACGCCATGTGACAGTAACCATAAAAATGTAGCCTGACTTAATTTATATTAATAATAAGCACAACTGTTTGAGATATTATTTTAAATCTATAAAGCTGTATGTTGCCAAAAGTCCATGCAGGGCCTTGCTCAAAATGTGAATCCTTGGATGAATTCCAAGCTGCCTGGTTCATTCTGTGCGCTGGAAACTACAAAATCGGTTTGTACTAGTGCAACTAGATAGTGCTAAAATTCAAGGATGGGTGCAGAAATACTGCAGAAAATCTCTATGGGGTAACTTATTCCCATCTAATTGCTCATTCACGTGTCACGACCTAGGCAAAGACTTTGTTTGACTTGTCAAAGGAGACGATGACAGGGTCAGAAACAAAATTCTTATTTTATGAATTCTACTGCCCAAACTACACTCCAGTCTTTCCTACCTCCCATAAACACTTCCAATATATATTATTGGGACACTTTGAAAGACAGCTGTTGATTAACTAAGCAGATAATGAGATTAAAAACAGTAAAGCAGACTGAATATGAGGACGGCAATGCTATTTGTCAAGAAAATATTTAGTTCTGTATCAGGCACACCTCTGACAACGTTAATGAAGCTAGCAGTCATTCTGCAGCTGATACTGCAGGCAAGTGTTACAACCTCCCACAACCCTCTGAAAGGAGGTGTGAAAAGTTAAAAAGGTCATAGAAAATAGATATAATTGACCCAGGTTTTTACTTCATAGAGTGAAAAGTTCATACACACATTTTGATAAAGACCCTGAAGGCCTTTATATAAACCGGATAGTAGATAAGTGATTCAAAATACAGATAACTAGAGCTGATACATGACATAAGGAAATTACAGAAGTAGTAAATGTCAGACTGTTTCACGCTATTCTTTTAGATAGTTTGTTGTTGTAAATAAACTGATGCTTTAATATTTCAGGTTTGCAGGTCGTAGGTTTTCATAGTAATGTTTCCTCCTGTAACCCAAAAGAGAAGAGAGTAAAATCCCTGTTTTTTAAGCCAAGCAGAAATGAGTTGCAAAAGGCAAGAGGACCTGCAAATACTCGAGCAAAATGTAAGCAGTTGGTTCCATTGCCCCACCACGACTGCAACTCCTGCGGGCATGGAAGTTCATGTACCAGCAGCTCTTTAAGCAGGGGACACTTGTGTACATATTAAAATGAATTTCTGGGTTCATGGCATTATTACTGACAATAACAGATCCAAAAGATACTTGCATGCACAGGTATTTTAGTTTATCTGTTTTAGTTTATCTACTGGTCTTGGAGCATGGGCTACTGCTACTAGGAAGAGGGATCAAACAACACATAGATCCAAAGCAATCCATTTCCACATTTTACCTTACATTTTAACTTTCCTGGTACATTGACTTTTAATGTACCAGCACAACTAAGATTCTTACACATTTCCGTGCAAGGCTTCGGGTTTAGCTACCCTGGTCTGTGAGGATCTCACCATTAATCCTTATAAGTGCAGCACCGAATAGGCAGGATCTGTTTGTGTATGTGACGTACACACAGATTTTTCCCTGCTCTGTTCAGCTCTTGCCTTTTGCAGTTTACACCCTGAATGTTAACTATCAGGGAATTTATTCAAATAAATTTCAGCAGTACTTTGGCAAGCACACGGATTTGATTCACAAATCTTGCAAACAAAAGTTGTCTTTTAAAACAGAATAATATTTTTGAGTATATTATATAAGCTGAATATATTTACATGAACAAACGCAGTGATTATATTTGGACCTATCATGTCTTTTAAATGAATTTTTGGCATTCTATTTTAAAATGATTTTGACATTTAAATAATATTCAGCTTCTTCTTTACCTTGATTCATTTTTTGCTCTGTTGCAGCCAGTAACTTAAGCTTCACTAATATTTGAAAATCACCTTAGAATAGACATCTGGGAGGTTCATATGATATTGAGCTTCTTGTTTGCTAGCATTTATTTTTAAATATTTTTTTCTGCTATACTTGAATTCCAGTTAATCCAATGGGACTTGTATCTAGCTCTCTTCAATATAATATTAAAAAAGCTACAATGCCTGTGTGTCAGGCTTCCTTTTAAGAAAGATTTGATTGCAAACACAAACAAAAAGCTTTTCTTCTTTTGTACTCCCCTATGATCTTCAAACAGGTTTCTATGAAAAGGACTAGCATTTTTTCAGTTTTAAGCCATGGTCACCTTTACCGCAAGGGAAAACAAAAATGAAAATTGCATGTTACAATAATTAATTCCAGATTGTAACGCTGCAGCGGAGCATGTGTTATACTCTAATTACACAGATACGCATTAGGGAAAATAACTTTGAAGAGAAAAATTCATTCGTTTAAACATTTTTATAATCACTATTGCAACAGTTCAGCCGTTGCTTGCACATAAAACAAAAGGCACATGGATTTAAATAGTGGACTGTGAACAATTTTTGCTGCTGTGTGGAGAGAGGAAAAGGAGCCACGACAGTAAAATGTTTTGCCTTGAAGTAGAGCTAATTTGAGATATTTGCCCTATTAAATGCAAACAAAACCGCTCGAGTCCACAGCCTGCAACACGCTGCGAAGGAGGGAACTGGGCGAGCAAAGCATCGCGCCAAAAACGCTATTTTTGACAACAATGAAGGCAGATTTCGTCACCCCAGCGACCCAGAACAAAAGAAACTTTTCCTGTGGAGCAGGACGAAGCAGGATGCTCGGCGCCGTGGCGGGTTTACTCACAGCAAAGCGCGGGCTTTCCCTCCGCGCGGGGCCGCGGCGGGGCGCGCGCCCTGAGGCGCCGCGCGGACGCTCACAAAGGCGCCGGTGTGATCCTGCCTCCCGCTCCCGCGAGCAGTGACCTGCGGGAGCCGGAGAAGGCGCGGGTCCACGATCCCCGATGACGGCGGCGCTGGGACAGGTATCCCGCTGGGACGGGTATGCAGCTCCGGCCTGGCCGCTGAGGCGTCGTTGGGACGGCCCCGCTCTCCATGGCGCTCTGCACTGCGCCGCGCGCAGCGCCGGCACCTGCCAGCCCTTCCCGGGCGCTCGACTCCCTCACAAATAATTCAGTCACCACGGGATGAGAAATGTGAAGTCCCATTTTATCGTGAGATCAGCTTTGCCTGTATCCGAAAGCTGATAATTACAGCGTATTTATTTGCTATGTTGCATATTGATACAACGTAGAGGTGATTTCTTTTGCGGAGCCCAGTTTCATGGCTTGAAAGGGCTTTAAATGAGATTCCTGGAATTTCTATCCACTGTGCGCTACTAGTGTTTAATTTCTGGAAAATAACACTTTTTGCTCTTTACGCTTTATAGTCTTTAAAGGTAAAATGGATGTTTAGTCAACTCTTAATATTCCAGAAATAACTAGCACAGGCCCATTGCACAATGTATGGTTATTGCTTAGAAAATTTGAAAAACTTCTTTATTTTCCAAGGTTCACACGGTGAAGAAGAATGCAACTGCTATAGATACCCAAAGACTTTGTGCCCATAAGCATATCCCTATGGATCCTCTTCCATCTGACACCCTTCAGTAGGGCTTTCTTAGCTTTGTATTTATATTAGTGTTATATACAGATCCTACTAGAGCAGATGGGACCTGGCACAGACTCCAGCATGCCTCCTACCAGGTAGGTATCAATTAACATCCAAACAGGTAGTGTCCCAGTAGTAAGTGAACAGCATATTCTTCCTTACCAGTTTGAAAGAATAACCACATAATATGATATTTCAATTGTGCTACTTTTTTTAAAAATGCTTGATGCACTAATTTACTTTGACCAATTAAAATATATTGTATTGCATTGACAAACATTGTCAACTACGTGTTTTATTGGGTAATATTGGTGATATATCACATTTAAGCTTACTGTCTTCCTTTTCCAGCTGTATATCAGATTTGTTTTCATAGTGGATAGATTTGAAGGCATCAACATTGACATAAACCAAATATTTGCACTCTGACTATCCTTACTCCGAAGTTAACACATGCAATATATTTTACTTTCTAACCCTTCTTTTCATGACTAAGATTATTACATTATGCTGTTTGCTAAATAGAGTAGTAAAAAGTGTCCCCTTCTAATATATGAGCTGTTTACTGAAGGAATCAACCTTACCAAAATGGTTACAATTATGAAGCCCCCATCCCAAAAAAAAAAAATTACCTAATTAGAAGTCGTAAATATCTTAATAAATATAAAGCAAATGCCCTGTTGTTATTTAACCAGGCAGTGATACATGTTTAGTTCTGATTTTTAAATTTCAGTGGCAGACCCAAGCAGTAATCAGAACAGTTACTTAAATCTATCACCAGCACAAAAATTCACCTAGCTAAGGCTAAAAAAACCTGCAACTTAAAACTGAATCCTACTGTCGTGCTACACTGAGGAAAAACCACTGCTGCGTTGAATGGTCCAAGCCTCCAGTGAGCAGACTGCGTAGACTAATAAATTTTATTCCAAATTACAGTATTAGTATTATTTGCACAAGAACTATACTAAACACTTAGCAGATGAGGGGCAAAGCTTTCTGGGCACTGTATAAACAGTTATAGAGATTCTGAGTACTTTGTTGTCACAGGCTTAAGCTAAACAATCTATTAGCAAACCTGCAGAAAAATACCTTTGACATAACCTTCCACACCTAATATCTTCAAAGATTTTACCGGTCTTTCTGTGCATGCATTCAGAATCCATTAATTTTATATATAACAAACAAGAAGCTCAAAATATTCAATTATTTTGTTGTTTTAGACATTTAACCGAAAGACAGATTACTCTTATTTGTCTAGACTCTATTCCAAAATTCCAGACAACTGGACGTCAGTTGGAACAAGACGGTCCAGGTTCTAACGAAAAGCTGTACACGTTTTAACACAGGAGAGAACCAGAAAGAGGTTTCATATAATCACTTGGAAACATAAGAATCAGATTAATTATCCAGCGAGGCATGTCAACTCCACAAAGCACACCCACTGATGTCGAAATTTATATTACTTAAATATATATGCAAATATTAAATTGCCAAGCTGTTAGGGAGGATGGTGTTTACAGAACATAATTCCACAGGTTCTTGCAATGTAAACACTCGAAAGTATTTATTCTAACAAGAGAAGGGTTCTATCATCTAGGAAAGATACGTAAGTGACAAATGACTAAAATAAGGGCCATTAGCCATTGCTATAGAGATGGTAGAGGCAACGAGGCAGCACCCACAGGTGCAATAAATATGTGGCCGTTTAGGCTAAGCTAAAGAAGCCCCTAGAGAAGACTTTCATCCTTGCTCTTTCTGTGCCCAGTGCCAGCTCCTCTAGCAGCCCCTGGACATTCCGGAGAGCATCTAGGGAAGCTGGGCAGCTTTCAGGAGCACTTGGACATCGGAAAAGCCCACCCCAACTGCCGGGAGATGTGTGGGAAGAAGGCCTGACTTCTCCAGAGGGATTATTTGCAAAGGCAGCAGCTCCATAGCTTGGTGTAGACAACGGTTTGCAGGTGGCAGATTTCTTTGCTGAGTGCTCTTTCATATACACATCCCTTGATTTCAGAAAAGCAGATTTTTCTCTTAGAAATTTTCCTACCTATCTTCATTTTCCTTCGCTCAGCTTGCACCGATATCCTGGCTCCAAAGTGGAGGCTTTAGGGTGTCATTCCTGGGATAAGTGTGTGTAAAACCAGTTCCCAGCTCTGCTGTTTGCGGATCTTTACAGCACAGATGGGCCATTTTTAAGTTTCCTTTGGAAGGAGGGGTCCTGATGATTTCAAGAGAAAAAGAAAGGAAAAAAAAAAGCTTTAAATCTTACTAGCATCCACAGAAACTACAAGTTACATCTACTTTACAGTTTCTGCTACAAATACACTCCGTGGAGCTAAAATGCAAAAAATATTCCTAGAAGAGACAATTTGATAATAAACAAGTGGTACAAAGTTCAGATGTTCATTTCTGCATCACTAATATGGGAAAAGACTGTCCCATTTTCACTTGCTTTTCACATACATATATTTTGTTTTGTTTTTACATTAACAATTACAACATGTGCTCATGTTGCTGCTTTGTTAATTATCCTCATTTCAACCTTTCTGTTCCAGGAATGGCAGCAGACAAGGGAGCGCAAAACACACAAGAAACTGGATGATTCTGGGAAGCATAAAATGATTCCCCTTTACACCTAAAAATACGTAGAGAAAAGTTAAATAAATCAGGTTTTAAAGAAGTCCTCGGAGCAGAAGCGCCCTCTAATGGCTGGCCACTGACTGCTCTGGGTAATAGCTGCAAAAACCATTAAACAGCTTCCCTAAAAAGGGAGGAAAAACACTAAGACACATGAGAAAGAAATGTGAGTACATATATATGTCTGTATGTTCACATATATATATATACACACACACACACACACACACACACACCAGGATACATTCTCTGTTGCGTAGCATAAATACAACAGAAAGGAGCAACATAAGTTTAATGTACATTTTTACTAAGCCAAATATTTCATTAGATTGTGGATTTCCTTGAGAAAATACTCCTAATTGAGTAGTGGAAATAGCATTTTAACCTTATCTAGCTTTCAAGCATTCTTCAGCATTTCAGGACAAACAGAAAAGGACTTTCTTGTTTTACCTCAATTAATGTTTACAAAAGTAAATCAGTCCAAAGAAGGTTTTAGGAAAAACACTGCTTGAAGTCCTAATAACTTAGGCTGGAAGGAAATTGGAAGTTGTTTGGTTCAACCTCCTGCTCAGTTGACAGATTTGAAGCTAGATCCCAATAATGGAATATTAAACTCAAAAATTATTTCTATTTATGCTAGAGCTCTAGCAGAGATACTAATGGGAATGTAAAATAGTTCTACAATCTAAAAGTATACCTTAATATTTTTTTTCTTTCTGTTCTACGGCTTTGCTGACTTTTTTTTTTCTGATACCCAAAAGGAGTATTCTAATTTTGCTCCTACAACTACATTACCATACCTGCCTACTAGAATTTGTATTTGGCACACAGTCTCTTATTAACTGTTAAGTATAATATCCTGGTATTCAGAGAAAGCCAGTGGCAGATAGAGCAGTTAATAACATGAAAGTAATGAGGCTAACCGACCAACTTGCTTCTCCACATCACTTTTCAAATCTCTTTGGGCTAAATTTTCAGCCAGTGTGTGGGGAATTAGCCATAGAAATCCCATTAACATTAATGAATGTTCCATGGTTAACTCCCCATGCTCTGCGCTGAAGATTTACCCCTATATCTCTAAAATAAATATGTTCAGATGCCCACATTTTTTTTGCAAAGCCTGAAGAAATTAGGGGCTCTATTCTCAAATAATTGACTTAAGCACATGTATCTTTTCCTCCCATGGATCATCATCTACTATCAGAATGGGTATAATGTCTGCATTATTCTCCTTAAAAAGATTATCCAAAGTGTGCGCTTACTGCATAAATACTGTGTTTATTTAACTATTTTACAGAAATAATACATACATTGAGAAGGATTTCTTCCACTGTTAAACACATGAAGCAGATCATAACAGCAGCACCTCTATATTTACATTTCTGAAGGAAAGGCGATATGTAAGAAAGTCGTTAACCTGACAGAATTGGAGAGGAAGGTGTCATATCCCTGCAAAAGGCAAAGCTCAGCTAGGTCAATAAAAACCTCTTTGCAAGCTGTGGCTGCGGCACCCTTGAAAGACAGTGAGTGCTACAACAACTAGGAAAGGAAAAGCTGGAACAAGCTTCTGAGATGATAAAGAGAAGCTACCCCCAATTTTGAAAGGTACATTTGGTGCACAGATTCCCCCTTGCTCACACATACCCTGTTATTTATATTTGAAAGCCTACTTGCCTAGGTGAGTACCTCATTTCAAGTTCCATAATAGCTTAAAAGGAAAAAAAAAAAGCCAACATTGCTTATTTGGCAAAATTATACTTTAGAAAAGCACTTAAATTGATGCTTATAAATTCTGATCTCGCTGGTACTAAAGTACATGGTTAAGTGCTTCATCTATCTGAGGACTCCAATTGCTTGTAAAGACGTAGTGTTGACCTAAGAACGTCTCAGTTCATTATGTCAGAGAACTGCTTCAAACCACAAAAACGTTAAAATTTGGGAAATAAATCTGCCATAACACAACTTCCATACATGAAGCTTCACGATACCTTCCTTCAAATGACTGCTCCTGTAGATCAGCGCAACATGTTAATTCTCTGCATTGGATCTAGAAATAGTTTGAGTCATAGCACTGCAACCTCCAAGAAAAGAGCCTACTCCTTCCCTGAGTGCAGAAGTGAAGTTTTTTTGTGTGCAGCCTGTGCAACTGTTTTCTCTGGAAATAGTACTCCACTTAAATGAAGTTACTGGAATTACACAGTAAAATACTTGAGGAAATTCACTCTGAAAGGACCTTTAAGCCTTCTGGTTATACCTCAAGCTGAGAAAGGTGCATTTAGATAGAACTTGGTTTATGTGTCAACTCTTAATATTTCCAGGTCAAAGATTAAATATATAGTTGCCTCTAACATCAAGCTATGTGATTATAAACTAATGCTGTTTCAATAGCAATACATTTAAACATTTATAGGTCTTTCATAGCCAAAATAAGGGAATTTGCGTGGTGGAATCCTTTGAAAAATGCTTTCAGCTAGAACCTGCTTTCAGCAGGTCAAGGGAGGAGGTCAAGGGAAGCCTGTGTGGGGCTGAGGAGGAGAATCAGTCATGTAAACAGGTTTTAGATTGCATTTATTACAAACTCCCCTCATTTTCACTTGTTTTTTTGGAAATTAGCAGGACCATGACTGGATTAATGCTCTGTGGGTTCCACTCTGTACTATTATTGAGCAGTCAGGGGAAAACTCAGCCAAATGAGTGTAGCTCTAGTGAAGCCATACATTGAGGCGGAAGGGCAACCACAGGGTTTGTCTTGAGAAAAAAAGACATTCCAAGAGACCACTTGAGCTGACCTCCCTGGAGCCCTGGCCTGTAGTGGGTCTGGATTTTTTTATATATGAAATCACCTTAAACAATCTTCTTTGGGCACGGAACAGCTCCACTTAATAGAACTGTTGGTTTTCTGCTTGTTCCCAGCCATGCTTCTATCTGTGTTCCACCTTGCATCCCACACCACCCTGCTTCTCCTGGGAGCAGGTCTTGTGTCTGCTCTTCTCTGTTCCAGGGGCTCCTTGCCCAAGAAAGATTATTTAATGTGATTTCATATATCAAAAAAAACCTAAGAATAACATACCCTAGCATCAAGACACCTTGGATGGGTTTATTCACAGTGACTTGGCAGTATCATTGCACTTAACTCTGTCCACTTGTAGCATCCTAAAAATACTCCTTTCTGTTGGTGTTTTATTTGCACTGAGTAAGGGCAGAAGGGGAGGGTACTTCTGTCTTCGCCGCCATCTCAGTAGCAGCTGAATATGTTGAGCCCTCTCTGCATGCAAAGTCCCCATTATTGCTATATTTCGTAGCAGTCTCCTCCCTTAAAGCATCGGAAATTTCCACAGCAATCCCAACTGCTGGTGTCTCAGTATCCAACCAGCTTGCAACTGGCACCAAGTGAGTGTAAGGAGCTCTCAGATGGTGCAGGCAGAATGCCTTTTTGCATGGCCAGAGGCAAGTGCATCCCCTGGGCATCCTCAGGGGTGAGCATGCAGATGGAAAGTGCTCCCCACTCAGCTGCACGGCCACAACTTCAAACATTTCATGAAATCCCGGAGCCAAAACCATCTCCCTGCATGACTACACATGCATGTGCACAACTGCACTAGCATTAATGACTATCAGGAGCTATGACACATCCTTGCTATAGCAGTTCAAAAATGCAGTGGCAAAATTAATGGACAGAGGTCAGGAAACATAGGAGCTTGTCAGCTTTATCCCCAATTCTAAAATTCCTGCACAACCATGGAAGCCACGAATAGATCCAAAGTGTCAAATGAAGCTGTGTAATATGGCACGATGGGTCCTATCTCCAGACTACTCGGTGGTTAATTCGCAAAGTAGAGAGCACCAGAAACGTCCCTTGAGGATCCTGATGCTAAAGGGAGGGAGACATTTCAGTTACAGTTAAATTGTCCCACTTGGAGTAAACCAGCTCTTCTGGTTAAGCCATTCGGGTTCCCCCAAGTGCACCTTCAAATAGAAGCCAAAATTGCTCATACATTTAGAACGCACCTCTTTATACCTAGCAATACCTTTCCACACAGATCCCCAGGGGCCAGGAAAAGCCGGGAATGCTGCAATTCCTACACCAATGCCCGCTTTAGGTATTTTTAAAGCAATTCATTATGATGAAACTTGCCCAGGTAGCCTAGCCTTCGTCCTTTCCAAGGATCTCTTCATGAGAAGAGTGATATTTAGCAACCTCATTCCTCATTTGCCAGCCTTGCAGGATTGCAAAATGCACACCTAAAAACCATCCCATTGCTCGATCACGCTAACACAGATCATATTAACTAAGAATATGTTTGTGTAATTAGATGGGAGAGGTGCTTTGCACAGCAGTTAAAGTACATGCAACATCTATAATAAGCAACCCTGTGCGCAAGATATTATTACAGAATGGTGTTCTTGGGCTGAAAGAAATAACTAATTTAAAAGTTGATGCCAACTCTTCAGTGTTTTCTAGGTCACACAAATTGTTAGGATGTGATATACTTAAATAACAAAGTACATGAAATCATATTTTATCTGACTCAATAGAAACAATCATCTTATAATATTTGCTGAATAATGTTAAATACATTTTTTCCCAGGAGGTTAATTAAAAATGTATCATTTTCATACAACAGCTACATTTGACTGGCTATTGCTAAAGTTGGGCTTTTTTTTGACCACCTTACCGAAAAGAATAAACATTAAGATAATCAAATTTTCAGCACATTTTTATTTAAATTTGTTTTAAATTTGACTTTGTTTGCAGCTAACCCTTCTCACAGCTCCAGTATACACAGGTACACACATTTTATGGCAAAGATTTGCTAGCTAAAACGTAGTTAGCACAACAGTACAACTGTCCTTAGGCAAGCTGGCTTCCCATTTACTGCTTAAAACAGGTAGCAATACATAGAAATAACGTGCATGTGCTCAGCCAAATCATTTTTGTATTTTCTTTCTAATTTTAATATCAAAGTCTTCCAAACCCCAGTTATGCTTAATTAGGGAAACTGACTATCCCACTTAATTATTTTAATATCTCAGGATTAGGCAAGGAATGCAGAATTTTGGTAAAGCAGACAATGAAGGAAGCACATTCACTGTTCCAAGAAAAAAAAAAAAGTTGTATTTCATGTTTGGAGCCAATCAACAAAGAGCCACAAATATTGTATTACAGATGATTGCTTTAATCCTAAGGCATTTTAGGGTGTATTTGAAGTAACACAGGGGAAGCTTGTTTTGATATATCCACAATATAAAGCTGCAAAGTGATGGCCACTAGATTCACAGAAGACGATTTAAGTTCTCCCTTCTCCTTTGAAGCACAAAAGGGTAAATACTTCCAAGTAGACTTAAAATAACTTTAGAATTTATCACTTGACTTTCTTTCACAAGATATCCCTTCTTCTTCTCCTTCTTCTACTAAGGCAATGCAAGAACTACGGCCGTGTTACGCATCTCCCATTGCTGCTGACTTCCCTCTGCTCACAGTTCTCCTGACTTTTCAACAGTTTTCACCTTCTCTCGCTTGACAACCAAACTTAACCGAAACACAACTTTACACAATGGCACCATCTAGTGCTTAAAACACCAATTTCCATCCACACAGTAACTCACCACAGCGACTTTTCTTCTACTCACAGATGAGAAACATAATGTACATGTCTAAAATAGAACACATATGTTGTTGTTGTTGTTGTTCTTCCTCCTCTTTTTTCTCCTCTTCTTCCTATTCTTCCTCTTCTTCCTATTCTTCTTCCTCTTCCTCCTCCTCTTCTTCCTCTTCTTCTTCTTCTACTACTACTACTACTACTACCACTTCTTCTACTTCTTCTTCAGTGACAGGCTCATCTGTTTTCCTGACAGTTTGCATTCATGCCTTTCATATCAAAACTGCCTACAAGACCTCCAAATTCTCAATTTTCTTACATTTCCTTTTTCACTTAAAAGAGACATTTAGGTTCTGGCTGAAGAACTGCTCTGTGATAAAAGTCAATAAACTTGGCTATGAATCAGATTTTAACAGGTTGGTGAGGCAAGAATTGAGCTACATCTCTATGCCTTTCGAATCACTTTCCTAAGAAGTAAACTTCCTGTAAAAATGAAAGTCTTAAAAAAATGTTTAGCTAAAAGATTAGAGGTATGCATTATCACATTAGAAAAATGCACCTCTCAGTGTCCACACTTGCCTTATGTTGTTCTAGGTGGGCTGGCAGCCTTGCCATTTAGACGTGTCAAACTACCTTGTTATCCTTACAAGTGTGTTTCACGTTATGACTATATGGCCAAACTTTGTATGTGAGCTAAAAAATACAGACAAGCTACCTTTAATGGGTTGATTTTTCTGTTCTGGAAGTAGAGTGAGGTAACATTGCAGCAAAAATGATTCAGTGGCTTAAAACTCTGCTTTTTTCTTTTTCTCTTCTTCAACTTCTGAGGTGGTCTTCATGCTAACAGCATGCTTCCTCCTATACCTAAGCAGAACTTTGTAGTTAAAAAAAGCAAAAAACAACTTGGCCTTCAGAGGGGAAGAAAACCATGTTGCTCAGAAATGATAGGTGTAGCAGGCAGGTTCTCAAAACCTCCATTCTCATTCAGGATGTTCCAGTCTCCTAGTTCTTAACACTGTTCAGCCTGTATCTACACCTTCTGACCCTTACTTAGAATATACCATCCCTATTCCTACCATTCCACTGTATCATTCCCACGCTGGCCAAGTTGGACGCCTCGCAGGGATTCAGCCTGGCCTTCCCGAGTTAGCACTGGGATGAGACTGCTTCCGAAGGCTTATCCTCTGAATCTGCTAACCAAGGCAGGTCGCAGACCCAGACGGAAGGTCCCTAAGTCTCAGTGGCTGTTCTCTCCACAGCTGATCCCAAATACCCTTTTCATACACTATGTTTTCAGCTCCAGGAGAGTTCTGAAAGGCTTAACTGCTGGTGAAAGAAAGCACTGATATAGTCTCTGTCCCTGCATCACGGTTACAGCAAGATGAGAAGCCACAGACTTCAAATGATTAACATTTCTCCTCCATCTCTTGGGCTCCTTCTCATAAACCCAATCTCTATTTCAGCTGCAATCCCTCTCCCTTTTCTACCCTTACACCTGGTGACCTCTCTACAAACATTCATGTACATGATGCATCTTCCAAACCAGTTAAATCTTCTTTTAAATATGCTCATCTTACACTCAATAAAAGAAAGTTCTATAAAAGCCAATTTTATCAAAAAACCTACATTTTTTTCTCAACTATTTATGAGTTAGTTGCAGTAGATACTGTTTGAAGCCCCCTGGTTTAATGGTTCAACATCCCCTTGAGTCAGCAGTGTCACAAGAATACCAGTTTAGTTCTAGAATTTGCTTGGGTAGTGCTTCTGTATGCATTCATTGCAAATATTTTGTCCTAATCTGTTAGCTTTACGCCCTCAAGGGAACCCCAGGAGAAGCAGGGCAAAGCGGGGATCAGGGCTTTGCTCTGCATGTAGGAGATCACAAAGCCAGCACCAATCCTGCTTTTAGCAGATGATGCTTGGGTAGCACCCGCATTAGTTATGGGCATCGGAGAAATCCCAGGAATAGATTTCTAATAAGAAACTTAAATTAGTGGATGCTGTGCAGAGCAACTTCTTTAAATTGCAAAACCCTCTCAGCTTTAAAAATAAAGCTGTAGCTTGTTCATTAGGAGACTGCACAAAACTGGTGGTTAGCAACTATACCAGCCCAGAAAAATCCAAGGAATGGTGCTTTGTTTAAAGAACGGCCGAGAGAACTGGCTCCTCTGCAGATTCTCCTCCAGTTGGGATGGCACTGATGCTTCTAAGACCAAGCAAGGAACAAGCATTATGAAAAAATGCTCAATTTAAAACCAGTTCAGTGCCTTGAACCAGCCCATCAGGCATCCTTGCAAATAGTTTACCAGCACAATTATTTTAGTGATGCAAGAGCTGCGTCAGCTGGCAGGGCTGCCAAAACAGATACTTCTTAAAACTGCACTGTCAGGAGAGACACAAAGCAAACCTCTGATCTCCGGCGTTTGCAGCTGAGAACAGTCAGGACGCAACACAATCTTGAAGGATACCTTGGAAGAACAGGCTTTATTTTTCTCCTCAGGAGGGCAGAAGTTGAGAGCAGGCAGTGTCACCAAGCAAGCCCAACCACAACTTACTACCTGAAAGCCTTGATTGTGCAGAGATCATTGATTTATCTGGAGACATCTCTGCGGAGACACCTTCTCCCCCGCTGCATGTGCCCTTGCTCTGCTACAGTTGCATTAACAGCCACGAGCTACAGCCTGACATACACACAAAACCCCGAAGGGTGATAATCTGTGCTAAATGAAACGGGAGAATATGGACGCTCAGTTCTAAGTCATTGCAGTGGTTGGTCACTGCCTAAGAAGGTGAGATATATTGTGCCTGGGGAACATCAAAGGGAAATTCAGGCACAAAATGAGCATAATGCCACAGGACAACTTTATCTCCACGGATTGAAGGGCCATAAAGGAGCAGATTCCTGACGTGATAACAGCGATGAATAAGAATGGTATTTTGAAAGGCAGATATCCTAAAGGCTGTTCAAGCTTGGGCTTGCACAGCAAAACTTGGAAGCATGGCAAGGACTACAGCAAAATCCCCACTGGGATGCTGGCCTCTCACCCAAGACTGCCACAACTCAACTCCCACAGAAAATACCAAGCAGCAGAAGGTCAAAATACATATTCCTGACCAAATCTTCATAATCAGAGAGAACTGCCACTCACTGCATGCAAACAGATATGCCAGATATGGGACTCCAGTCCAGCGCAAATAACCTCATGAAGAGCTCTTGTGAACTTTAAGACCTGTCTGGATGCTTCATAAGCAGAAATATTCCATGGTTGTAAAAACAAATCTCCAAGCAATAAAAGGAATCCTGTTAAAAAAAAAAGTAGTTTGAAAATATTTTTTGTGCTGGGAAAGTGGATCTGTCCTGGTGAACTGGACATTTTCTGACCAGCTACTCCTCTGCAGCATTTACAGCATCATATCAGACCTGATTCTTGATTCTGAAAAATACATTTTCCCTTTTCGCTTTGACACTGAAAGGAAAGAATGAGGGGAAAGACTAGTGCTCAGCTCAGGGCTGCAAAGGGCAGATTGCTGCAGGATGGCTCTCAGTCCAGCTGCTCCCCAAATCCTCTCTCAGGAATGAGGGGACAGGAGAGGCTCCCACCTTGCAGCAGGACGGCTCAGCTGCTTGTGAAATGTGTTATTTTGCAGTTCCCAAACTGATGTAAGGCAGAGCCCTGTGCCGAAACTGCACCAGCACCAGCTTCAGTTTACCTTAACTGGCCAACGTGTAATTTGGGGCAGGTCAGGAGCTGCTACATAAGCACCTGATTTGTCCCTGAAGCGGAGGCAGAGCAATAACCAGAACAGCCCTCCCAGAATAAGATGTCCCAGATTGCGAATCAGAAGCCTGAAGGATCTCATTCCTGTGTGAAACCTAGTTGAGAAGCTGGTTGGCACTTGGCACTCTGGTTGAGGAATACACATCCCCACTTCAGGGGAGCCTGAAGACAACACCAAGTGCTTAATAGACTATCCATGCTGATTGCTTAATGCAACATCTTTCCTCTCCAGGCAGACTTTTATGGCAAATGTGAAAGTAAAAAAGGTAAAAGGTAAAGGAGATTTGAGAAATGAGTTTCTTAACTTCTTGGGGGTGTTGAATAGCTGTGGTGCTGCCTGATAGTATCAATTTGCACCCTTGATCTTGCACAAAAGACAGAAAGACATTACAGCCTATGCTACCACTAACTGATGACATGAACAGGTGGCTCAGGCTCCTGGTGGCCTCAGGTGTGACAAATACGGAGGTCCCAAAAGCAAATGGCCTAATTTGAGGGTTCCTTGGTGATCATGACATTAAGAGAGAGGAGAACTAAAACCCCTGCTAAAGGCTCTTCCCCGCAACATCCTTCCAGGCACATAAGGGACGTGGAGAAACACGGGGTGCCTGTTGCAGACTGTGAGTACTCATCAGTTCCCAAAGTCAGACTCAGACTTGGAGGAGGTTTTGCTCTGAGTGCCAGTGTAAAAGCTAAGGGGACGGGAGCCTTAGAGGGAATCACGATTCCCTGTGCAAGACCAAGCAGAGACTTCCCTCCTTTCACGGGCCCCAGGAGAGCTCACCCCAGCAGGGAGCCACAGCCAGGCAGCCCGATGCTCGGTGCTTAGTTTGCTAAGTTTTGCTCAGGGCACTTGACACTTCTTTTCTTTAGTTCCTGACTCAACTCTTCTCTCCTTCCAGCTCTCATCTCACATGACTCCTGGTGCAACCATGTGACGCCACCTCCTTCAGTCCCCATTTTGTCCCTTGAGGCTGAGTCATTGCCCTGAACAGCTTTCACAGCAATGAGCTATCGGCAGGAAAGTGGAATAAGCAGAACGAGCTCCAGATAACTCCAATCAGCACGGAGCAGCCAGGACCATTCAGGATGGAGAAGGTCCAGCTGCATCCCAGGAGTCCATCTTGCTTCATCTCTCTGTGAGGAGATCCATGTGCAGCCTGGTCAGTGCCAAAAGCAGCACATAAAGGCAGACTTACTCAGAACACAACCTCTGCAGAGCTCGTGTTGAATCTGGAGACACCAGCAAACTCTGATGTTGTAAAGCCCAATCAAAAACTCCTGCTCTGCAGCACAGGAGCACCAATGACTTTGGATGTAGGAAAAAATGTACAGGTTTTTACTTAGGAGAAAGGAAGCTGAGACACTTTGGCTTCATCCTTAGGCAGGTTGGTGGCACCAGCTGAACTCCTTCCTTCTCCCGAGAGCTGGTGGCCCAAGACACACAAAACACATACCTCAGCTCCAGCAATTAAAGTAAAAAGCAATCAAAAATACGTTCTTACAACAAGGAATTAAGCAACCTTCTTGACCTCACCTGCAGCAAACCAACAGCCCGCTGCACTATTCCAGGTGTAGTTACACATTTGGGCATGTCAGGTGCTGTTTATATGCGCCCATGTGATCCTTCAGTTTATGTAGCCTCGGATATAAACACTGTGTTGTACACAACACCGAAGCAAACTACATAATTGGCAGCAGGGGAAATGCTCCCAGATAAAATGTTTATTCTGAAGAGTCTTTATTGAGAAGCTCTACTTTAGTATTCCGTAAAAGTGTGTTCAGCCTTTACTCTCAAATGAAGTTTCAGCATCTGGTCATGAACAGAATGCTAACAAAAAAAGTATTTTGTGTCTAACCTAAGTTTCTGTTCAAATACCCCAGCAAGGAATTTTTGTTTCAAGTTGCTTATTGTTACTCGTATTAAAATCTAACAGGTGTTTAAACAAATTACATGGACAAGAAGCTCTGAAATCTGACAACTCCAAGTAAGCCTAGTTCATTTCCACAAGGAGAAAACTGCTTCACAACAAAATAACTGCCTCAAACTCACAACCAAGCCTGGAAGAATCCCGTCTGAGGAATGTTAACCCGGCTTGTGACAAATACGGTGACACCCAGGGAAGCAATTGTAATAAGCGTCTGATCTGCCTCCACTGGAAACATCTATCCCAGCTTCAAAACAATATGCCACTCAAACAGAATAAACCCTGACACCTACAGAAATTACTAATGTTTGTCATGTCTAAACACATTTCTGGACAAAATTAAACAAATATGTCTTGCCTTCATCTACTCTTTTCAAGGGAAAATACTATCTAGCAGCTTAAGAAGTAAGTCCTTGTAGTATGTTTCTGTCACTTTTTCATAAAAAGAGAGTTCTGGGCACTTGTAAACTGTGAAAACCATTATTTTTTTTTTTTTAAATGGCATCTAGATTCTTGGTGGATTTCCCTGGCAGTTACGTTTGCAGCTTTGAAGTCGTGTCTAGGTCTGTCATTTGGTAAGGCCGTTGATGGGTGCCTGGGGTGCTTTGTCCTCCAGGAGGCTATTTTCCTTTAATTCATCTCTGATTAGAAGCAATTTATGCATTTTCATCTGTTTTATGTAAAGATCAAAGGGATCACAGATCCCAACGTTGACCCTATTATAGGCAAAAGAGGCTGCACATTCTTGTTTGCTCTCAGTTTAAGCCTTAAAAAGCACCCGTTTATGCTGCTCAGTTCTTGGTATGTCTCCCATAAGCCAGCATTTATATGGAAACCAACCAGTACCAAGAGTCTTGCATTTAAATAGCGATATTTGTTTTTAGATTTATATAGAACAATTTAAATTTTTATAGAACATTTTTGTAGTGAAATTCCTTTTTTCAAATCTTCTAAGACAGCCATTTGCTCAGTGAGAATAGAGAGATAAATGATTATGTAATATTTTATATCACAGCTTATAATACAGTTTTTAATGTTACCATTAATGCTAATTCATGATAATTCATCTAATCAAACTGAGCTGCATCAGAAAACACCTTCAAGTTACAATAATGCAAAAGATTGATCTTTAAGCAATTTCTGTGGAATTTTGCATGATACAAAGATGGCTTTAAAAAGAATCAACAGAATCAATATTCAGTAGTCATTGGTATCAATGGTGTTGTCATTACCTCCCTCAACACAACATCAAATGCCGAAACAACCCACATTTTAAATGAAAGGAGCTACATAAGGAAGTTTTCATTTTATTTTATTACTGCAAATTATTAATTTTATTTTATTAAGCAAATTTGGTATGTATGTCAGCAGCTATGTTAAGAAGGCCAAGTTCTTCCTTCTGCTTCACCAATGGTGTGCAAAACACTGAGAAATGTGACGATCAGTAGATAGAAGGGAAAAAAAAAACACTCCAATATCCCTATGGTGGAAAAGGCGTGGAAGCCTCTGGGAAAACTTCTCAAGTGGCAGCATGAGCAGAACGCAACCTGCCAAGCTGGGTTTATCATTTTAAGGACAAAGAATCAAGATTGTAGTTGGTGAGTGATGCCTCAGAGTGCAATAGAAGTACAAGAAAGCTATAGTGAAAATAAACAGAACAAATCAAAACCAAGAGCAGTATGTTTTATTTTTTTAATCAAGATAATCCTGAAGAGACAAGAACATTCTGAATTTGTATGTTGAAAAACAGTAAAAATGGTCACTGCTTTGTAAAGGTCTCCAACTTTCTCCTCCAGGCTCAAATTTGTGCTCAACCTGAATTACCACAGACCATATAAATATTCTTGTTTTTTATGTAAATCCTTACTGTTTTATTTCTTAAACTTGTTACAGTTTCTGTGTGTTTTTTAAGATAATCTTAATGTACTGCAGTAGTCCCAGGCATTTGTGCACCTCCCAATTGAATACACTGCAGCCTTGAGCATAAAGTTAACATCCATTACAAGGTAAAGCCCATTTTTTCTCTATTTTCCAACACATCAGACCTAACCGACTTGTTAGAGTTATGTGGATAACCAGACAACCAACAGTGGGCCTAGGTTTGTTCAAAGTTTTCTCCTCCACCTCTTCTGCACGCATGAAGGCAACAAGTGCACCCTGCAGACCCACAGGCACACATATCTACGACAAATATTGCTGCTGCGATTGCCACCAGCTAAAAGTTAGAGCCACCACTGATCATAGCACTAGAAAAAAAAACAGTTGTTGCATGGCGAATTGGGAAGAACAAGAATTCACTATTTATTTTCCAGATGATTTCTTAAGGTATCAGCCCCAGCCCCTTGATCCTGTGAAGGACATGCGCAAGATTCACTAAAAAACTTCACCAGTAGTATTGGGTGTTGTAACAAAACATTTACAAGAAAGTAATATTTAATTCGTACGTTTATATCCTCACACAAGACTACTAAATAGATGATATTTATTTAGATACCTGAATTGAACAGAATACTACGTTTCCCAATTCGCTTGAGTCTTCCAAAGGATTTTTAGGTGCCTCTGCTATTGCTTCCAGGGTCACTTTGCTGCGGAAGTGCACAAGGTAAATATCCATGGTGTTTTTGGCCTAAGAACGTGTGTATCATAAAAGCAGCAGTTCCCATTCAGCTTGCCAAGGTGCTTCAATCTTGACTTGGATAAGCTACCTCTGAAAGTGAAGAATTACTTAGTTTCAGCTCTAGTTGCTCAGAAGACATTTGCTACCAGTTATTGTTGTTAATTATGGGATAGTTTTTGTTTTGATTTTTCTGTTTAATAGATTCCAAACGAACCAGAGCAAGAACATGAAACGTATTTCTTACAGGTCGTCAAGTAATAACAAGTTTGGATACTACCACTCCTGATAAAAATGGCATAAAGTCCATGAGGAATCATGCTCTATAGTCTACTTGGAAGCTCATAAATTATCTGTTATAGTGGTTACCATAAAACACAATTAGGAAATCATTGGTGCTAAATGAGAAATCAATTGCCAGGGCAAAACACAGCTCCAGAGCAGGTAGTGTTGTCTGAACAGTATTCAGCTAGTATACATACTGGCTGAGCATTCAGCACAAAGAACATGGAGAAAAAGCACTGTTTTTTTTTTTTTTTTTTAAAGAGTCTATATGACAATTTAAGAAATAATTACAGTGAAGAACCTCAGGCTCTCAATCTTGTTCAAAAGAAACAACTGAGCTCTCTGAAAAAGTGTCTGAATTCGAGACAAATTATAAGAAATAAGCAGCCATAGGGAAAGAACTACCACCAGCAGAGAAAATGCAATTAGAAGAGATTTTAAATTTGAATGGGCAAGGAAACATGATGTACTTTGGGGTGAACATTCCAGGACATTTAAAGAAACTGCACAAAATGAAAATTACACACTGCTTTTAAAAGACACAAAAATTACCTTGAGAAAACAGGTAAACTTCCAATCTCATTCCTTGGGAAGAGTGATCCTCTTCCTTTCTCAGGTCCAACCAATCCCTTCTCTAGGGATCCCTTAAACGGCATTGAGGGACATATAACCAAATTTATATGGTAAAGGAATGAGGGAAACTGTCCAAGGCCGAAAGGAAGGTACTATTCAAAGGAGGGGGAGAAGAAGAGAAGGAACCTTTGCACTCATAAAATGGTTAGAAGGTCACACACATAAAGGACTGGTCAGATCTGTAGCAGAAACCCAGGGCCTATTATCACTTCACAGGAATCAAGCAGAAAAAATACCTTGGAATGTATTACAATCTAAAAGGACATATATGAAATTGTCTATATGACGAAAAATTAAAGTTTTTTTTTTTTTTTTTAGTATTACTTCATGCTCCTTAGAAGCCCTGAAAAGGCTTCCTTGGATTTTTCCCTGAACTGCCAGACCAAGGCACGTGCTGAAAGGCAAAAACAGGTGGCTTGATTGGTGTTAGTTATTAAGAGGAGCAAAATTTGTCTGCCAAAGGTGGCTGGCCTGATTTTCTTCTTGTGGAATCTAGGAGTTCACTCCAAAAATCCTGCGGAAAAACTTGGCATTCACATCTTATAATTAAGTGGAAGATAAATTACCTAGCCAGTCTCAGTGAAGAAAGATTGTGCAGTTTGTTTCCACATTGCCATGAGGTATGATCTAATGCTTCTGTTTATTTTAAATTTTGTTTCAAAAATAAAGAGAAATAGCTTTACCATGATGCACACATAGTTCTGAAGAGCACCTCTGTAACATAAAGCCTAATTAATTTTAGACAAAACTAGACTGCGCTCAATATTAATGCCTTTAACAGCCTCCTATTGAGCACGAGTGCTTCAAGCACAGCCAAGCCCAGGCTCGCGGCGTGCCAGTGAGGGCACCTGGCCATGGCTCCAGGTCACCAACCACAGTGACACCGGGGACAGCTGCACCAACGTGGGCAACGAAAGACGCCCCAGGCCAAGGGCAGCTCAGCAGCTCCACCCACCCCAAGCCACAAGAGAACCAAGGGCCACCATGGGATTGGATTAAACCCCTTTAACCGGCCCAGCTCCACCTTGCAGAGGGGCAAACTATCCAAAAAACCCATCTCCGATGGCTCCTGGAAAAACATGCCACAAAGGATTTCCACAGCAACAGACACAAGGACATGGATGGGAGACCAGTTTGATCTCTGCACTCTGCCTGTTTTGACAAGGAATAGGAGTGATTTGGACAAAAACATCTCTCTCTATAGTGCCTTGCTGTAAAATGATGAAATCAATACAATGATGTACACAACATCATCTGCCCAGCCATAGGTTTAGACTCCCCATCCCTCAAACTTTGCACGCAGCATAATTTTCACTTACATTCCCTGTCGAAAAGCTGAATCCCTCTTCTGTTAACCCACTGCAGACAAAAATCAACGTCTTCATCCTGAAGTGTTTGTGTAAACAAATCTCTCTGAGGAAGGTTTTGCAGGCTTCAGACTTTTACTTAAGTTATGCACATGCTAGTATGGAATTTAATGCAGCTATTTCTACCAGCACTTGGTAAGTATTTCAAGTTCTTTAGAGTATTCTGTACTGCAAAATACCAGGGGTTAAACTGACCTTCTTTCACACTAAGCCTGAGAAAACAGTTTGGAAAAACTCAGGGATATGGAGTGGCCTGGAAAATTACATCATCCAACAGTCTAGTAAAGTTGCAACATAATTTGATACATCAATAATGTAATCATCACACTGAAAAGAAAAAAAAAAAGAAGATGCTTGCATGTTTTTATAAAGGATTGATCCATACTTGATTGCTCAGACGTATAGGTAACTCACTTGCATACTATGCATTACAGCCGTCCCAACATAAACACAGATGTGGTGAAGATCTGTTGTTTGGAGGGGTGTTACTGTAGGAGAGCCTAAATCTTTCCTCTACAAATCAAACAGCCTCAAGAAAAATGGACACTCAGTGGTCAGTTTTTTTTAATGAATCAAAAGAAACAAAGAAATGAACAATAAAAACCTTTAACTGACATGTACTTTTTGTCAGTCCTGAAGAAGCAGAAACAGCAGATACCTGCTGAGGAGGCCAGCATGGCCTGGAGGACAGTCACACAAACGGAAAACAGGCAGCTTCTCCCTGTGCAAATGCTTGGCGTATCTCAGTGCTTTCTGGCTCCTACATTTCAGCCCACAGGAACGCCTCCTGTGCTGCTTCAGGAGGCAAACTTGAGGGTATGCTTAAGAAAGAGTTTAATTATGATTGTATTTCCAGCTCAAAACACGGGGGTATCAGAAATGTAGGGCAGAATACTGAAGTGGAAGAGGTGAGAACCAAACTGTTTCTATATACTGCAACCGGCAAATTTGAGTTAGCTAACCACTAACAGGAGAGAGACAGGCAATTCTGCTGCAAAACCATAATTTATGGATATGCACATTAGTTTTATATAACGCATTAATGAAGAATT
>JAUBNY010000475.1:541159-553813 GCA_032275445.1 Crypturellus soui | reverse complement strand
TGGTGTTTTGCAGAACCATCATCTTGAGAGAAAATTCCTTTCCCATCAAACTAAAGAACAGAACAGAACAAAAACTAACTTTTGTCTTAATAAACTCCTTATTTTCAAATATTCCTTTTTTGTTTTGGCAAGTAGAGAAAACTATAATCTGCTCTATCACTAGAAAAACACGGTAACAATTAAAAAAAACAATTATCATTATAAAAAGACATACAATTTTATGTAGTAGGCTTTTAGAAATAGAAGCCAGGAAAAAAACTGTTTTGTTCTCAAACATGTAATTCTCAGATTAATATTTTAAGTCTTCTATAAATCTTCAGCCTTGTTCAGATATATAACATAAACATGAAATATGGCAGAAGTCGACAAGTTAATTTATTACAGTGTGTAATCAACAATCTGTGCTGATCTTAGAAATGATAAACTAGAAAACAGATGCTAATTCTATGGAGAAGATAAAAGGAAAGAGGAAACTTTGAGAGTGCTCCAGAAATGCAAATGCGTACATCATTTGTGCTAAAGGCAACACCAACATCTTCCTTAAATGAAGCTATATATCAACATGCAAGAACAAGGAAACATTTTTCTTTTGAGAGAAAACCCCAACCCTTGCCTGAGACGATTAAGTGATGCAGCTAAGAACAAAATGGCAACATGAATTGTAATTCATGTTAAATTCAGTATTTAACACTATATATATATATATGTATACACCTGATTTTTTTATAGATTTGCTATCTCCAAGCCTGACAGTATTATGCCATCCTCATGTTCCCAAAGCTCCATGCCAGGTACCTCACATTTCCCCCAACTTTCAGCAATTCCTGCTTACAGTAGTCAGTAAGAAAGCAAAAATAACAGTCTTCCAAATAGAAATGCCTCTGTAACTTCTTCGGAAATCATGGCTCACAGTGTAATCGAAGAGTTAACTCGACCTCCCATTCAGGATTTGAAGACAGGAAAATTTACACTTCTTGTTAAATATCTAAGATTGTAAACCCAGGGTTTTGTAATCTATTTTAGTACTGCAGATTAACTGATGTAATTCCTAACCTCAGTGAAGGAAAACGGAACATTTCCATGATTACCAGAACTAGTGTTCGCTCGCTCTAGGAGAGTACTTTTTTTTTCCTTTCACAAAACAGCTTGAAACCTGTTTTCCATCCACTCCAAATCTATTGCATTTCACTTCTGCAAACTAGAGCACTTAGAGGTTGCCATTAGGACCCTGAATTCGAACAATTTGTGGTTATCACAAGGCTCCAGTGCAGAGCAAGCATGTTACTGGGCAATAAATGCCACTCCCTGATTCATTTTTGAACAATTTAACATCTTAATAATCACAAGGAATGCTCTGCGAGCTTTGAGGAAAGATGCAGCAATGAGTGATGAGATAAAGTAATGCATCTTCAGAGAAATGTATGAAGACTAACTCATTTTTCCCTGGAAAAAAAAAAAAAGGAGAAAGATTACAATGGGCCTCTACCTGGTGAAAGCCAAATGTATTTCAGGATTTTTTCTACACTTTTTTTTCTAAAATATACATGCAAATGAGCACAAAAGCTAATTATGATTCAAGGCAGCTCTGAAATGGTCACAAAAGCCACTTCAGGGTGTATGGAAATGCCTCTCCCCAGAGGGATAAACTTTCTTATGCTGCATTCTGGCACATCCAACCACAATCCTGATTTTGCTGGGCAGATCCACTTTTTCATCACTTAGAGCAGCAAGCATGCCCTGGAGCTACAGCTCTGAACTGCAAACAAGAGCTCGTTTCATAGCTCTTCCTTCAGTGTAGACAATGGAAACACATGCATTTCTCAAAATCAGAAGGAAATGGGACCATGAAAATACGTGTCAAGGCCTGAGAACACTTGAAGGTGTCCTGGGAAGAGCAAAGCACCTGAATTTCTGCACAGAGAACTGCACATTCATTGTAGTTCTTAGGAAACTTCCTCAGCTCTTGCTGAGCTCACTTCGGCTCTTACATTCATTTCCAGGCAGAAAGAGCAGTGTAAGTGGGAGGGGGAAAGACACATTTTTCATACTGATTCATCAAGATGGTTGTATCTTTTTGCAGTATGATGAATGCCCAATTAGAATGATTCAAATCTCTTGTCACCTCCAGGCTAGACTACAGATAGTGATGTTTTTTAACCAGAACTGATAGTGAAAAATGAACTTGACACGGCATGCAATGTTTGTGAAGGCTGATACACTGCTGAAGACATCACTCCCTTCTCTAACCTCGCCAGGAGGAGGGAATCACACGATTTCAAGTTCAAAGTTTCTAAATCCCCTCTCTGGTGCTGGAACATGCTTGCCTGCTTCCAATTCCAGGTTGGATGCATTTGTCACTGTCACCCTTCTCCACTTTCAGGCTATTTTGAGTCCTGTTGGCTTCTGGCAGTTCTTCCTCCATATTATTTTGCTGTAGTTTCTTTCAGTTTACTACCTACTTTTATTCTTGGGGGAAATATATATATATATATGTATATGTGTGTGTGGGCTGGGCCCTCTAGTGCATCTTACTATTAATGCACTAGCCCTCGGTTACATATATTCCTAGCACTTTTTGTGCAATTTTGTCTTTCCCAGTGGATACTACTGGTGCTTGTAGAGCCTCAGAAGCAGCATGACTCGAGTGATACCCACTCTAGTTGTACTCCCACCTACAAATTCAAGCACTTGGTGTCATGGATGGCATCTGCTGATAACCCACCGCAAAATCAACCTCAGAAGCCAAGCAAGAAAATAGATAGGAAGAGGATAGAGAAGCAGTTTCCTCATGGAGGACAACTGCCCAACAATGAGCACTGCTTCAAAAGCAGGGCCTTCAACAGGCTAAGGAACATTTATTTCCGTGGTGGTCTGCACTACCCCTCAAAATCCCCGATGCCACTATCAAAAGGCTACAATGAGTTATACATATAAACATCCCCATGGTATTCCAGGCTTATGTGGGAAATTGATATATTTTCCATGTTGGACTTCAGCTTGAATCACTGGACAAGAACTAAGGCTACAATTTTCTGTCCTGTAGTCTCTATCCCCATATCCTCTCCAAGCCCATCTAGAGCTTTAGCATTTAGAGAATCATCTGGATACTCCTCCATCACACATTTTCAGGTTTCTCAGGTTCTGTTTCACAATCATTAAGAGAATTTCCCATCTATTCTTCCTGTATGTGATTGTCTTTCATTTTAACCTCTTAAAATAAAAAAGAACTAGTCAACAAGCAAAACTGGAGATTGCTAAAATGTTTTAAACAACATGCTGCAATTAAATTTAAATGGGTATTTGTATGTCACTTCAAGGGTTCAGATGTTTAAAGTAATTAAGTGACAAGAAAAAGGCAATTTGAAAAAAAATAAATAGAAAATATAATGTAGCAAAGCAACTGCCCACTTAACATGGGTAGTATCACTACTGTCCCTATTCTTTTACAGCACAGCATCAGAAAGCAACAAACATACATGTACATTTTCTCACAGTTAATGACAGCTATTTAAACTCTGACGAATCTTTTCGGCCACAGTAACCTCTAATTAACAACAAATGCCAATTGAGCAGCAACTTCTTAGCACAGGAAGCACAGTTGCACGTTTTGCTACAACTTTTTAGGTTCCTGAAAAGATCATGCATCTCTTTGCTGTCTCACAACTGGTCAACATTTTAAAAGAAACAGCAGATGGAGTTAAAATTCTTTTGCTAGCAAAGATCCCTCTGCTTTTAGAGGGAAAAATCTCTCTGTGGGCACTATATAAATGACATTGAACATAAGGAAGCTGCATACAAGTGACCAAGCTTTCCAATAAGCCTGGAGATACCTGATGAAATCACTGCAAAATAGAAGCACTTTGAAGCTTGCTTTCTTTTCACTGTCAGATAGAAAATTAAAATCAATTTAAAACTATCAAAAATGTTTATTCCTGTTGAACTTGTGTTACAGTTTGTGATCAAGAGTCATGACAAAATATGGAGAGCCTTGGAAATCCAGGCCCTGTGAACAAAATCAGACCGTAATACCTCTTTCTCCCTTAATGTCTTAACATTACTTCAATTAATAATTTCATGTAAAATAAGACATTTTTACGGGAAAGATCCTCCTAAGATTAGTACAAAGGACCATTTCAACAAAAGCTGTTCTGACCGAATATTTTAAATAAAACAGAGTTCAATTCATATAATTGACGTAAAGCATAATGGAACAATGAGTATTTAAGGTTTCTCTCTGAATTCTAATAGTAGAACTCTGGATGTAGTCACAAATTATAAGACTGTTTTGTTAACTGGAAAACAAAACAATAACAGTAATTTTCTGCTATTACAAGCAATTGTCTTTAATTACCTCAATATATTACTTCATTGTTTGAAAAGACAGGATGTCAGTGTGAATAGCATTGGTTTGGCAGCCCCATATTATCAACAGCCATCAAAATGCCGCATGTTCTGTCTTCTATTTCCTGCAGAGAGCATCCCAGCTTTCTGACAGCCTTTCCGACAGTCAGTAGGTTTCTACCTTACTGCCACACAAAACCAAAAATTGGAATGAAAAGACTAAAGAAAAAAAGTTGGACAGATGATTTCAGGTGTGTGTTCTTATCCTTCAAATTTAGGGCATTCTGCATGTCTTCTAATTTTAATTATTTCACAGTTTGATCAACTCTCTCCACCAGTCCATTTCTCATTTGACTCCAAAATTTGGCATAGGATTTTAACCACAAAGATCATATCTGCATTTTTTTTAACCAAGTCCAGGATTTATCATTTATTAAGTCCATTACCTAAAAGCACATAAATTCCAAGCAATTTGCTAAAAATTCTCAAGTGAGAGCCATGTCTGACCGCTCTTTTTTGATGTAACATTTGGATCTTTCAAGTTCCACACCTGTAAAAGGTATATAAAAGGTCGATGGTATATACTGCTTCAGTTGGGGGAAGGAGAGGGAAATGAGCTACTTAATACAACTGTTTTCCACAAAACTGATATAATAATAAGGGCTTTTTCCTGTATTTCTGTAGATAATTTCTCCCCAAAATTTTGTCTCAATTGGGCTTGCTCAAATCATGGCTATTATCAAAGAAAGTTACACAAAATCTTTATGACAATAAATTTGAAAAACTGGAAATAAAGCTGTATAATACAATCATTTTTGAAGTCCATATAGGTGTGCCCTTTCAAGTGTGTTTTTCAAGTCTTTCATTTGTAAAGGAAGAGAGTCTCAGCAGTTTCAAAACTACTGTATTTTCCTCCCGCATACAGAATATGTGAATACATATATTCACAAACATGCTAACCACAGGATAAAATACAAAAACTCTTTATTAAAGTGCATTAATCACAAATCTTGATCATCTTGAGTACAATGCTCTCAGATTTTTCTTATTTGTCAGGCAAGTCTCACTGGTACAACTGCACAGGCAACAGGCCCACTACTACTTAAAAAGAATGCCTGTCATGAAACTCTAAACAAGTAGAAAATATCACAATATTGGCATTTTGTCAGATGCTGCTTATATTTGTGTCAGTCAAAAGTAAAAACAGGAAAACACGCAGTTACAGGGAAAAAAAAAAAAAAAAAAAAAACACACTATTTCTGGGGAGTGTGGATCTTAACTTCCCAGCAGAACCATGGCACTTGCTCTCACTCTGTCAGATCCTGGGGTTTTATAAAGCTTTTAGGATTACTCTTCTATTCTTTACTCAGATTTTTTAGGCTGTAGACTTACTACTCAAATAGCTGTGCTATAAAATCTGCCATATAGAGACTATAAAAACATAAAATTTTTATTGGCACTTTTCTGAGATAAACCCATCAAGGGGTTTGCCAAACCCAGAATGGGTTTGTGTATTACCTACCTTTTGTGCGTGTATTCACCTTCTCTTCCTGTATTTTATGTATTTAAAAGATAATCTGAAGTAGCAAAGTTTTGTCTTATAAAGTGAAAAAAATGCATAGATTGCGGACAAGTTTCTGTAGCAAATTTAGGATCTTACAGCTCACAAATGAGCAGTGAAAGCACTGGGATAATTCCTGAGGAATATATTTGAAGTTTTAATGAAAGATAGATTACAAAAAGCCATAGTGGGAGTCTTATATGAGGAAGCTTTAAAGTTAGTTTCAATGTATCAAAAAAAAATCAAATAAATTATTTTTCACTGCAGTATACCAAGTTTTTGGAGATAGAATTAAAATTGGGCTTTCATTTTAGACCAAATAAAGCATAATATTAAACTATAACATTGCACATGTTAGTGAGATCCAAATGCCCATGGTGTTGCAAGAGAACATTTTCTATCAGGCATTTGAAATTTAATGCTTCTTTAATATTCTCTGTTGGATATTGTTAGAATGGAATTTCAAATATTTTCCTGCAATTTGAGTTAAAGATTACTGAATAATGCTGAGCAGCAATTTTTTTTGAAGCCTATATCTAAAGCTGGCATAGTAGCTTAATGTCCTGTTGTTTCTTGCTTTAGCAAAATTAATTTCTACGGTCTTCAACCGTGAATTCAGGCACCACCTGGAGATTCAAACCCGTAATTTAACTGTAGTGGATTTCTTGCTCTCTTGGTTAATACACGGAGAACTAGACTGTGTATTTTGGACAGTTATGAAAGGAAAGGGCCATTTCATAGCAATGCTTCATGTCGTGGAAAAAACAATATCTGGTCCATTCATGCAAATAAATGGGATTATCTGTCATGAAATAAATGTACTTGGCTTTGCCTATATTAAAAATACATTCCCCTATGCTCTCAAGTAACATTTCTCCAATAGGACTCACAATATTTCAAAGGTTTTTATCCAAATAAGATCCAACTTTTCCTGCCATACATGCATTAATTCATTACTATGGTTACGCAATACAGTTAAGAGCAGGTATCCGCACACAGCAGTATCATTTTGGAAGCAAACTAGGAAAAAAAAAAGGCACTAGAATTACGAGTCTTTTTGCCTAGTTACTTAAGGAGAAGCTTCCTTCATGCAAAGAAGCAGCTACTTCCTTTTCTGTCATCTGTGTCCATGCTAATTCACTCCGTACCCTTGGAATGGTTTGGAAGGCTGCATCAGACACATCAGGTGACTACCATGAGTCCAGACAGATCAGTTTATCACACACATCCTTAGTGTGAGGCTGCAAGCACTCATGTTCTCGTGTGCCTTCCAGCGTAACCCTCATTACTGTCAACACAGTGAACTGAAAACAAACAAACAAAGTCTGTATATATATTTTAGAGCCAAAGGAAACTCAAATTTATGCAGAACGGATATGCCCATCAGCTTCTACATGGCTGGATTTACTGTCTTTGCTTCAATTTTTATATACACTTTTAATAAGAGATGGGGCTGGTTCAACCTTTTAAGGGCAACTGATGCTACATAAGCATGTGCAGAAATTGAGTAAATTGAGTAATTGCATTTATGTGAGCAGAAGGAATTTTTCCTCTCCTTGCGCATCAATAAATACACCAAATATGGACAGTACTACAGGCAATGCTAGAGCCATAGACTATTCTGTCACTTCAAAATGTATTTGGGTAAAGTTTCTAAAACAAGATTTTAGAATCTCACCCAGGACACAGGATATTAAAAATATGTTTTCACATATTAGTAATGAAATTAAGATAAAAAGCAATGACTAAAGTTACTTCCTTACAAACATATCAAGATTATCCTTTTCTTAATAAAGATCTAATTTTTAAATAATTAACTTTAAAGAGTAAAGATCGTAAGCCCTTTTCATCATTCTCCCTTCTCATATCTAAATATCTATTGATGTTTTCTTTAAAATTAGAATGGTCATTCAATGCTTTCAAAAAAGGAGGAGGGGAAGGATTGTGTGAGGGAGACAAAGAGAAGGAGGGAATGAGATCGAGAAACTCAACCCATATAATGATAACTACTGAAAAACTTAGTTTTGTTAAAATATAGAAACAGTTACCTACAGATACTATGAACCAAGTTGAAGTATTTGAAGCAAAATATGTGATTGTAATTCATAGAAATAACTTTAATGAGAACTTATAATGTTTCATTTGGCAAAGAAGAGCCATCTGTCATTTTGATATAGACAAGGTAGAGGAAGGAAGCAGATGGATTCAACCATCTACAGAGTCTAAACATGGAAAGTAATCACTAGGATGGGTAAATTTTCCTAGCAAAACAATATCAAAAGTTATTCCTTAGTTGGCAGAAGGAGAAAAAAAGACAGGACATAAAAACTTTAAATATCAGAACAGGTGCAAAAGAAAGTCATTTAAAAGAAAAATATGTATTTTCAGTGAAACTGTGAAGTCATTTGACTGAGCACTTACTGCATTTTAAGAAACTTGTTAGGCCCTCAGAAAAATATTTTAATGTTTTGGTTTGTTTGTTCTCACCAGTATAATCAACTAACCTTAACCTCAAGATTTCATCATTTGGTTTGGTAGACTTCTAACTGTTCCACTGATCATTTCTTCTTTAGAATACCCACATTCCTCTTCCGATGAGGTTTAAAACACAACAGCAAATGATTAACACTTTTACAAGCAGCCTTTATAAAACAAGAGAAAAATGGAACAAAGACTAAGAAGTCTGTAGATCTTGCTATCACAAATAAAGGTTTTTAAATACACTAGAATTTCAATTACTCATATGCAGGTATAATCTGAAACCCTCGGTCAAATTTCTTGTAAACAGCAATGCAATGACAATGCTGTGGAAACCCACTATATAAACAAAATAATTTCATTCCAATTCAAAATTCAAATGACTCAAGGAACTGTAGCATTTTTTGTGATCAGTAAAAAGTGACGTTCTTCTTTTGCCAATCCATAATCTCCCATCCTTCTTTTTGCATTTTAATTGGGAACTTGCATTTCTCAAAGAAATTGTCTTATCTTTACCCAATCTCCATGTAAGGAAAGAAAATCTTTAGATTTGTTTTAAGGCAAGTATTTTGCATATTTAATTGTTGAATCCATGATGTCCAAACTACAGATGCACAGTTTTAATTACTAAATTACACATATGCTTCTCTGGCCTGGAAAACTGCTTAGCAGAAGAACCAGACAAGCTCCTCCTGCACTACTCGTGCTATTTGCCAAACTTTTGCTCCTCTCCATTTCCCATCTCCCAGAGATGCCTTTTTTTCTGGGAAAATTTCTATTATCTTTCCCCTCAGCCCACCCACCATGGGAAGATATTCCTGATTCACCCAAAAGTTATAAAACAAAATCAGCCTCCTACACACATTGACCTCAGTAAAGTGCAAAAACACAGATTGTTCCACGAGCGTCTGTGTTCACCAAGAAAAGAGCAGATTTGCATAACAGGACAAAATCCCATGAGTATTTCTCATACACGAGGGACACAATTCTTCATAACGTTCAATGCTCTCTCTCTCACATTAGCTAAAGTTTAAAAGTGAATAGCAAAAAAATAGCTTTGAACATGAAAACTAGGAACACAAAGAATAAATTTTGCATAAAAGATTCTTCCTGAAAACTGAACTATTTTTGTTTTCTAAACTACTATATTTATTGTTCTTGCTTATACAAAGTTCTTGTTTTACATGTCTATTTATGTATTAGTAATATTTTAAAACACTAATCTTACAGATTTCTCATACTTTTTAAAAATGTTTTTGACGCTATCCCATTTCAGTAGTTTTTGTAATGTTTAATGATATTAAATATTTAAGATTACTTTCATTACACAGTTGTAGCTATAGGCAACACGTTTTCATTACAAAAATAGTAAGCAAATGCATGAGATGAAAGAAAAACAGTACTCTGTATGAATGGAGGCAATAATAAGATAATTTCACAAATAACTGGAAACTGAATATAAAAACTTACCTTAAAAATCCACAATTTCTGTAGCTGGCAAGGAAGAGAAAGAAAATCCCATCCAAAATACAGCTAAGGAACACATACACCTGTTAGCAGAAAATAATTCATTTTAAAATACAAACAGCAGCAAGAACTCTATGAATACCCTTCAAAACTACTACTGGCCTTCAAACATAACACAGTTTCCAAAAGATAGAGATTAATGCATCTCTAGTATTAAGTGTTTTGTTTTGTTTTTAATTTCACCAATTTTGGAACAATTCAGTCCTTACGTAAAGAAAGTTCCACTGGCTTAGCTGCTGTGCTACCAAAACAAATCAGTTTTCACTATGCTTACCTTTAAAACTGTTAAGGAAACAATTTAAATTGAACTGATGGTGCCGAGTACCTTATGTGGGCCCTGAGAGGTAAATTTACACAAATTTAGATGCTGAGTGGGTGTTTGTTAGGGCTGCACAACTGGCTGTGAAAAAGGTCAGTTGCTAAATGTCTTTGGACACAGAATTATGGTTGGAAAAGAGCTCCGAGGCATCAAACCCAACCATAAGACATCCTGGAGACCTGCCTGGATATTAAGCTCCCTTCCACTTCTCCAGCTTTTATACATTTCACCACAAACCAGACCTTAAGCAGCTTATCTGACTGCAAAATTCATCCCCAGACAGGAACTTCAGTGGAATCTCCATTTTCCCTAGATATATGTGTTTATTACTTGGTGTAAATTAGTATAGCGCATGGGACTGTAGCATTTCAAAGGAGCAAAGCAAAACTGCACGGTTCCAACGCTGTACCCTAGAGGATGCCAGAGGTTTGGAAAAGCCGCTGGGAAGCCAGAGGAAGTCGGGAAACAGGACATAACCACGGCAAGCATCAGACTTCCTAAACGTGAACACTGCACGTGCCAAGCATAAATATCTATGTTTTACATTCGCTGGAGAAAGGTATTTGTGCCCTGGCAGTTTACACTCTGCCTAGATTTTCAGCATTTTTTTTTTCAACCATTAAAGACCGGAAAGAAAAAAAAAGTAGAAAAACAAAAAAACTTTCGGGCTAAGCCAAAACAAGTCTGCAGAAGGGAAAGACCTAAGTAAACACCAGAACTTGGCCCGTGTGAGGGATTCTCCGATAGAAACCAAGGTCGGAGGCAGCGGCCCGCGGCCTTCCTGAGGGGATCGGCGCTGCCAAAACGGCCGCGCTCTGCAGAGGCCCTTCCCCCCCGCACCTCCCCCGGGCGGAAACGGCGCCCGCCCGAACCCACCGGGCCGGGGACGGCGGGACGGGAGCGTCGTCGCCGCCGCCTCAGCCACGAACACGAACACGAACACGAACACGGTCACGGTCGGTCGCGCGCGCGCAACCTCAGTGCCCTCCCCCACCGTCGCCTAGCAACCAACGAAACACCGTGGCCTGCGCACGCGCACGCATTACGTACTCCCCGCGCGCTCGAGCGTCTCCCGCCCGCCGCTCCTGCCTCGCGCATGCGCACTCCTCTCCGCGCACCCCTGCGCAACGTGCACGTCCCGCCTGCGCCGCGGCGCACGCATGCACGCCGCCAAGGAGCGGCGCTGTCTCAACGTGCGCGCCCTGAGCAGCCGCGGACGCATGCGCGCTGGGAGACGCCGCGCTTTGCCCGCCTGCGGAGCGCTGCGCTGCAATGAATGGAGGCGGCGGGGGGGCGTTGCCGCTGCGCCAATAGCGTGCGGGGGCCGGGCCGCCCTGCTACGAGGCACGCTGGGAGTTGTAGTCCCACTGGGCAAGGGGCCGCGTAGGAAGGCGGGAGCGGCGACTACAATCCCCAGGTGGCCGCTTGGGCGGTGCGGGAGATTGCCCCGCCCCTCCGGTGCACCTTCGGGCTGCGCTGTCGCCGTTGTAGTCGCGCGTAGAGGTGACCCTGAAGCAGTTGGCCACATCGCTGGTCCCAGCCATGGTCGGTACCGTGCGCGGTCCCCGCGCTTGTCCTCCAGCCCCGGAGGTCTCCGCGACGCGGGGGCGCCTCGCTGGGCGGTGTTTGGGGCGGGCTTGCCCGGGGCGTGAAGGGGCTCCGTAATGGCGCCGGTTGCCCCGCGGCCGCTGGCGCTGAGGGGGCGGCTGCGCGCCCCGCGGTCGCGGGCGCTTCCATCGGGCTCCAGGAGGCCACAGGGCCTCGGGTGACCTTCTTCCGTGGCCGGACTACGTGAGTGCCCCATCTTGAGCTTCACCCCGGTTTTAAGGGTTTTGGGGGCAATTCCCTTGTGTGTTCGTTATCTCCGGGGAAAACGCTTGCAAAGTGTTCTCCTCCCTGTGTTTTGACCCTGGTTGTCCTCAGGCTATTCGTGTAGGTTCCCCAGGTTGCTAAGAGTGCCTCTGGATATCCCCCGAGGTCATACAAATGATGGGAAGTGCTTTGGTTTCCTGCGGCATATGACTATTGCTGCTTTTCTGGGGAGGTATATATACATATGTATATGCACACTTGGAAGCTTGTGCACAGAGCCTCTGCTTCCTTCTGTAATTGCAAAAACATCTCCAACTCTACACTTCGTGTGCTCTTATTGCTTTTGGTGCTTTGCTTTAGAGAAGATACTTGTGTGCTTTAGCCCTTGTCCAATTATTTCACCTATAGCTAAAATTGAAGTACTTCAGTCTGTGAGCCTTGGTTATACTGTCTTTCCACTCTTATCTCAAATATTGATCTTAAAGGGTGACCACAACACAAGAAACTTTATTTTGGACTTCAGCTTTCATTATCTTGACTGCTGTGAATTGGTTGGTCCTCGCAAGAACCTGTGGTTGAAAATGTTCCTTAAATGTATTTTTTATCTTTTTTTTTT
>JAUBNY010000475.1:516466-527284 GCA_032275445.1 Crypturellus soui | reverse complement strand
TAATAAGGTAATAAGGTGAAGATGAGCTTTTTTTTGCTGTCAGCAGTGAAGGAGCTAGAACATACCTGGCTGGGCAATTCCAGGCTGGCAGCTCAGGTGAGTTGCACTGAGCTAAACTCCAAATGCTGATTTGGCTTTAAAAATGAATCCCAAAGTTTAGCAAAGTGTATTTTTGCAATCTATTTTCCCAATTTTGACTTAGCTGTGGTATTTTGCCTTTGCTTGTGTATTTGTGCACTACTGCTGAGCACACCAACACTAAAGATGCAAAATCCAGCCACTTTTGGAGTTTGTAAAACAGTAGAACTGAGTTTTCAAATGTATCATATCCAGTATGGTCCTTTGTTGCGAAATTTTCACTGGTTGTATTTATGGATATACCATTTTGCTTTCTCATAAGTATTTCTGAGCAAACACTGCATCTTTTTTAGACAAGACCCCAGCAGCTCCCCCTGGCTGATGCGACCTTCATTACAAACCCTATCTGTATCGATACCCTGATTTTCCAAGCCATGGGGACTAAAATCCTTTCGAGACTTGAGAGACGTTTTACAAACTCACTAAGTTTCTCAATAAGGAAGAAAATACTGTGGTTTTCTACATGAAGGAAATACTAATAAGTGGTTTGAGCACGTTTTGAGCACTGTGGCATGGCAAAGGCCTCCGATTGCAGCGTGGCTGTCAAGCCATCCCGCAGCAAGCTCATGTCCAGCGGGGATGCCCTGTGATTCGGGACATAACGAGGACCAGGCAGCCACAGAGAGACACCGTTTCTATTTACACACTGCCATTGAGACATGACAGGGGCAAGGTAAGACACGGAGAGAGACGATTTCCGGGCGCCAGCCTGTTGGCTGTGTTCAACTCTTGCCACGGTGATCCAACGCGGGCGCCTGCTTCCTAGAACAACCCAAATAAGAGCTGGACCAGCTGTTTGCAGAGGCCAAGAGCAGGCTCTTGATTTCACCTGACCAGTTACAGGTAAGAGGGAAAAAAAAAGATTAGATTGGCACAACCCAATTAGATTGGGCCCACAGGGCGGCCTGTGCCATCTCACCAACTCACCACCATCATTTCACTGCGACCGACTCACCACCCTCTGCCTTCATGCCCTCACTTCAGTGGCTTCTCCCACTGTTTTTTCCTGTCCAAATGTCCCCCAACTGCTCCAGGGAGGTTCTGCTTCAGGTAAGACAAATTTTTGTCACAGAGATTTGTATCCCAAGAGGGTGTTTTAGCTAGTGATGGTGCCCTGCACCGCCCCGCTAGTCAGAGCTCTATGTGGTGCAGCCTAAGGTAGCACTGGGAAACATTAATTAGATAGATAGATAGATCCATCAATCGATCAGCCAGATTGCTGACAACATTGCTGATTGAACAGGCAGTGGCGACCGTTCACTAGGATGGGCAATAATAGCACATTTTTTTCTGTTTCTTCACCTGCATAAAAGCAGTTGACACCTGGTATTCCTAGAAGAATATGCTTCCGTGAGAAGCATTTTGTGCCATTCCCTTCTGTATGACAGAACTAACATTTGCCTCTAGCTCACGACTGAAGTCAACTGTGAGGGGAACAACTTGGCAGCTTTTGGGTCTCTGACAAGTGGCTCTAGCACACTGGTGGACTGAACTATGTCAGATCAAGGTCTTGCTCTCCCTCTTTATGTCTGTTTGATGCTTACATTGGAGCTTCCCACTCCTAGCTCAGTGCTAGCAGAATGGGACACTGCACCTCAGCCACCTTCCTTCACAACCTTATGTTTTATGCCTGGCCAATTATCCTAAGTTTGCACTAAAGAGCACGCAGCAAACTGCAGCAACTAGACCATAAGTGGATCTGGCAACTTTGCTGGAAGTGCAAAGCACACAGGAAAATCCTTGCCTCTAAAGCTGCCTTAGCTTCTCTGTCAGGTTTGCTAAATCATTATATGCTCCGTTCTTCCTCCCGCTCATACTCCTGGGACTGTCTACCAGCAACACTGCTGAGGTTGGCTGGGGGAAATGAGACGTGTGAGCATATGAACAGAAGTGTAAATATATATGTGTGTATAGCTGCTTATCAGTTGACTTTGAGGAGCACTCAGGAATGACTGTTATCGTGAGACCTGGTGGATGGAGCTGGTTTGTGGTTGTCTGAATGAAAGTTTCCCCTGCAGCTGCAGAATGCAGCATTTCCCCTATTTTCTAGTCTACATCATTTGTTATAAATAAGAAGTAACTATTTTGCTGCAAAAAGCCCTCTGTAAGTGGCAGAAGCATGCATATTTTGCTCATGTTGAACTTCCCAATTCAGGAAAACAGAAAATTTTGCCCACTGTGTCATTTGCTGATGTTTCCTTTATTGCTCACGCTGGAAAGTGGATATTCTCCTGGAGTGCTGCCTATTATTGTTTTTGCTATGAGGAGGTCACTTTCTGCTAAGCTTTCTTCAGCTGAGAAGAAATTCTCTTTGATTTGCAGTGTCTGGGGAAAGCAGTACATGCGGATGGCTTGTTTTAAGACTTCTCCCTCTCTAACCTCCCAGTTCTTCACTCCCAATCAGGTCTAGCTCCTAGAGCTTTGTTTTCTTTAATAGCAGGGTGTCACACATCTATTTATCTTTCAGTCATCCCCCACATGCTCCTAGCTCTGTTTTTATATTGCTTACCCCATGCATGGTTCTGGCGCACAGGTTTGCGACATTATTCTCCAGCTGAACTTTCTGAGTCAACACAGACCAAGTTCCTTCAGACCAATCCTCACTGGGGTCTCAGGACTCACTTGGAAAGGTGGTGTCTCTCCTTGTCTCCTGCTTTGGGAGTGTTTTTGCCACTCTTATGTTATTGCATTTTAGAAGTGTGAACTTTGAGGCCTGTTTGCAACTTTGGGCTTTGGACTATTTAGCAGGGTTGCAAGATGCCCTGCAGAACTAATGGGTGAATGAGCTCTGGGAGAAAGAACTAACCCTTTCGCAGTTTTGTGGTGTCCAGCTCTGTGTCTGAGTGTCTGCATCCATGTTAGTGCATGTGTCCTTGCATGCAAATATCAGAGCACAGTTTACACTTACAATTTTTGAGCTCACTTTATAACAATAGTCAAATGAGCCTGATATTCACAGAGGCTACGTGAGATGGAGTTTGAGGTTTATGTGCTGATCAAGCGCACAGTGCTCACAGCTCGGCCCCTGTGTACACCCAGAATTGTACTTTTTGAGATAATGAGCCTCTCCAAATTCTACTTTTGATAGCTTTTATTTGAATGGAGACAGCCATGAGAGTGTCTTGCTGATTTATTTAGCTAATATAGAAATGCTGGAAGTTACTTTCAATGGAGAGGGCTCTGTCATGTTAGATATGATTGATAAAAACTTCCAATCTTTGATTTTTATTTGCATGATAAAGCAAAGTCTGCAGGGAGGGACAGTATCTTTTATTACATCCACTAGTGCATGTGAGAAAATCAGACTTTCAAACATACAGTTTTTTTGCTCAGATTTTCGCAGAAAGAAGAAATCCCTGCTTTTTTTTCCAAGGAAATTTGTTTGGTTTAATAATAACAACAAATCTTTGAGGAAGAAAAGCTATTAGTAGACAGGCAATAACAGGAACAGAATGAACCTGAGATCACCCAGAGATGGGGAAAAGGGTGTCCCCAAGAAAGGTGGCACAAAACTCTGTGTCACTTGGCCACTTTCTGGGACCTACCTTGGACTTTTCCATCCTCTGTGAAACCAGTAAAAAGCCTCACACTGCAGCTAACTTGCTCATGCCATGTCATACCCATGAGAAACATTCCTGTGTCCTGGGCCTTGCGATCCCAGGAGTTTTGTGCAGACAGCAGGGACGTCTCATAAAAAAATACATGGTCCCAGAGGATTAGCATCTCTCATGTTAAAGAAAGCAGTGAGAAGGGTTTAGGCAGATGGGCTTCCCCTAGGAGGGCAGTGTGACAAACTTACCAGAAATGAATTGTATGTCACCTCTCTCGAGTATTGAAAATAAACAGATTTTCTTTTCTACAGGTCCAACCTTTTCTTTTAATATTCAGCATGACAACAGTGAGCCTGTCACAGATCTTCATCTCAGTTTTATCATGTCCTTGTCTACATCCAGCCAAAAACAAGTATGTGTGTCATTATGATTGCATATTTTACAGATGCAGGACATCACTGCAGAATGTGAGTCTTGTTAGAAGCAGGACCATTCTATCTAGAGGCCAGTCTTTATCACAAACATGACAGGCACAGTTCCAGGAGCAGAAAAACAACACCTGTATTCACACATGCTTATTGTTGGTGCTAGGGATATTGCCTCCTACAAACCCTGGAGAAATGTGGCCACCTCAGGAGGTCCCGTGTCCAGCTTCCTGTCCAGAACAAGATTGGCTGCAAGATCACACTAGGTTGTTCAGGGTTGCTCATGATCGAGCTGAATCTTGAAACCAGCAATGAAGATTCAAATGCTTCCTTAGCCTCATAGTGATTTTTTTCCCCTAATGCCTGGCCAGAACTTCGCTTGTTTCAATCTGTGTCTGTTGTCTCTTGTTCTCTCACTATGTACCACTGTGTGAAGATCTTGGCTCCATCTCCTCAGCAATTTTCTTGTAGGCCTTCTTGTAGGACTGCTTTTAAGTTCACCAAAGCCTTGTCTTCTCCCGATGAAGCAAACCTCTATCCTTGGTGATCTCTCTGAACCCTCTCCAGTTTATAACTTTTCTCCTGTACTGGGGCAGAATCCAGATGCCATTGAATGAGTGCTGAATAAAGGGAAACAACCACCTGTATGCAGGCTGTTTTGACTTAAAACTGAAAAAACACTCAGGGAGACCCAGCTCTGTCATGCAGCAGTCTGGCTTTTGCCTGAAAGGGGCCTTTGCTCCTAAAAAAAATCATTGCTATTAGGTACAAACTATAGTTTAGACTTGCTGCCTTCACATCCATGCTCCAAAACTGACATCATGTTTGACCTTCCAAGTGGTGTATGGGCAGTTAAGATATTTTCACAGCTCACTGTGCCAGCAAAGATATATACATATATACACTCACACAGACATATATATATATAAATATAAACATATCTGTTTGTTGGTATAAGCCAGGCAACAGCCACCAAACCAAAGTTTTCACTTGAGCCAGGAGATGTCCCCACAGGGCAGCTGCATGTGGTTCAAGGAGGACAAATAGGGAAGCTGCAGGTGAAGACTTAACCCTGCAGAGCTGGGCATGAAGTTTGATAGTTCTCATATTTTTTAAAGGGCCAACCTTTTATTTTTGGCTTAGGGTAGGAGCAGTGCTCAGCTTTCATTCTAAGAGAAAAAGAGCGAATCTTTTCTGATCTCCTTTGGGTTTACCATAGAGGAATCCCTTGGGGCAACAAAAATGGATGGCGAGCAGCACTATTTACCTCTTCTTCCCCAATTCCCAGTGTCCTGCCTGCCAGGTGGAGGCAGAGAAGTGACCTAGAGGACTGAATTTCCTGTCTGGCAAAAAGAAACTTCACAAAAAGTGACCTCTTCGGTGCAGAAAATTTCCATTGCAGTTTGTGTTCTTTTGATCCAAAGAGCACGAGGGTGGCATAACACTATTTCAGTTCTTACTGCTCTATGATTGTATCTGCAAGGTGAGATTAGAAGCAGTTGCCTCTGTATCCAAAATTCTGGAGGAATCTGGCATTCTCCTGAGCAGTTCAGATCCTCTCAGGTGGAGATGAGAACCCAAAGAGAATCTTGTGGTTCTGTTCTGAGCACTGGCAGATACAGCTGCAAGCACAACCTGCTACATCAACTGGCCCTTCCTTTCTTTTCCTTTTCTTCAAAGTCCTGAAACAAAATGCTCTGTTTTGCTTCACTAGTCTCCTCGACCTGCTGGCAGCACTGTTCCTAATGCACCACAGGGCACCATTGGCCTTCCTGGCCTGAAGGGCACATTGTTGTCTCGTTTAATGAGAGTTTTATTCCAGGAGAATAACATAGGGTTAGGCTGATGTTGGTGCTTTTCTGCACTGGCATTTCTTCTTTCCAGACTGGAGAAGTCTACAAAAGCATAATTGAACAAGACCTGACTGAGAATCATCTGTCTTCTGTAGTGTCTCTCCAAACTTAGAGGCCAGCTGCTTTATAGCATGGCTCAGAATAACCCATAGCGAATAAAGACGCATCTTGGCCAAGTGATGAGTGGCTGATATCTTATTTTGGCCTTTGGATATCAGATGATACATTCAGTGAATACACAGAGCATGCTGGTGCATTCAGAATAATTGCATATATGAAGGGAAGACATAGCTACCAGCATAGATCCATCCACAGATCCTCAGTTATCTCCTTGAAAGCCACAGATCAGATCGCCACAGCTTTGGGAACTGACACTTGTTCATTCTGAAGAACCTGCAACAATTTGCAGGCACATTCTTCAAGAGAGCCAGCTGTTCAGACACTGACTTCTAACTGTGCCTGGCACAGCAAGAATTTTGGAAAACTGCTTGAATTCTATAGAAAAAAATATGCTAGGAGTATTGCCTACAAAGTTTACCCTACTTACACAGTCTACACGTCAAAAACACCAAATGTAAAGCCCCTAAGCACTTCAGAGTGAAAGAGTCGTCACATTCCGGATTCCTATTGCAAACCTCAACGTATTTTTTTCACTTTAGGGGGCAACTTATTTCTGATATAGCCACAAAGAGGGTTATTAGGTCCATCGGTAAAATCTTTCTCAGAAATGGGAGTGATACTCAAGCAAATAAACTGGGACCTGACTCAGAGTGCTTTTACATGGTGTTTCTCAGCCCATGATGTGGGAGAGTTCCTGGTGTGCAAAGACATGAGGAGATGGTCAGGGAAATGACTGCAAAAAAGAGCCATTCATGCATGCATATCCTCATGTACACAGCTAAGCAGACTCAAGGAAACAGAAAAGAAACAGAAAAGAAACGATAAATGATTACTCAGAATTTAGCCTGCCATTTTTTTTTAATTGACCTCTAAATGAGAACACTGTGATAACACTGCTTAAGTGGGTCCTGAATATTTTTCAGGATGGTTGGACTGAATAAGCTCAAGAAATGCAGAGAAAGGTCAAGTGACCTCAAACTGAAAGCCAACACCAGAAAGGTGCAAACTTATCAAAGCTGCCCTGTGATTTCACAACAAATTTTACTATCAATTTGTACTGGAGTTTGGTTATGGACTTCAAAGCAGACCCAGGCACAAAATCAATGCTGTTTCTAAACCATAATTTTAGTCCATTATTTGCTACTGATGGCACCTGTTATTCTTCATGATGAGAGAGTTTTGTCTGTCCTTGGTTAATTTTTGAGCTTAATCTTGTGTGCCAGCATCTCTCATTTACTCAGATAAAAGATATGTGAATGTTTCTTCCATTTTTGAATACTTTTAAAACAGAAATTATTTTTTGTATTAACAAGAAAAGCTCTTTTATAATTTTTCATTTGAATAGAAGGTAAGTTTTTGACTCTAGCACTGATTAACTTCTTGAAAAGTGCAGAAAACCAGTCAAGAAAAAGGACAGCAAGAGAAAGAGAAAATGAGGAAAGGATCCAGTTGCCTGAAGCTCAAAAAAGTGTCTGAACATGGTAAGTAAAAGACACAGAAAGAGAACCTATAGCTGTCATTGAAAGACAGCATGCCCGGGAAGAGGCAAAGGTCACTTTGGTTTAGGAGAAGGCAATTACATGGAAAGGTGAGGAGCAGGAAGAGAGGTTGATTTGAGTGAGAATCGCAACAGCTGCAGAGCATGGGAAAAGCAGGGTACAAACTGTGAGGATGCACAAACGTGTTGGGACGAGGAAAGCGAGGATGTGCGGACAACCTGATGTGCAGAAGTGCTGAAGGAGGGAAGAAACAGAAATGGGCTGAAGTAGAGCTTAGGGCAGTGGAGATGGAAGGGTGTTTTAGCCCTGTGGAAAGGACAGAGGTCCTGAAGGGAGGCAGAAATAGGGCGGAAAGGAGGATGCTGCCGGGAGGTGCTGGCGGCCTGTTATCCTCTTAGCGGATCCCTGCTGCAGCAGGTGTGAGATTAGCGGCAGTGCCGTCATACCTGACGCATGAAGGAAGCTGTCGAGGGACCAAGTCTCAGCGAGCGCTGTGATGAGGCAGCTGTGAGGGTGCAAGGCACGGAAGGCATTTCTGCAGCGAGGGGCATCCACTGGGTTTGTTTTGGCCCTGGCAAGGCAAACGAGCGCGGCTGGAACAAAGTGGAATAGGGATGGCAGCTCGTGATGGCTGCAGGGGGATGGCTTTTATTTTGTCCTGCTGGAGCCACAACTCCAAGGCAGGGATAGTGAAGAAACGCTCAGGCAACTCTGTCTCTCAGGGCTACAAAGAAGCCTGGGCAGAATCTATCATGAAAAGGGAAAAGCCTCAAAGGAAATCCTTCAGGTAAGAAATGAAAAAAACAAGACAATGATAATAGGAGAGGAATGGCATCTATGCCTGGTCTGGAGGTCCAGAGCACAATATTGGGACAAGATTTGAAAAATATTGCAAAATTCCCATGAAAGATGATGTTTCCCCCGTCATCACTGAGATGACTCTTTAAGTTATGGTAAGAGCAGCTGGAGTCTACAGGCTTTCTCTGCACTGGGAAGACTTTTATCTCTGTCTCTGCTTGGTCTTTTCCATGGAGCAATCCACCTCTGAACATGTCCAGGAGCCAGGATAGTCAGCACAAATCAGGATGAGGGTTTGGAGCAAAAGAGCACCAAAAGACACATATCCACATGGTTTCCTCCTTCCCCTGACAAGTGTTGTGAGGAGGCTTGAATTCTTCACCCGTTTGATTGGACAAGATAAGGATCTTGAGGGTTTCTCGAGGACTTAACCAACATCAGACTTGAAATGGAAATAGCCACACCGCTGTGCTCAAAGGCTTGAGAGGCCTGTGCTTTCTCTGAGCAGCTAAATTCACCCTTCTTGGGCAAAATACCCAGGCGTTTCAGCCAGACGCTTTCTCCCACTCAGCCATGGCAACGCTGGCACATTTCTCACTGCCAACAGTGCATTGCTAATGGGCCAAGTTCACCTCGGTGCACAGCAGCACGGCCAGAAAGCAGCAAACTACTCTCCGAGGAGTGAACTGAGGAGTGAAGTGATGGCATTTCTTGAAACCCCTGCAGCCTGAAAAGGCAAGAGGAAAATGCAGGAAAGGCAAGAGTCCAAGCTGGGGAAAATAGGAGCAGGCTCTCCCTGCTGCTCCCACGTGTTTTTTTACTGCCACCTTTCAAAGATATTTTGTGGCATCTGAGCCCAGCAGGGCCATCAGGACCTGCCTTCCCTCCTCCTCCTCTGACTCATTTCCTGCTCATATTCCTCAGGTATGCAAAAGGAGAGGTCACAGGACTTTTAGGCAACCTTCATTTAAGCAGCTTCAGCTGGAACTGAGAGCTGACCTCCCACGTGTTGGAAGGCCGGCTGTTCCCAGGGGACCACGTTTCCCAAAAATGTGTGCTCGTTATATCACATGGATGTAGTGCTTTGGTGCTTAAGGGCTCTTCTCCCACTAACGCTACTTGACTGAATCACTATTATAAAGATGAATTGCTTGGCGGAACTGCTGTTTCCCTTTCAGGGTGAATACATTTGTGTTTGCTTTTGTACATGATTGCAACTGCTTTTAGAGTTGTATTACACTTATGTAAGGGAGAAAAAAGCAATCCTTTATCTAGAGCATACACACCCCAATCTAACTGGTCCCTAGCTCCACCAAACTGGGGAAAAGCAGATGGGTCAGGGAGGTGAATTACTATTTTAACAACCTCCTTGTGTAGCTGTATAATCCTCACTGAAGTTGAGGTACCAATTTTCAACAGAGCAGACAAACATAAAGAAGATAAAAAGGCATTAGCTCTGATTGAATCTAATATCCATAAGCACTGCACATTTTGAAGGCACTCCTCCCTTTAAAAATGTTTCTTTTTCCTTTTTTTATTTTTGTGACTCAATCGCACATTTGCCTCATTTTCCATGGACAATCAGTACAGGCAGTGAAACGTGACTGCTTCCCTTTTTGTTTTGCAGGTGACCTGAAATTTTCTTCACTGTACACAAAATTGGAAGTGATACTTTAGCAAAGTGCATTTTTAAAATCAGTCAACTAATCACCAATAGAGGGAACAGTTCAGGTGTATCTCCCCGGAGAGTTTATCTCCCCTTTTCTCGAGTAGTCATAAATCAGACAGACAGAACCGTAATTAGAAGGAGCAATAAGATCAATCTTGTAGCATTTAAATTGGAATGGGAAAGACAGATTAGATATTATGTAACTTGTGTTGTTATTAACTCTGCTCAGAACAGAAATATGGCATCAACCTATGCAAGGCTTTGTCCACTGCCTACTACACCTAGTAATGGAGCTGCCACTTACTTCATCTTTCCATACCCCTGGCATTCCTGGGAGAATGAGCAGGAATTGGATTTAGAATGAGATGGAAGCCTTGCAATGAGTGTTAATGTTTAATTTCATGGAGCTTTCCAGTGCTGTGGCACATGCAATGCCAGAAGCCTGAGTCAGGTATCAATCACGCCGTTTACAGTGTTTACACATTGCCTCACTGATTGCAAGGACAAAGCCTTGGACTGTAAGAGTACCAAAGTCCCTTTGATAAGATGGACTGAGTCAGTGCAGGAGGTGTTGTCACAAAACACATAAAAACATTTTCTGCAATAGCTCCGCTTGATACAGAGCCCAATTGAAAGACAAACAAGTGATTTTCCTTGAGGCATTGATGATAAAGGAAGACCTGAAAGATCTCTGCCTCTCTCCAGTGTTACTGGCTGCCAGCAGCAAATGCTGCAGCCCAATTTACGTTGTGGTGAGTCAAAGCA
>JAUBNY010000475.1:476645-504748 GCA_032275445.1 Crypturellus soui | reverse complement strand
CCGGCCCGACGGAGGCGGAGCCGCCGAGGCCGCAACGGCCGCGTTTGGGGGGATGAAGGGAGGGGCGGGGCCTGGCGGCCGCCGCCGGGACGGGGAGGAGCCCACGGGCGGCCCGGCCCGGCCCGGCCTGGCCTGGCTTGGCCAGGCCCGTCCCGTCCCGGGGAGGCGGAATGCGACGCGTGCCGGGCCCGCCTCTTCCATTGATGAAATTTAAGTTGCCCCGGGCTGCTCGCTGAGACGTCGCGACCTTCCGCTTTCGCTGCCCTCGCTCCGCGCGGGGCTGCCCGGCAGCAGAGGAGCGAACGCATCGGCCGGGCGAACAAGCGACTGGCGCGCGAGAGAGAAAAACCCAAAGCTTCCTCACTCTCCCCACCCCAAACCTTCTATTTCCTTTATTATTATTATTATTTCTTTTCCATATTTATAAAAGTAGATTATTTATTTTGTTAAAGAGCGAAAATGTCGTCCTTTGCACAAGGTAAGCTGACATGTTCTGCGGTTTCCCGACTCTTCAGATGTGTTTGTGTGGATGTCTGGATTCTTTTCCCCTTTCTTTCTGATTTTTTTTCGTTTTCACTCTTCCCTCTGCTAGGAGGGCAGCAGAGTGCCGGGGCACCGAGAGGTGGCTCTGGCTGAGCAGCAGCTGAGTTAAGGTCTGCAAATTTTTTTTTTTTTAACACCTTATTTATTTTTACTGTCTGTTTGACAGCTGTGAAACCAGGCTGAGGTGGTTGTAGCTGCAGGGCTTGGATCCAGGGACCGGAGCTGGGATATTGGGAGGGAGCCTGTGCCGAGCACCTTGAAACGCAGGGGAAGAGGTTGAGTGGCAGCACTCTTTTTTTCGGCAGATTGGGTGTATTTGGGCATGTTCTCATCCTGGTAGACTCTGGTAATCTCGTTTTCGATGTGTGTGTGTACACGTATGTGGTCTGAGTTTCAGATTCCTCTGTTGCGAAATGGGGAGTCAGCCCACAAGAGGTTATTTCCGGAAGAAAAACTGCTTCGGTGCATTGCTGTGGCAATTTTCTTCCTCTCCTTTCAGTTATTCTTAATGCGGGTGTGTGTGTGTGTGCGTGCGTTCCTGTCATGAATTCCATGCCTGTGGGGTTTTGTTTTAATAATATCTCTGTAAATCAGTGCAGGCCTATCAAGAAATGTAACTGTCTATAGACAGAACAACATGCATAAACAGCTCTCCTGCTCTGTGTGCTTTGGAAAACTGCTCTTGCTACCTGCCTGGGTGTCCAGGGCTGCACAGCACTTGCTATGTAAATTCACCCACTGTTTGCAAATGTCCTGAGGCGCTGGGGCAAAATACAGAGCCCTGAGGAGGGGGAAATGCTGTAGCCCTGGTTCTCAACATGCCTCTCTGAAAGTTACCACTTTTAAGCTACTTATTGGGTGACTGGATTGCCGAGGTGTCTTTTAAAGTGTTCTTTTGAACAGCCTATTGCTGAAGGTAGCCATCTTGCAGGCCAAAGATATATACATATATTTTTAATAAGTCTGGAAGCTAAAGGAACCTATGTAAAGATCATAATCATCTTTTAAAATATTTTAATAAGGACCCGCCAATCGCAAAATCTTTTCCAAAAACAAAAAACATTAGCCCTGTAAGTGTTCTTTTAATAGGCCAGTAATACTAAAATATGTTGCCAATGTCAAGTGATATTTTTAGCTCGAGGATCAGGCGCCAGGCTGAGAAATCCAGCTGTGTCTGATCATAACATCTAAACTTTGCAGCGCATTGCTGGCCGGAGTTGCTTGCTGCGCTGTGAACTGGGGCGCGAGCTCAGGCCAGTGCGCCCGTCCCGCAGGGAACGGGAACATGGGGCCCGCATTGTGCGCCACTTCCCTCCCAGGTACGACTAGAAGCTGTTCGTAGCAGTGAACAACAGCAAAATGTTTGTGAAGGGGAAGCTCTACGAAATCAAGTGTCATCCATTAACATTGTGGGTCTTTTCCTTGTTGGGGTAACAAATTGCCTTGAACTTTCAGTGGAGTGGGGGAAGTGGAAGTTTCTGCTCTGTCCCCTCAGCATGAGCTCAAGGGTAGAGGATTAAAGTTGAGCTGTGTGTTGTAACTTATTGGCCCTCCCTGATTTTTGTGAACATAGTTTGACTCCAAGGAGATCTTTAAAAAAAAAAAGAAAAGTTTGAGTGTAAAAGAGTCTAAGTGTTTTTGTATGCTTGCTTTGTTTGCAGAAATAATTAAAATAAAATTTATAACCCACAGCACAAGACATTCCCATTTTTTTCCATGAGAGTATTTCTAGTGACTCCCTCCTGGGCTGGGACCTTCCAATCCAAGAGCCAAGACAGCAAAGTTCTCTTCTGACTGAAATAATGAACACGTAGGGCAATAAAACTAACTTTATTGCATTTCTTAAAGTAAAAGAAGGAGGAACAGCGAAAATGAAATACGTGCAGCCTCCTGCACGTAATGACCTGAGTAAGAGGTCATTGCTGTTTTGGATAAAAGCACGAGAGCAAACTAGAATAGCCACAGGGCAGTGTAGTTTCAATGAAACCCTGCACCTTCCAGACACTGCTGGCAACTCGATTAAAGATCTCTCCTGGCTGTACTGCTTGAGAAAGCCTTGGCTACAGTAGCATTACTGATAGCATTAAATTAAGGTGTCCTGGATGGTCATGGTCATTTGCAAAGCCTTTTTTTTTTTTTTTTTTTTTATAAACTTGAATTACTTTTAAAATAAGCTCTCCTGTTCTGCACTGGTTTCCTCCTTGGACTGGTCTCTTGAGTCCTTCACACTATTTTCTATCACCTCTTTACCACCTTCAGATATGTGCTGGAGAGTACTGATGCCATAAAAGGGAGGTGAAGCTGGAATCTGAGGCATAGGTTGCAGATATCCTTGAAGACACAATTCTTTTCTAATGTAATCAGGATGTTTATGACAGCATGTACCCTTGGAAATCTCTTTTTAAGATTATCCAAACCCCCTTGCCTTCTATCTTATTTTACAGTACACAGTTAGTACTTTCTATTATAGTTTTAGAAAACTTTACTTGCCCATAGGAAATAAGTGGCTTTGGATATACAGTTGCAGTGGTGTTTCTAACTCTGCTGCTGTTACAGATGAGCAAGGAGTAAATCTCAATCCTCAGTGCCCGACCTCTGTCTATCTGGATCTAGATTAAAAAGAGACCATCCAAGATGACTAATCTGCTGGCCTGGCACTTGGTATTTGGAGAAGGCAACAGGCTCTACTTCGTTTCCTTGCAAGGACACTGATGTTCAAGTACCATTCTTAAGACCTAGGGAATTTATAGTATTATGAACAGTGGGATATTATCATAGTTTTATTATGCATTCTTCTGTTTATGATATTACTTAAATCTCTAAATGCTTTTGGCTGGTAGATGCAGGCCTTTTACCTGTTATAACTATCAGGGATTTCCTACTTATATGGCAGCCTGGGAAAGGTAATAGCTGGCTCTGTCCTGGGCAAGGATTAACTGCAGGGATGAGCATCTCTGGAATACCTGATAATTTGAGTTTCTTTAAAGAGATGTTGCATCATATGAGAAGGTTCACGTGTTTTACAGCCTCACCAGCGACATAACTTGGACTGTTGTTGCTGTAACTGCGGGCTTGTATTGCAACATGCTGAGAGGAGGGTTGCAAATATCCCAAAGTGTCTTGTAGCCCTGGTTTCCTTGGGTGTTTAAACAGTGTTTCAAGATGAATCAACTCAAAATGCCTCTACTGGAAAAGCAGTGGAAATACCTGCAGCCATTCTGAGAAGAGTATTAGGCCAGTGTGTATCTGTAGGAGGGAGCACTTCAAAATAAAGAGCCATGCGAGTTTTCACATGGTCGAAAGCCTGCTAGGTGTGCACTTCCAGATCGGATATTACCTGTTTTTACTAGTAAATGAAGCATTTGATTAAAAAGGAACCTGTTGTTAATTGTTATGTTTGTCTTGCACTTTCATTTTCCCTGAGTTGCACCTCAGTATTATCACTGCAAAGCACGCTTTTTCGTCTCCTTTCCCCTTTCTGCAAAACAGGGCAGAAAATCGTCCTCTGTGGGCTTTGAAGCAAGGCTTAGATACTGCCTCTGAAACTGAGGTTGTGGAGTACTTTGCTTTAAAAAAAAAAAAAATCAGAACTGTATTGAAATGGTCCACCTCTGGCTTTCTTAGGCATTCGCAATAGAATATCTTTTTTTTTTCTTTTTTCTTTTTTTTTGATATTATTCATACAGAAACTTTAAATACAACTTCCTCTTCTGCCACTTTTTCTTGGCAGTTTACTCTAAAGTTTCCTCCTGGCCTTTTTTTGCACTAGTGTTCAGGGTATTTCTAAAACTCCAGCTATATTTGGCAGCACATCGCTCTGTGTTACAGAGAAGTGATTACTCAAGGGATTTGACAGAAATTAAATGAACTAAGGTCCTTAGCGATCATACTCATTTACTTATTTGTGCGCTTACTCTTGCACGTGTATTGGGCTTATTGCTGTCTAAAGCAGAACAAATGCTGAAGTGATAGACAAACTAATTTTCTAGGTTGCTAAGTAACTGAAGTGCACCCTGTAATGTGGAAATATTCATGAGATAGAGAAAATAAGGTAATATTCACTGTCCCGAACTAAAGATGGTATGGAAGTTTACTGTATAGTAATTAAAATATGTTTGATCACCCTTGATCACAGTGTTCTAGACAGAAGAAAGAGTGATTTTAGTGAAAAGCCTTATCACATTTCTGCTTGTTAAAGTATGAGGATATGGTGGGACCGGAATTCCTTAGCTGCCTAGCAAGGAAGTTAGCACTTGAAGATTTCCAGACATTTTTGTTTTGGGGAATTTTTGTATTTTGAGACAGAGAGAGAGAGAGGCACCAAGAGAGGGGCACTGTTTGAGGCCCCAATTTCATGTCTGTGATCTAAGTTACTGGCAACAAAAGCTTCAGATTCCAGAGTGCCAGAACAGTAACAAAGTAGGAGTAGATTATGTGAGTTTATCTCTTTAAGAAATCTGAAAGCTACCTGTTGTCCAAATAAATAGAGGAAAACTGGCTTTTTTTTTTCCTTCAACCTATGTATTTTTCCTTTTGTTTAAGATTTTAGAAAAGCGATGTCTCAAGCTGGCACGTCGCAGTTCCAGGAAGTCATTCGGCAAGAGCTGGAATATTCAATGAAAGTAGAACTTGATAAGATACTTGCAACTGCACCTTCAAATGAGCTGGAGGTGAGGAGGAAAATGAAGGCACTCCAGAGTGTAAGAAATTAAATGTAGGAAATTAAAGTGAATTTTATAGAGGGAGATAAATCACAGAATACTGTAATCCATGTTTTTGCAGTGTGCTCTGAGCCTGTGTAGAAAGTAGTCTGGATACAGTGTCAGTTGGAGGCTTCCAGTTCCATGCAGATGGGTGACAGTTATTACTAAGCATTTAATCATCTTTGGCTATTTAAGGTTCTATAGAGTCTTTAATGGATTACAGGAGGGTGAAGTTGTTCTAAAGATTGGGCTGAATTCTAATTTAGTGTTATGCTTTTGACTAAAGAATGGTATTTTGGGTGTCCACATTTCCTTTAGCACCTTGAGCTTTAAGTGGAAATGGTTGTAGGTTTTGGTTAAATGTTAACATGCATGTACTTCAGCGCTGACAAAATTTCCTTGTGACATCAAGTTTATAGGGGGGGGAAAAAAAAAACTAATTAAAAAGATAGGCATTAAACACCAGTATTAACTAATGCATTTTCTTTTTGTAGCACACAAAAAAAGACTTGGAAGGATTTAAGAAACTATTTCATAGATTCTTACAAGAAAAGGGACCATCTGTGGACTGGGAGAAGATTCAGAAACCTCCAGAAGATTCTGTAAGTTGCATTGAGGTGACACTCTTTGGAGAACCTGAAATTGAGAATTGCTACTTGTATCAAATGGTGTAGTTACCATAGAGTGGATATAAAAATGGGTATTGTGGTTCTTTACAATAATGTAGGACAACACTTTATTTTGAGCTCAAACTTTGGAAGATTTATTTATAGACAAATGTTGTGTGTGTTGCTGAACATCAGGTCCTACTTAACATATGTATCAAGTTCTGGGGTGGTATGAACTGTTAGTTTGTCCTTTGAGCACAGGAACAAATGAGACAGCAGCCATCTCACCATTTGGTACCTTCTCTGGAGTAAACAGTAACTTGGGTTAGAGGTGAAATACGTAGGAGCCTCCCGGTGTGCAAAACGCTCCTGGTTCCCCTTCCTCATGTGGAAGGAGGCTGCATCTCTCACACAAGATCGTTTCTAACAATCCATTCCGCAAAGCAGTTTGAGAGGGACATATGGCAGGTGGGCTGGGTTCTATAGCTCGCTTAGCAATTCTGTACTCTATAGCACTTCAAGAAAAGCAGGGAATCTGAAACAAGTAGGTGATTTTTGTTTTTTAGGGAGTATAGTTTTCTAATGCTCTGCATGTTAGAACTGTTAACGTGCCATTTGAGATACTGCTGAGAAAGCACTAAGTCCTTTTTTTTTTTTTTTCCCTCTCTCCCAGTACTGTTTAGTACTGAAATAAACACTTTCAATTACACCTAACCTTGTGTTTTATTGATTCATCTGTGGCTCTAGGCTGTCTTTTGGCTCTTGCATAACTAAAGTTGTAGCTGTGCTATGAATTTTTGCTTTTCTCAATGTAGTGATCTTGGTATATTGTGGGAGTTCTGTGTCCTTGCACATTTGTGGTTTCTTTTAGCCTCTCTGTGATGATTCAGTCAAGGCTCTGTTTGCAACTGAAAGGCAGGCTTTTCAGTTACTTCCAGAACAGATGCAATACTACTCTCTAAAGCATTGAAGAATGATACTGTTTTAGAGCAAGTCTAGGTTTTGGGCTCCCCTCACCCCAGGCTGAGGGTTTCCTTTTAACTTCAAAAGCGTGTGATGTGTGTCTCTTCTGTGCTGTAGCACTGCATGAAATGTTGCTTTGGGGAGAAAAAAATCCACCTTAAATGAAGAGCACAAGCTGGGAAGTCAAGAGTTCTAGGTGACGTGACTGACAAGGCAGACTGGAGGAGAGGGCATTGTGTTTAGGCTAGAGGGACGTGAGACTCCAAGGAGTGGTAAGTCTCTTAACTATAAAAGAAAATTAGCTGCAGTAATGAAAGAAATGGTTCTGTTTCAAGATGAAGATAAACCCTGGGGTTAAATCCCAGTAATGTGATGCATGCCCCTTTGAGGAGGAGTGCTCTTGTCCATTTTCTTTAATTCTGTGCACTTTTCAATGGGAAAGCTTCAGGTAGGTAACAGAATGAAAACTATCTGATAAGACCTTGGGAGCAACTGTCAAAACAGGCATAACGAGGCATTAAGGTAGATTGGGAGATTCCATAACCTCCTAGGCAAGATTTTTTTTTTTTTTTTAGGGGAGGTAAAAAAAAAAAAGGTGGAACGTGTGCGGAGTGGTTTAGATCATAGGGCTGAAAAGAGGACAAGATTAGTAAGGGAATAGCTCTTCTTTTTGGCCTGTATTGGCTTACTGTCATTGCAGTAAAATTTCCTGGATAAATGCTACTTAGGCTTCCTGGGCTGACAGGAGGAGTGGGTTGAGCAGTTTCAAAACCAAAGAGCAAACCTAATCTCCTTGAGATATACATACTTTTTAATTTTTTTATTTTTTTCTGACTGCAAGAGTTCTTCGAAAGTTAGTTGGTAATGTGACAAGTGATTTGTAATTCAGAAGATCTCATTTTAGGGACAGGAGAGGGAGGAGGGGAAGAGGGTTTTTCAGCTGCTTTTGAAAATTCTTGCATTATAAATATAATCTAGAAAGGATTTCCTCTTTCCAGTGTGAGGTTTTTGTCTACTATGGTTTTGGGGAATTGGTTTGCTCTGTGATCTATCCAAACCACTGAGAATTCTGATACTTATAAATTCAACTGATATCTGGTGGAGCTCAAAGATGTATGCACACCTGTGGGTGTATATATCTGTACGTGTGTGTTTATATATATAATATACATATTTTAGAAAAAAACAGTCTAAAAACATGACAGTTTAATAGGTTAAAGTGTGTGAATGGCTTACTGCTCTTACAGGGCTTATCTTATAATCTTCTATTTTACATAAGGTATTTGCAAGCTTCAGGTTCAGCAGGAAAAGTGTTTCAGGCTTTTGCCCAATGACAATACTGTGCAGGAGGAGAATTTCTGACCAGGCTTCCAGGGCTGACTCAATTCATTACCCATTGCACTCTTTCTTTCAATGCTGTCTTATGTGTTTGGCTTCTTTTTGTTTTGTTTCTTTTTTTCCCCTTCCCTGAAGCATCTAGAATCCTACAGAAGAATGAAAATAACCCTGAGAAATAAAGGCTCCTGTCAGGACTGTCAGTAAATTAAAATGTATGAATGACTGTATTGTAATATTCCCTCCTCTCTGCAATGGGAGGTTTCATCCCTGATCTTCCTCTTTTCATTGCAGCAATTAACACCAATGGGGAAGCAAATTGTAGGTTCCAGACAAGGATAAAAAACATCTGAAGCCATTTTGTGTTATATTCGCAAACTTTTAACCTGTTTTTCCTTACAGATGCTTTCCTTCCAAATGCCCAAACACTCACAGTGATTGCAGGATAGTTAAAACTCTTTCTTACAGTCTTCAGAGAAGAAACTGTGTTTAATCAGAGGGCCACTTAACAAGGACTCAGGGTAAAGAATGTAGACAGGGCAAGTGTAATTTAATCCTGCTGATGCAGATTGCAGCAGTGTGTTTGAGCTGGAAGCAACGGCAAAATCCTGCTGGGAGGCCTCCAGGGGAACTGCAGTAATCAAGCTAATCTCAGAATAGCAATGTGAGACTTCGTCTAAGATGTACAGAGAGTGCTCCAAACAATTTGAATTTGGAAGGTGCTTGCCTCTTAGAGAAGTGTTTTGTGGTTGTTTTTACGTTTGGATGTTTGCCTGCAGCTCCAAATGTCATCTCAGTGAACGCTTTCATGAAGCAAAAAGAAAAAAAATGGCAAACTCATACTGAAAAGCAAATTATCTTCCCAATCATTAACTTGGAAAACAGTTTTTAAGGTTAACTTGGTACTATTTCTAGAACTGTCCTTTGGTGCTGAGTACATAATACCTTGGTGCTCTGTTAATGTGTATTGATTAATATGGGTGTACTCATTCCTGTATGTCTGCTCATAGTGACAGCCTTGTTACTCATTTTGTCTCCAGAAAACTTTCTCAAAACTCTTTGCGCTAGGAATATGCTCCTGAAATTTGTTGGTCAAACTCCTAGCATTGCCTCATGGAAACTGCTCCAAAAATCCCTTCTGTGATGTTGTCTACAGAACCAAGTGAAGCTTGAGGTCATTTTAGAACAGTCCCAGAGCAGTTTTGCTTAAGACAGGTCTCAGATGAATAACACTGTAAGCGAGCATCAATTTTGTCCTGCCTGCCTGTTTTTATTTCTGGAGTAATTCCCTATCAGCGAGTATATTCAAGCCCAGTATTCTGAATCCTGAGAGCAAAAATCAATTTTTATTACTGTGAAGCACTTACTCGTGTGTATGTCTATAGGTAACAAGGCGGTTTGTCGTCTTTGTGGCTACACATGACCGGAATTTCTAGATGACTATGTAGATAAGCAATAATACTGATGCTGCAAGGATTCTGCTTGCACTTGAATTCTTTGACATTTATTGCTCCCTGGACCTTCAAGATCAAGGCCTTCATTGCTCGATTGTCATTTCCACTGCCTCTTCTGAAAGCAGCTGAAATATTTCATGGATCTGAGTTATAAATTTTGTGCTGTAGCTGATGCAACAGCAAATGAACTAAATCCTTGATGGATGACCTATTGACTTTAGCAGGATCAAGATTTTACTCAAGCTTCTGCATAAACCAGTTTCAGACATGACAGCAAAGGCACAAAAGGGTAGTTGGCACTTAGCAAAACCAAGTTATTTTGGGACAGTCTGGTCCTTAACTGAAAAGCAAGTTTTTGTCTTCTTAAAGAACTGAGTAATGCAGCAAGAGTGCAGTGAGTGACAGGGAACAGTGGTGACAGGGAACAAGGATCTAAGCATGAACTTTACCTGGCGCCAGGTATAATTTGCCGTAGCTCCTGTTTGTAGTGAGTTGTCCTTAAAGCTTTCTGATGAGGTTATACCTTCAGTACATTAAAATTGGCATTTCTCATCTATTTGTTAATGGGAAAGAGTTGTTTGAAGGATGAGCAGAAAAGGGGGGGGGAGTAAAATTCTACTTTTTGCATGCTTCTATTCCTGAGAAGTTTTAATAACTTTGGAATCAAAGTAGTTTGTGCTGTTGGGGGCAAATATAAATTAACAGCATGTAGCTACACTTAGGTGTGAGTAACTAATCTCAGTATTGGCCTTGGGTAGGTAAGTACTGGTGTGTAGGGGATGGTAGGGGGTAATGTAGGTGTAGCATAAAGGTGTTGGGAGTTGGGGTGACAGTCCCTTTAGGTAAGAATTGGAAAAACGTGTCTGTGTGCTAGCACTTCTTGGTGCTCACTTGGATTTGGATATTTGCCTGTCAGTTCCTACATTCGTGACCCCTTATGCTGTATCAGCTGTCCCTGCCTTTCTGACAAATCGGTACTCGTAACCTTCAGGATTTTTTTAACCTCTAAGGTTTATTCAGATGTATCCTGCAGCACTGAAATGCTGTATCCTGTGTCCTGCCTCTTGAATTTATTCTGCGTGTTTCCATTTGAAAAATGCAGCAGAATAAATGGACTGTGGACTGAATAAACTAACTAGGGAGCAGATGGTATTCCTGAATGGATGTGCATTTAGAATGAGGTGCACTGCACTGTGTAACAAAACTCCTTTTCTGTTTGAATTTTGCATATTAATATTCTGCAAACCTGTTCATATCAAAGATCTTGCATAGTACTAGAAATTACTAAAGGTTTTTCTTTCACGTAGTATCCTTTTCGATGGAGAAGTGAATGAGATAGAAAGAACTTTCTGTTTTCTCATATGCTCCATGGCAGTAGTTTTACCTCAGTTTGTCATGCCTTTATTATTCTCTTTAGCCTATAGAATTGACCATCCTTACAGTAAAGTGGTGTTTAAAAAGTCTCAATTGTTTTTATGATCATTTAGCTCAATGATGAAAATGGTGGTGTCTCCAGTTGCAACTTGAGTTGCTTGTTGGTAACATTCTCCACCTTACCCCAGCAGTGAGTCTGCACCTTTCCTCTGGCAATGAATCTCGGAGGAGAGGAGCCGTCTGTCGAGGGCCCAGCTTTCCTGTGCATCTGCAGTGAGTAGGTGACCAGGTTTGACATCCAGCCTTGCTGCTGTAGCTTAGCTTGGAGCTGTGGCGATCCAGTGGCCTTGGTGACCTTTGCGTTCCCTCCCCTTTTCCCGTTCAACCCCTCTGCATGTTGTCCCCGTGTTAATTTGCAACAAGGAGTCTGTGTGGCTGCAAAATGCCCACACTGCAGGTGTCCTGCTCCAAGCTGGCTCGGGACAGTGATTTTCAGGGATGCATGAAGCCACCCTGCTTGCCACATGGTCTAGGTAGGGGGTGCAGCTGCAGCTCTGCACAGCAGAAGTGCTGAGGACGCTGGTGGCTTTCTGGGAGGTGACCCTTGCTGCTGGGGACTGTGTCCTAGCAGAGCCAGCTGGAGACAGCAGGACGGCACCAGCACAAGGGCAGCCCCTGTGCGAGGAGTGCCTTGCTGGTAACTCCCCGCTTGAGCTGCTGCCATCGTTCTGTGCCGTTTGCTCAGGTGAATCACCGTGGTTTATGGAGCGTGCGCCGTGGCAGCGCGTGTGCTGTGCTGAGGATGGGCTTCAGAAACCAGGAACCTGCAGGGGTACTGCCAGGTCAATGCAGCTGGTCCCCAGCCCCTTGGGGTACGGCACTGTCTTCAGAGGATCCTGATGTGCCCCACGAAATACAACTTCCGCACAGGAATGATAAGGTCTTAGTTTTTGTTTGCCAAGAAGATTGACCAAAGATACTGTTGGTCTAACTTTGTTTTTATGATTCCTCATGCTCTAAGTAGCTGACTTTTCCAGCTGTCCTTGCTTAGGACTTCAGTATTTTCAGGAGAGCTTATTCCAGTATAAAGTGCATGTGAGAGAGGGGGGTGTGCATAGCACATGCTGTATATATGATAAGCTATATATGTGTTTTATTTGCTTTCTGTTTCAAATATTACCATATCTCACTTCCTGGAAGAAATGAGCTTTTCAGCTAAGTTGTAAATAAAAACAAGTCTGTAGACTGAAGGCTTTCTCTGTCTTCATTTCAGCTGAATAACTCTATCGCCAGCCATAAGTTTCCTGATGAAGGGCTGTAGTGTTCCTCTTGCATAAAGTGCTTGTGTGGCCAATGTGAAATGGTCCTTTTTGAGATGTGTAGAGCAGGCCCTTGTAGGGAGTAACTGCGGCACTGTTTATCCACTTGGTAACTTTTCATGCTAGTATTTGTTCGGTTATTATTCAGGCACACAGCAAAACACTCTGAACATGGGAGAAAAGTAAAGTTTCAGCTGAAAAGTTTTCTAGCCTGATTTTTTTTTTGATTTCTGCAAAAGACAAGAGACTGCTGCCTAAATGTGCAGACAAGCAGATGTGCTGTGTAGTCCTCAGAGGATGACTGAGCTGCTGAACTAACAAGAGCAAACCCAAACAAAAAGGTATTTTGAGACCCTGGACTTGGAGGCTTTAGGGGTGGGACCCACCAACCTCCTCGGTCTCCTCCTGTATTTGCTGCAGCCTCACGCCATGCTCAAGCAATGCAGTTCAACAGAGCAGTTAACCTGGGAGCAAAGCCTGCACGGGGCCTGGGGAGAAAGCCCTGGACTGGCCAGGATCCTAGCCGGGAATGGAGAGCAGGGACAGGGCCAGAGCAGGTGGCTGAAGAGGCTGGGGAAAAGCAAGGCAGAAGCATATGAGTGTTGCCCTTCAGGGCTCTAGGATCTCTTCCCTCTTGATGTTTCTTGGGGTAATACATGGCACAGTCTTGTTACCTCTAGCACTGAATGACAAAGCACTGAGGTGTGCTTGATCTTGATGAAGAAAGAATATTCTTTTGCCTCTTGCATCCTTACAAAGTGCTCAAACCAAGATACCTTTCAGTACCAGACTTGATCCAGGATAGGAACTTGTGTACGTTATTAATACTGAACGGTGCTGTCGCTTAAACTGCAGCCTTTTTAATGAAGGAGGTGGAACAGCTGTAGCTAACTAGTTAGTTAGCAAGGAAGGAGCCTGCTTTTCATTTGCAATTCAAGGCAGCAGAAATCCAGTGTGCTCATTTTGTATAATTTTTATATGGGTTACTTGAGACATGTTATTGTCTAAAAAGTGCTGTTTTCTTTCATAATCTTATGGAGGAAAAATTGAGAAACTGTCAAATGCCTCTGACACCATGGACCTTGTTTGCAAGCTGCATCACTTGGATCTGTGGATCACACTGTGGTGATGTAGGTATATTTGTAGGGATCAGCACTCTAGATTCACACTAGGGTCTAAGCTGAAACAAATTTCCCCTCCCTTCTTATAGTAATCCATACAGAGTTTACTGACAAATCTTTGTGCTAATTAATAAATTAAACAGCATATTGTTTCTTATGTAAGCAGTCTCTGTCAGTTAAATGGAAAACACCATTCCAGCATTCCCTGCTTGCTTCGATCAGTTACTTCCTCCCTCTAGGGAGAACCTGGGCAGGCGACTTAAGCCTCTGGGTTTACCTTCTAGCTGCCGTGCTGCAAGTGTGAAAGACAGTCTGTTCACTCTCTGGTACTGTGATTTAGCTGGAGGTGTGTGTGTGTGTATATGTATGTATTTCCCCTGTTTTGACTCTTATAAGCTAAGTCTGATTTGTTTTGCACATAAGGATAACTTCAGCTCTCAGGGTAGTTTGTGCCTTGCTCTTCAGTTCCATGTGCTAACTCAAGATGATCTGATACAGGGAGCCTCTTTGCTCTTGGAACAGATGGAGACACAGAGTTTGTTCTGAACTTTTGTAGGTAAAAGTGCAGCATATTAACAGTGAAGAGCACATAGATTAAAACACTTATGTCTGGAATGTGTTGGTTGGCTGTTGTAGGGTCCTGAGCAAGTCTGGAGGTTCTCTCTTAACCTGCGGAAAGCATAGAGCGAGGACACACGTACTCCTGGTTTCTGTTCTGTGTTTGGAAACTTAAAAGTCACACCTGCCTGAAATGAGCAGAAGGTTTCCTGGTACAAGTATCATTTGTGCAGAATGTAGCCCTTAACAATTTTGCTTTTGTGCAGTTTTAGGTAGGTTTATTTGTCCAAGACCGTCATTTTACTTTCATATCTTTGCTTTGATGTATATGTCACAAAATAATCCAAATCCCACTGAATCAAAAATGACATCAGAACATACACTTTTATGTTCAACAGACTAGGGTGTTTCAGCAGGGTATCTGGTACTGTTATACATATTTAATATGTTTAATATTTTTGTATGTGTGTGTGAGGCAGTAGGTGATTCAGATTTAGTTTTTTTAGAGTGTGTACCTTGTGCAGTGGGAAGTTTCCCGAAACAGGCTGAGTTGAAGCTGATGCATCAAGAGCAGAGTAGTGCGGGTTTCTGCCGTGAACAAGCAGAGTTTAGTCCCTGCTGGCACCGCAGCTCGCGGGGTGAGCTCGCCTTACACCTCCCATCCAAGCTCACCGCCAGTTTTCCGGATTATGCACAAAGTGGCATTTCCTAACACCTTCTGCTGTAATCTGCCCTCCGTGGCTTAACTGAGCTGGAGTTGCACAAACTCTCCCCTCTGTCCCCAGGCATCCGGGTGAGAAATCCCAGACTTGTTCCCGCCTAACGTGGGTTCCCAGTTGCAGTCAGCCTGGTTTGCCAGGAGCCAACGCGGCTTTGGAAGCTCCTTGGGATGGAGCTGCTGTTGTAAAGGAGTTTTGGCCCTTCCACAGCCTTTATCAGAGCTAACCTTGTTTGCTTCTAGAATACACTAAAAACAGCAACACAGAGACTGTCCTTCAAAAGAAATCTTTGCAAAGAATGGCTAAAGGATAATAATATTTATTTTGCCCTACCAGTTTTGGCATGGTATTTACTGTTGTACTTTGTTTCCTTGGTTCAGGTGGTTTAGGAGCAGCAGTGCTCAATGCAAGGGACACAGGGTTTCGTTACTGGCCTGGTGGTGTTCTCCATCCCTAGCCCAAAACACAGTCTGTACTCATCCTTAAACCTGCAGGATGTAGCTGCCTGCAGGGCTTGCATGAGAAGGACCAACACAGCGGGAAAGAGCAGCTTAGGAAGAGCTGGAAACACTTGTCCTCAGGGCAGCTCGGTGCTGGAAGAGATGGGGTATTGTACTGCACTGGTAACTGGAATAAAAGATCACTTAGGTTGAGTCAAAGAATCACCCTTTCTGCTGAAGTGTTTCATTAAATGAAATTCAGTGCAAAATACCAATAAATCTGCTGTGGGTTGGAGCAGTGTGAGAAGGGGACGTCGTGTTGCTTGCAGAGCCCCTGTTAAACAGTGTCCTCACCCGAGAGGGCCCCCTTGTTGTGGGGGAGAGAAGGGCCCCATGGATACACCGCTCTGCAGGGGCTTGTGGTGGCTCCGGCCTCCATGTGTCGGGGCAGAAAACTGACAGCAACTGTGTTTGTAACATTGCTCAGGAGATGATGTGGTTTAATACGAGTCTGGCCTTGGCACAGTCCTGTCACATGTGTGTTAATCATACAAAAGACTGTGGGTTTTGCTGTCCAGTTTAAAACTCGGAAGGTTTCTGGAGCCGGTGACTTCCTAGCAAATGCCTGACTGCCTCCCATGGCTGCTCTCTGCAGGTCCAGCCCTACGAGAAGATCAAGGCCCGGGGGCTGCCCGATAACATTGCCTCTGTGCTGAACAAGCTGGTGGTTGTGAAGCTCAACGGCGGCCTGGGCACAAGCATGGGCTGCAAAGGCCCCAAGAGCCTCATCGGGGTGCGCAACGAGAACACCTTCCTGGACCTGACAGTGCAGCAGATTGAGGTGCGTGGTCGTGCCCACAAACACGGGGCACTGCATCGCAGGGTGGGCTTGGCTCTAACTCCTGGTCTTCCTTCCGGCTCCTCCAGCAGCACGTCCAGGCTCAGCTTTTTAGAAACTTCAGCATAGCGTAGAAAAAACCTCTTTGCTGCAGCTTAGAGCTCTAGCTCCAGTTAAACCCCTCATCTCAGAAGTCATTGCTGGGATTTTCCTCTGAAGAGAGAGAAGTAAAAGAGAACAACAGCTGGTGGTGCTGAGAGACCATTGCACCTTATGTTTCTAGTGCAGAATGTGTCTCTTGCAGCAGATAATTAAGCTGGTCATTAGAGTAGGAAATTGGCTGCGTCTGTTGTGTAGTTTCTGGGACTCAGAGCATTTTGCCCCGATGCGTTTGGGGTGGCTCCCCTCGCTGCAGGTTACACCCTCCTGCGCAAGCTGGGGATTAGCATGGAGCCGAGGCAGCTCTCCCAGTGGGTCATCAGGGTGGTCTCAGACTCCATGAAAAATTAAAGGTTGCCAACCGTACCCACAGGACACAGGAAAGCTGGTTCACCGAGCACAGACTTTTGGGGAAAATGCAGCTTTTCTTAATCAGTGATGAACTAAAATTTATAATATTTTTGTGGTATCTTGCTTTCACATTTCTGAATCTTGATGTGGGTTTAAAAACAAAGGTTATTTATGCAGTAATTAATGTAACCCTTATCTTCTACTATTTACAAGGATTTGTTTTCCTCTACTTGGTTTATTATCCAATCCGTTACCGTAAGAACCTCTTTCCTGTAACAATTTGACAAAATGGACTGGAAATAATAAATGCATTCCTTTCCTCCAAACTCGTAGGTAGCAGGATTAAAGGTAAGGACATGTGCTGAATTCACCATTTCTCTCCTATTTCAGCATTTAAACAAAAGCTTCAACACTGATGTTCCCCTCGTTCTGATGAATTCCTTCAACACCGATGAAGACACCAAGAAAATCCTGCAGAAATACAGTCTCAGCCGTGTGAAAATATACACTTTTAATCAAAGCAGGTTTCAAAAAATGTCTCTGCTCTGCTCTACTTAGGATAAAAGGAAAACCTTGCTTGCGCTTCCTCATCCTGCCAGTGGTGGAGGGTGCAGTTTCACAGAACTGGGTGGTAGTGGTGTTTTTTTCTGCTGCTGTTCAAGCTCTTTTTGGGGTGGGGCAATTGGAGAGAAGGGTGAGGGGAGAGGCACCTTCACAGCTGCCTTTTATTTAACTTGATGCCACCCTGACTCTGGGAAGAGCTTAACCAAACCCTTGTCTTCCAGATATCCTAGAATTAACAAGGAAACTCTGCTGCCCATAGCCAAGGATGTGTCTTACTCGGGAGAGAACACGGAATGCTGGTACCCACCAGGCCACGGCGACATCTACGCCAGCTTCTACAACTCCGGGCTGCTCGACAACCTCATTGCAGAGGGCAAGGAATATATTTTTGTATCCAATATAGATAACTTGGGTGCCACCGTGGACCTTTACATTCTTAACCACCTTATGAACCCGCCCAATGGGAAACGCTGCGAGTTCGTCATGGAAGTCACAAACAAAACGAGGGCAGATGTGAAGGTAAATAGAGGCAGGCGTTCCACTGTCTGAATGCCTTGCATCTTGGAGGAATCTGAACATCTTGTCTGTTCTGTATGCATGAATTCAGACATACTTTCAGTCTTCTTGTAGCTATTTCAGGCACCATTTAACACATCAGCTGTGATCTAATTTGAGATGCACAAAATCAGCAAGTTTATGAGGTTCTAATTCTTGGAACAAATTGGATCTAGGTTCTGGGCAGCAGCAGACCACGAAAGCCTGGGCATTACGTGTATTTTCGGTGATGAGCCCTTTCTGCAGGGCATAGGCAGCAGCTCTGCCCCAGCTCCACCTTTAGCGAGGGACAAGTTTGGGGACGCAGAAGCCCAGAGGGGAGGGATGAGGCAGCTCCAGCACTGCTGAGCGAACCTGCCTGGCCTCGGACTGCAGCCTGTGTGTGGCTGTGGCTGCTACTCTGCATCCTGTCCTGATCACTGGTTCCCTATGACGTCCCCATCTGGGTGGCTTGTCCCACGTTCACAGCACGTGTGGATACTACCAGCATGTAGGAATTTGTCATGTAACACTCCTTTGCCTCTGCTCTTTTGAATATGAGCACGGTGGGGACAAGTGCACTCTCTTCCCATTCATTAGACACTAAGAAAAGTTTGACTTGGTCCCACAAATCTACGGGATGCAGTATAAAAATACAGGGCTTCGTCTTTGCCTAGTGCGGGTTACTGAGGCAATGTGTTTCTGCAGCGAGTCCCTCAGCATCTAGCAAAGTTCTGCTGGGTCACTCCTAAACCGCAGCGCCTTCAAAAGATGTCAGCAACTGCCATCCAAAGGTCAGACTCTCCTTGGAGCAGTTCTGACAATACCAACTGACTACAGAGTATGTTTGAATAACAGTAGCCTGGTACCTGAGTGCAGGCAACACGTCTTCCCTGGGGGTTAATGGTCAACAGAACCAAACCAATGTGTGGGAGAGCAGCACCTCAACCTTGTTCTTTTATCCGCACAGGGTGGGACGCTCACACAGTACGAAAACAAGCTGAGACTCGTGGAAATAGCTCAGGTTCCAAAAGCACACGTGGATGAATTCAAGTCCGTGTCGAAGTTCAAAATATTCAATACGAACAACTTGTGGATTGCTCTGTCTGCAATTAAAAGGCTCCAAGAGAAAAATGCCATTGACATGGAGATCATTGTGAACCCAAAGGTAACTGGCGAGGAGGCTTTCTGAAAAGCCCTGCTTGTTCCCAGGTAACTGAGCAGTGCCTGCTGCTCGCGGGAGGGAGCTGGGCAGCCAGTGACCGGGTCAGTAACAGGCTGGGATCCTGTTCGGAGCATGTCTGTCTGCTGGCCGCATTCACACAAACTTTCTCTTCCAGACGCTGGATGGAGGCTTGAATGTTATCCAGCTGGAGACAGCTGTGGGTGCTGCCATCAAGAGCTTTGAGAACTCTCTGGGGATAAATGTCCCCCGGAGTCGATTTTTGCCTGTTAAGACTACATCAGATCTCTTGCTTGTGATGTCCAACTTGTACAGCCTTAATGCTGGCTCCTTAACCATGAGTGAGAAGCGGGAGTTTCCGACGGTGCCGCTCGTCAAGCTGGGGAGCTCTTTCACAAAGGTAAAGTGCTGGAGTTGCATGGTTCTTCCCAGCTTTCACAGGCTGGAAGGTTTGCTTTACTCCTCTCCATGTTCGTTTTTGCTCTTTCTAAATAAACTGCTTCATATCTGGGCATAATGTCCTGCCCTTATCCTGTGTTCCTCCATCCCGTCAATCCAGGGAGCAGCAGGGGCACTTGGGTTCCCTGGAGCTTGCCCAACTTTGAGACCTCACAGCTGCTTCCAGCTGCAGTTACCTCTGACAGCAATGACTGTATCACACTGCTTCCCAAGGAGCAACATTTATTTGTTGAAGGAGTGATTCCAGAAAGATTCCTTAAAGTAGTTTTCAGGACACTCCTATGCTTGTCTTTTAGCCCACAAATGGGTTTTAAAACTGTCCCTGTTCTTTTCCACCCCCAAAAAGGTTCAAGATTACCTGCGGCGGTTCGAGAGCATACCCGATATGCTGGAGCTGGATCACCTCACAGTGTCAGGTGATGTTACCTTTGGCAAGAATGTGTCATTAAAGGTGAGCATAAACTGTGACCCACTTGCATGGACACGATGATTAATCTCTGCTCCGCATAGAGAAAACTGATCCTAGCTAAGCCTTGGTGCAGAGTCAGCTGGAAGCAGCCCTAGGAGAGAGAGCGCAGTGTTGGAGAGGCCTGGGGGAGCAGAGCCCCTCTGCACGAGTGAGCAGCATTGGCAGGACAGCTGCCCGGTGCCCTGATTGTGTGTGACACAGCTGCCGGGTGGGTGCTGGCCTGGAGGAGGGCTTCAGTGCTGCCCTGCATCAGGATGTGCTGAGGGGAGTTGTATTTTTTGCACCCAAAAGCAAGCAGCCCTGATAGATAGGAGCACCACCACCACCCCAGCAACCCCCAGTCAGCTCAACCGCTAATTCACCGTATCAGCAGGCTCGTAATTACAGCCTTTCCACAATTGCTTTTTTGACCTTTTTTTCATGCAAAATATTAACTGTCTGCAGAGACAATAACTTAGTCCAAGTGCACGCAGGAGCTGGTTGTGTTACCGCTGATACTGAACCAGTCTCCTAGTCGCAAACAATCTTGTTCAAGTTATCAGCTCATAGCAAGCAAAGTTTCTAAATGCTTGTGTTCTTCTCCCAAAATCTAGGGAACTGTCATCATCATTGCAAATCATGGTGACAGAATCGACATCCCTGCTGGAGCAGTACTAGAGAACAAAATTGTGTCTGGAAATCTGCGGATCTTGGACCACTGAGTCAGTGAAAGGGCCCGCTCAGCTCTGCATCCTCCTGTACTCAGCCAGCCTCCTCGTGGAAGACCCTTTTAAGCATTAGAAATAAGTACACAGAGGGCCTCTGCTTTGTCATCTTCACAGTACCCTGCAGTATTAATTTAAAATTAATTTCTCTCGCTTATCTTTTTAAACAGACACATAGTGCAAAGGATGTGTGTGAGTAAGTAAAGCTTCAGTCCCGGGAGAGCTCCTGTCACTCAGTTGTTAGAAGCCGGAAGGGCAATACTGTTTGTCGGGAGTGAGGGACAGCTCTGCAGTGAGGAGCGCAGAGGTGGTCCCGGCCTTTGTGCAGGTTCTGAGTCGCTGGTGGCTGCACAAGCCCAGCTGTGCAGCGGGACACCGCCTGCCCCTGGGCCGCAGCTGAAAACCAAACGTGTCGCTAACACACTGCTGAGACCCCTGTATGGCACAGGGCCTCTCACAACCCCTGTCTTCACGCCTACCTGCCCCCCTCCAGCCTCGTTGTTGCAGGGTCCAGTCCTGCTCCCCCTTTCACGGAGACGTTAGGGTAAGGTGAGGGAAGTGCCGGTGTTCCCAAGGGGCCCAAAGTCTCCAACACATGAGAAAAACACCTTAGTCCCCCAGATGGTGTTTGCTTCCTCACCTTCCTGTGCAGCCTGGCTCTTCTGTTCGTACCCCAAACCTGCCTCTGCCCTCTTTTTCAATAAATAGATTATGGCACTTTGAGTACACCCCGTTCATAGTGTTACAGTCACATATGTTAATTTATCATCACTTGTGATATTTCTAAATTTGTACAGGAATCACAAGCCCTAGCCTGATCACTTTTGATTTCTTAATATTTCTCTTGTATTCACGTGCAGACAGCTGTATTTTATAAGCTTAGTATAACACGGGTATGTATCATTAAAAAAGTTGGTCTTTAAAAACAATGGTGAGTGCAGATTTCTTTTGAGGGCTGTTAATGACAGCCCTTACCTTATCAGGGTGGCTTCCAGTCTTAAAGAGGTAGTATTAAAAACTGTTATTTCAGTTACACCTTTCTTAGGACAACTGTTTGACATTGTATAGAGCAACTTAAAAACATGAAAATGGTCTTTGTGCCTCTTCCTCTTCCTTTTTTCTTTATAGACAGCTCTTTGCATTTTTAAAATGCTGGCAGAATTGGCTAAGTACTGTAAAAGTTATTGCTAATCAAAGTTAAAATTAGCAGAACCTGATGTTTGTTTTGGAGACTGGAGAAAGTTCTGACCCCACAGCCATTTACTACTTTAAAAGTGCACAGAACCACCCCCTTACTTCTTTAATCTTCATTGCTGATTTTCATTTCAGAAATCTGGTGTGCAGGTAACAGCTTTAGTGAACAGGGAGGTATTAGAAAAACGGCTTCATCTGGGAGAAATACCCTGAAACAGGACTGCTCCCTAACAAAGCTGAATCCTATATGCAAGCAATCAAAAGACATTTATTTATATAAAGTTCTGTAAAAAAATAAATTTTAGAACAGCATAGTTTCATAGAGAAAAACATTTTCTACAGCATTCAACTGCAAGATTTTTATATTGTACCATCATTAAATAAGGTGGGACACCACGTGAATTTCATTGCACTAGAAGAAATGCAAAGCATCTTTTTAATATAAAGATATACAGAGCATTCTAGACAACTACAGCTGTGTTACAGCTATGTGTTTGTTTGGATTTGGTCCAAAGCAACCTGAGTCTGTTTCCAGAGCGTGACGGACACTGCACGGAGCTGATGGCTCCTTCCTGGCTGCCGGACACGCAGGGACCCCACGGGCCCCTCCGGGCCACGCTCATCCGCATTCACCTGCAGTCGTGGCACGTCAGGGCTGGGGGCAGAGCCGGGCGCATTCCCCACGGCCGTCAATCACCTCTTCTGCTCCCAGATCTCAACCATGTTCAGGTCCAGGTCGTTAAGGCCTTTCAGAGCTTGAAGGTTTCCAGTGTAAAAAGCTACGTCTGCCGTCACCAGCCTGCATTGAAACGCGGGGCACTGTTAGCACCCACGTCCACCACAGGGCGGAGAAGGGAGCATGGAGGACACAAGTGCCCCCATTACACCCCAGTTACATTTATGTTAAATACCAGGTCAACACAGAATGCCACTGACTTGAGTCACAAGAACAACAGCACACTGCTTGCGAGAGCTGCTATATATAGCAAATCTGGAAACCTCAGCAGGGAATTACATGTGTAAAATGCTTTCTGTACTATTTACAATATTACAATTTAAAATCTGGATTCTATTTTAACTTACTTAGAATATTAATTACTGTAGCATTAACTTGAGTATTCTGGATACTTAATATAAAAGCAACCCAATGCACTGCCTGTTTAACAGTTAACACAGTTTAAAGCCCTCGAATAGCCTGAGATGACAACCCTCATCTTGTTGTCCCTAGCAGCAAGCAGCAGGAAGTAGGAACAGCAGTTGTATTTTCCTAGAAAAAAAATTAACCACCATTCACAGAACTGGATTTTTACCATTATTAAAGAAACAAGCAGCTCAGCATAGGATAAGAGGGGGAAAAAACAGATTTGAGAACAAAGTCAATGAAAACTGGTGGCAACAGATCTGGTAGGGCAAGGGCTGACACTGAACTCCCCATCTACCACCAAGCTCTTACAGCTAAAAAATGCCCAGTAGCACCCGAGTAAGCCAGAGCGCAGCCACGTTCTGTGGCCACAGCATCCCAGCAGGCCTGAGCGTCTTCGTTTATATTACGCACTAAAAAAGGCACCTGAACCTACCCGTTCTGAGGGCCTCCATCATTGACAACATTGAGGTGGGCTAGCTGCCTCTTCAGATGAAGTTTGTAGCTTGCATTAATTCTTAAAAACAACATCTAGAAGAAACCACAGAACGAGGATAAGGAACCAGCCCCGTATTTGTGTCATTGCCTACAAAGAAGAAATACATTGCAAGCAACATCTTAAGCCACTAATCTTCCATTGCATTCTTGTAAACCAGGTTGGTTTTTGCTCTCCAAGCCTCCTAAGCTTTTTGGCCACATGCAGTGTGTGTATTTATGTATGCATATATAGATAAATATATGTGTGTGTGTGCCATAGGAGGTAGGACTGTACATCCTCACCTGTTTGTTGTGTGCAGAATTTAGAGGACAGTCTCTGGAGCATGAATTTCTCTTCCCTATTGCCTGAAGCACCTAGCAGCATATGTTAAGGCTAGAAAATAAATTAATCTTTTTGACCTTTTTACTGTACTACGACTATTAAAGGTTTCTTTTTTCTCCAAGAGGAAGTGAAAAAAAACACCTGTGCAAATGGACCTTTTAGTTTAGCATAAAAGAGAAACTACAGCTCAGTGCATTCCATGACTGTATCGGTCTTCTTGTTCTTAGATTTACGGCTCTGCAAAAGCACTAACTGCAGGGGAAGCAAAGACAAACAACAAAATCCACATCTAGTAAGACTTGAGACTCGTCTTCATATTAGATTTAAGGACCTCAACCTTGCTCAGCGTTCCAGAAGAATTCCCTAAAAGGAATTCTCTAAAAGGGCTGCCTTTGAGTCACCAAAGCTGCCACCTGTGTGGTGCCTCAACCCTGTTTCTGCATTTCTGCCTGGGTGAAGCACAGGGCACTCCTGTCAGCACCCCCATGTGTGCTGAGGGTGCTGCTACCTGAGTTTGCTCCTCCGGAAGGAGATCAGAGATGGCTTCGTGCATCTTGGCCATCTGCTTGCAGATATTCCTGAAGCACGCCGAAGGAACGGGAGCTTTCACTTCATACTGCAGTAAGAACAGGAAGAATTAGTCCTTTCCACTGTGTCGGAGAACTGGAGTTCCCCAAGCCCATGTGAAGCCATGCACAGCTAATGGGATTTTCACGCATTACCAACCCAAAGACACATTCTGTGGCTCTGCTTCGCTTCCTGCACACAGTCCCATTCAAACGAAGATGAAATGCCAGCAACTCCCAACTTCAGCCATTCATCTTAGTTAGTTAGCTTATAATTGGTTTAGGCTTCTTTAATTGGTTCTCTTTGCTCATTATTTTTGCGCGGTTGCCATTAACCTACAATAATTATCTGTGTACCAGGTCAGCACCAAACCAGCTGTCTGCCTTGCACACTGCAGCACCACTTCCACGGACACAGAACTCAATAAACAGCCTCCCTGTTTGCTGCCCACTCCTCCTTCGGCTCTGCATTCTCACCAAGACCAGTGCAACAGAAAGTTCTCTCTACTGTATGCACCTCCCAATATTTCACCAGAAGAAAATAACTCTCCAAGACGCACGCATCACAATTTCTGTCCAAAGAGAAGCACTAAGGGAAACTCAGTATTGGGCCAAGATGAATCAACACTGCACAAATATCTGAGAAACCAGAGTGAGGAACATCCCCTCCCTCATAGTACCCAAGATGTGAGCAACGAGACACTGGGAACGCCTGGACGGCAAGAGCCAGAAAACGAACCAGGCCCCTCCGCTCCTGCCACGGAGGGGGCAGCTCCAAGCTGGCATCAGAGACCATGAGAAGCCGGTGCCGGGGCAGAGCTGCTGGGAGAGGCCTGGTTTTCCTTGGCGTCCTCCTTCCCAGGAGCCTGTGGGGTTTCCATGGAGCCAGGCAGGCCTCGGAGGGACAGGGCTGCAGTAAATGGAGTAAATTTACTGCAGTAAAATGCAATAAATACTGCAGTAAAATGCAGTAAGTGCTGCCCAAGGGGCCGTGTCCCAAGGGAAACTCGAGCCGCAGCTCTGCCGTGTGCCAGGCGATCCTGCCTCCCGCTAAGGTCAGCGGCATTTAATGTCACTGCAGATCGCACCCAAGTTCTCTGGCGCTCTACCCAGCAGCCATAGGCCAGCAAGCTCTGAGAGAACCTAAAAGCTTCATCTGGCTTTTTCCATTAGCATGTATCCGTTCTGAAAACTCTACTCCTTCAACTGCTTTTTAATCCAAGCCCTACGCCCGTGCTACCCCGTGCTCAAGCTGTGCGTCGGGTGCTAGGAACCACTCGCACTGCTGCAGCCACTCCAGTGCCCAGAACCCGCCTGCAAACTCCCTGGTTTTATGTTCCCCAGTGTCTTCACTGTCGACACACCATTTGGGAAATAAGAGAGGCCAAAACAGGGGAAATGCTAGGAAGGGAGACGAATAAATCCCCACGCAGTCGGTTTGTCTCCTGCGACCGTGGGTTGCGTTCCCGGGAGCCAGGCGGCCTCACTCGGCCCTTTGGAGCTCTAAAGGACAGGAGCAGCCTCGGATTACACCTCCCGCAGCCCCAAAGACAGCTGGCCTGGGAGATGAAAGGGATCCTATGGGACAGATACCTGCTGACTACTGGCAGGATGACAAATGGTGTTGCTGGCTCGCTGGGGCTGACTCCTTTAGGATCCAGGATCTAAGTTACAGCGTTCGTCTCTTGTTTGCAACATGTAAAAGTGATCGAAAAAGCAAGCTACAATATAGCACTATCCCTCTATAGGTGGAGACCACTATATACACCTTTTAAAATGTCATAAATGCATTTCACAAGTGACACAGAGAAGACAGCACAAGTGCAGGCAGAAGAAAACAGGCTCCTAAAAGGAACAGGTTTGCCTAAGCCCATCAAATCTGTCACTGAGTGAATTAATCTTTCCCTAACCCCATCATAAAATGGCTTAAAAAGAGGCTGAAGACCCAGAGTAAAACCTAGAGGCAGAAAACCCAGAGCAAATGATGCCCAGGGCAGCAGAGCGCTTCAGTTTCTCACGACAGAGCGGCTGCAGCAGCCAGAGCAGACCCGATTTGTGCGTAGGCACTTTGAGGACGTTCAAACAAGTCCTGAACAGGAAAACCTGAGACTCCATCTGAAACATCTCGAGTTTCAGTGACACAGTGACACGTCCAAAGGCCATTTAGAGAGTGCATAATTATTTCCATAAATCATTACCTTGGATAATAGTTTGTCAAATAAGCTATCCATTATGGCTACGAGCTTTGCTGAAATTTCAGCTATGTGGTCATGATAATCCTGTAATGAAAGAAAGCAGGTTTTATTTACTATCTAATGGCATTCGTATTCTTCAGAGCACAACCGAAAGGCAGAACTTGTAGTTTAATTAGAAAGTGCCACAGGAATTACCTTCGTAATGTGGTCAAAATGCCTGAGCATGCTAAACTGTTTCGGCTGCAGTCGAGCTTCAAAATGAGCCCTGATAATAGGAATGTAGTGTACTATTAGCTGTAGGCAACGTGAAGAAAGAGCTGTAAACCCAGAAGGAAGAGAGGGAAAGAAAAATAACAATTATTACAGGAACAGTCATTCAGTATAGACTGTACTATCTTCACCACAAATAAGAGTGATCTAACACAATTTAGTGTGCTTAAAGATTTTAAAAAAGAGGCAACTCCCAAGCATGCCAAAGCCACCACTGAAGTTACTATAGCTCTGCAGTCAAAGCATTCTCAGGAAAACCTGTTCACTCGCATGTTGGCTCTTTCCTTCATTTAGCACAGAAAAAATTCAAATGTAAAGTGATCTGATAGCAAAGGAATTGACTGCTTTCCAGTGCACCCCTTAAATGTAAAAAGCTTACATTTTTATTCATGTTTTACACTTCCCAACAAACCCACATCACCCTCTGTCTTCTACACGCAGCACCATGGCACAGGTGTCACTTATCTTAAATACCCAGCTTCTACTAAACAGCCAAAAGAACAAGATTTTAAATTTTAAATCCCCCCAAAATACCTAGATTTTTTGTAGTGATTGTTTTCAAACCAACAACTTGCAACGCACCAGCTCCAAGCACTAGTTGGCAACTTCTAGAGTTGAAATACTGTAAGAGAAAGAAAAAGTTAATGAAAGAGCACTTTAAGAACCACAAATATATCCCAAAGCAGCACTCTAGGATGAAAAGCAGTTTAGAAATAGTATCAAAAGAAGTCTGCAAGATTAAACAGGTTATGACAAAAAAAATGAAGGCCAATAGCCAAGTTTCACATGCTCCTCCATGAGGACTCTCAGCTAATAACTGCTCTTCCATCTGCTCCAATGATCCCGGGACCAGCACATCACCTAGGCCTGTGGCCTCAAGGCAAAAGCAGCATTTTCACCAGCTTCAGTGGGCTCTTATTTTTCTGACTTTTCACCCCTTGTGCTGTCAGCCTATTCATCCCTGAGCGGGTATCACTGAGATAGAGCACCACATGAACACAGCTTTTGGAGCATCCTTGAGAAGGAGGAGAGAAGGGAAAACACTCAGGCATTTAGGACTTAAAGGAATATGGTTCTGCTAAGGCCTATTCTGGATTCTCTTCTCAAAACCTCAGCACGTACAACAGCTTCCACAGTTGGGCAGCTATGCGCAGAACCTCTCTCTTTCTCTGTCTGTCTGTCTCTCTCTCCGTCTCTCTCCCCCTCCCTCTCTCTCTCTTCCCCTCCCTCTCTCTCTCCCCCTCCCTCTCTCTCTCTCTTTCCCTCTCCCTCTCTTTCCCTCTCCCTCTCTTTCCCTCTCCCTCTTCCCCCCTCTCTCTTTCCCCCCCTCTCTCTCTTTCCCTCTCTCTCTCTTTCCCCCTCTCTCTCTTTATCTCAATTTCTTTCTCTCTCTCTCTCTTTATCTCAATTTCTTTCTCTCTCTCTCTCTTTTTCTCTCCCTCTTTCTGTCTCTCTCTGTCTCTCTTTCTCTCTCTCTTTGGGGGGGGGGGGGGGGGGGGGGGGGGGGGGGGGGGGGGGG
>JAUBNY010000475.1:453806-475874 GCA_032275445.1 Crypturellus soui | reverse complement strand
CCTCCCTCCCTCTCTCTCTCCTTCCCTCTCTCTTTCTCAGCATGGAAAAAAATACAGAGGAAGTGATATTGCCAACTGAGAGCAAGGAGAGTTTGCAGCAAGTGTCTGCAAACAGCAGGACACATCCTGGCTGAAGCAGCAGCTTTGTTCTCGGGTGTTCTCCATGTCACAGCACTTCTTGAGGAGCCCTTTCCAGCAAATCAGCTGCTTTCCCAGGGCTGGCAGAGCCACTTCCTTCATTTGGAGCATTATGTTATGCACAGCTCTTTGAGGAAGGATTTTTCATCCAGAAAATGCTGTGTCTTTTTTTTTTTCCACTGATTTATGCATATTAAGACAGAAAACAAAACTGCTGAGGCCTACAATTAGATATTTCCTCAAACAATTCAGCAGTCAATATGCTTTTGTTCTCTCTGGCCTTGTACAACGGTTTCAGTCTATCGCTGCGTCCCTGATCAAGATACCTATCAAGTTTTCCTTTCTTTGTGCCTTTAAGGGAAGGGTGATGTGGGATGGAAAACTAACTCACAGCTACTGCTGGAAAATCATTTGATCAGTCTACATTTTATGACCATCTATCTTCTGGCAAGATCTCAAGTATCCTATAAGCTGTAAACAAAGCACAAGGAATTCCATTGTTTTTACTGCCTTTGAGGCAGGAACTCATACAGAGAGCACATGGAAGACGAGAACAGTCCCATGTGGTATTTGGGTTTTATTTTTACCTTCAGTTCCCCTTTTCTGTCACAGACTGTGAGAAATCTTTTAAGTTCTGCTCTTCTCCATCCAATATAGCACTTTCTAGTGTAAGAGCAAAACAAACCAATGCAACTCAGTGCTTTCAAAAACATTCTCCTCACACTGAGGTCATCCTGGAGGAGAACTGGGAGCTTATGCACTGACAGAGACCATGGGGTCAGACCAGACTAGTTTTGTTCATTCAGTTCCCCCAGACCTCCCACTTTATTTTATGGGAATGGTAACACATTAAGTCCTTATCAAGTGACTTTGTCTCTGTGGTTCTCAACAGGAAGCAGAAACTCAGGGCTCCAAAGGACTTCTGGGCTCATGTTTGAGAAGAGCTTCCTCTGGGAAACAGGGTGGAAAATGGGAGGCCAAACCTACACAGAGCTCAAAGGCTGATCCTTTCCTTTCCAGCTGAAGCAACTGTTGCTCTACAGCTCGTCCCTGCAATACAGAGGTTTCCCCTTGCCCAGAATTAAGTTTTTTGCTACACTCCTGTGCCACAGTTTGCACAGAATTTGCTTCCTCTCCTCCTCCATAGAGACGAACAAGACTTTTCTTTATGCCTCCTGGTGGACATTAGAAGTAGAACTGTCAAACTGAAAAGTATCACACAGTCTAAGCTCCACTGAGGTATTTAGCTTAGGTTAGAGCTCACTAACTGTCTCGTAGTCCGTTAAAAACAAGGTCTATAAAGAATGACAGACGCTCATGTTCCCCCCCTGCAATATGGGGATATTATTAAGTCACCTGATGGCCTCTCAGGGACAAAGCAGCAGGAAAGTAGCTTATCTGAAACACCAAGAGAGCAATATCCCCTCCTTGTGCCCACTTCAAGGAAAGCGTTTCTGCACGCCGATCTCTCTTCTCAAAATCTTTGAGGTGCCTCAAATCTTTTCTCCTTAGCACATTACAGTGCGTAAACTCTAAGGTCCATCTCCCAGGGTGGTCCCAGACAGCTTATGCTAAAATGCACTTTTGTAGGGAAGAATCTGTTGCCCTTGTATGGATCATGCTTATGTTCATCACTCTAATGCCTCATGTAACCTTTGTAGGCAAAAAAACAAAGATAAAAACCTTGGAATAAATTGAGTTGTAGGCTTTGGGTATGTGTAACAATTTTTAGCTGTATTCATGTGCTCCTTTTGTTACTATTTACTGGTCTTACCTTGTTGCACCAGTCTTCCACCAGCCTTCCTTCCTCTAGTAAGGAATGAATGAACAGGCCTTGGTCTTTTATCATCTTTACCTTAAGCCACCTTAACAGTGGCTTTGTCACAACCTGTTTTTCACCCTTATGCTGACATTACTTCTACGTAGTCACCCTATGCTGACATGACTTGCACAAAGCAAGGGTCTAGTTTCTTTCACGACTATAGATATGTATCAATGAGATCTAGAACGACACTGTATTTTCTCCAACAGCAGTGCTTATACCACCAGCCTGAAGGAATAACTGCTATGAAAAATACTACCAGAAGAAACTTACAGTATCTGAAGTGGAAAAAAAAAGGAAGGACATTCTCCTGAAGTTAATTCACCCAACATATCTGACCTTCAAATCTGCATGTTTAAAAAGCCTACCTTGTAACACAATAACAAGCACAATCATTTCAGTGTAATTTATGTAATTTATGTTGCATCATAAAAGCACATGAAGCATTTTGGGGAGTAGTACACAGTGTGCCACCCTGAATGCCTGTGACCAGGGCAGGCAGGACATGTTCATACCTTCAGTAAATCAGACAGGCGGGTAAGCATGTCAGTGGTGATGGAGGGAATGTTGTCCACGCACTGGCAGTACTCAAGGATTATTCTTATTAACAGCAACACTGTCCTGCAAGAGAGGTAGAGCGCCAAATGTTAGCCCCGTGCAAAAAAGACACTGAAAAATTAAATAAAGTCAATTCATGACTAGAAAACTACCTAATGCTACAGGTCATAACAATAAATAAATCCACTCACTGATGTGGGACAGAAGTGAATTGTAAAGAGGACCTACAAAGATATATATACAAAGACGGCTATAAGCACTATCCACTCCACAGGGTGTTTGGGGGAACAAGTAGGAGAGAAAAATGTCTGAAGTTCATAGAAAAATTTCTTATTTCAAAGGGTGACTACTGTAAAACTAGAAGTCTCCATTCACATGTTAGAGGAGAAAAAGTCTTAAAGCTCCTTACTTAACATAGTGTACAACTCTGGCCAACTCTTGCTAACTAAAAATCCAGAGCCTATAGATAATGATAATAATTGGAAAGGCTGCTATAAACGCAGATAAGTGAAAAAATGGACAAATATATGGTCTATTAAATGTATTTTTCCCCTCTAGAGGAATGCTCTTTATCCTCTAAAGGGTGCTCAAATACCTGAACATTCTTTTCCAGTGATAGCAGAGGGCTGGTTTTAAGTTCTAAGCAATTGGTTTCTGCTTGTAATTAAACGATAGCACCTCACCACAAAGCACCCCGAAACAACAGCTGGTCAAAGACGCAATGAAAATCAGCACTTTGTTATTTTAAGTTTGGGACAAGTTGACCTTTTCGGACTCAGGTTTCACTGCAGCCAGACAGGTGTCTGTCTCTACCAAAAGAGCATCTCATGGACACTTAAGCATCTCCATCTTCAGAAACACAGAGGACTTGTAAGTTAAAGTAGTATTGGTATTCATATTTTAAAAGTGCTTTGATATAATCAGTTTTAAGAAATTACATTCAAACCAAAAGCAACACAGATACAAAGAAATAACATGCAGCACAGGCAATGTGCTGTGAAGATAAATGTGTATCTTCAAATACGTGTTTTCATGAAGCAATTGCAAAACAAACACCATCTACAATTTTAGCTTAGTTATTTACAGAAGAAACAGCAGCTTAAAGTTCAGAACAATTGGCAATGTTTTATAATTGTTCGGAAACAAAATTATAATCTGTGGAAGGTGGACTCTTATTTCATTCAGGTAAGGGTGCTAAAGCTGTTAGTTTTCACACACAGTTCGCTCAAAAGCACTTGCCAACTAACCCACTGTTAAGAGAGAAGACTGCAGCTTACCCAACTGTTGCATATTTTTGTCCTTCAACAACGAGGAATTCGGTGGGTTTTCTTTCTTCAGCAGCTAAACGTTTAACAAGAAAGGAAGATGGATGAGCACAGAGCATGTCCATTTCCAAAAGTGAAGTGTTCCCCTTACTAAGGCTTGGAAAAAATAAACAAATCAATCTTTGGAGCACCACTTTCTACTTTATAATAGTTACGTGCAGAATGCAGGATGGCCACACCATCTTTAGGATCAGGATCATTACTTATATTGTCAGTATGACCTGGTATGCTTCTGCTAAAAGCAATAGTTAATGAGCTCATTTCCATGTTGTATTCCATTGCTTCTAGGGTTAATGCCTTTATGCCCTCTGTTATGTCCTTTTTCTTGGGAAAGAGGTGGGAATGGGGCCTCTTTGCTGTGGCATTACTGTTTCTACCCCAACTTTCTCTTCAGTTGTCCTCTTTAATGCCCTCTAAATATGTTCTCTTCCTTTTCTAGCTGTTCATGTAGGTTCATCACCACCATACTGGGGAAAGCAATCCTACAAGGCAAGGAGTGCATAATAATGCAATCTCATTTTGCACACAGGGAAATGAGTTAGTTTTTTGCTTCCTCACCTGAGGTCACGTGAGGATCCTGTGGTGAGGTAAATAATTGAATATACCGGAGTTTTCAGTTGAGTAAGCAGCCACATAACATGCCAGATTTCATTTGAACAACTCGTAAATCAAGTAGTGCCAAAAAGTACCGTTTGACACAAACAGGGCTGAGCAATTCCATTTCTTGCAACACTTCCATGTTACATTCTGGAGAAAGATTGTGTTTGTGCAAAGACTCTAAGCCTCTACTTTGGGAATCTCCCTTCCTGAGCTAACCGCTCAATGGGTTCTGCTAAGAATCTTTTAAGGTCAGCGCAAACAGGAGAAAAAAATATACAAATTATCTCCCTTTTGCACTCCCCAGAACACAACAAACAAGCACAGACCAAGACTGACATTAGGATGTATCTGGCAGCATTCAGTAACAGTACGTGCTGACAATCACTTGAAATCAGCTAATAGCAGCACTGCAGGATACCCACCTGCCGCCTTTTTTTCAGGGAGAGAAATCCTGCCATCCGATACGGAATCAACGAGATCCTGAAACTCGGCAGGAACTTCAGCTTGCTTCCAGCGCTCATTGTCCAAGAGGAGACTACAAAAACAAGAGCAAGGAGGTTGAGAAAATTAAATACCTTATGTCTTTATGCCTTTCCTGCATGCACTGCCGTGGAATCAAACCTACAGTAATTTAAAAAGAGCCAAGAGCTGAAAAATGCTACATTATTAATCCTTATTATAAAGAGGTGCCCAGTAAGTGTGGTAACAAATCCCAAATCCTGGTGCCTGGGCACTTTATGGTTTCTATATTTCATCTACCCTAGAAGGTCAGAGGCCCTTGTAGGAATAAAGATCCTTATGTGATCACTGCCACTGAAATTATGTGGCAACACCATCATTTTGAAAGCTATTGAGGGATGAAGGCAAAGCATTCCAAGCATTACTGACCACAACCAACCACACACATCTAGCTGGGGAATCGCTATTCTGAAATTCCTAGTCCCTGAGACAGTGCAAGCCCTACCCTTCAGTGTCAATAAAAACTCAAGGCAGTTTTTAGTCCTTCCTGTAGTTATTACTGTCCCAATTTAGACAGATGTAGAATAATTCTGTTAAAAGAGATTTTGTTACAAGGAATGTAAAACAATCAAAAATAATAGGATTTTAGAACCATTTCTATCCCCTTCTCATCACTAGAAGTGAATTACAGGTGTGCTAGGCAACAAAAGACTTCTGCTTACAGAGCATGTGATTGATAAAATTCTTCTTTTACAAACATGAAGAGCTTCTACCCAGAGTTACCTTAGTTTTGTCTTCCTCTCCTCATGGAACCTATTCACAAATCTGTTGGCTTGGCTCTGTAGTGCTCCTCGCAAGGACATACTTTTCCTGCCACAGATCTGCTCAGCATCTAAAATAAAGCCTTCCATCAGTCGCGAGAGGGCAACGAACTCACTGGAATTCAGCTTCTCCAGGAAGCCATCCTATGCGCAAAGGAAAAGGCTGTAAGGAGATTCACACCACAAAAATCCAGGGACGTAAGGAAATGACTGGACAGTACATGTGAAGGCCAGAGAGAACTTAAAGATGCAGAATTCAGGGTTCAGTTCTTAATGCTAATTCCTGCAATAAACTCATTTGACTCTGGGTAAGACCTCTCTACTGAGGCTCATCCACAAGTGAGATTTGTGTTGCTGTGTGCCGAGGTGCTGTGACTTTTACTGGGGACAAGTCTGACCCAAAGGCTGCCAGCTGGCGCTGGGCACAGAGCACCTCTCAGTTTGTTAGTCCTCTGTGCCCCGTGAGATACTGGGGAGACACAAATCTTAGTGCAGAGCAGGATAAAATATAATAAAGGCTGACCAGAAGCAAGCAAGACCTTAACGTAAACCTGACTGTGACACCACCACAGGGGTGAGAAATTGGGTTTTCCTGTGGTTGTGTGTGTTCTGGGCCTGCCCAAATACCCCCAGATCTTCCCCACTGGCTTTCCATCAAAGCATACTGGGAAATCATAATATGGTTCCACTAGTACTTGAAGCAGTGACATTCCCCAACTCCACAGGATATATTAGAGTGACTATATTATAGCCACCTTGTCATAGCTACTATGTATTCCCTGCACAGAGCTTCCAACACGGCATGTTGTGAGACAGGGACCCAAGTAGGTCACAGAAACTCGTATGGCCCTAGAGTGACATATGTTAATTAGCAGCAAGAGCGTGTGACAGCAGGAACAGCTGGTCAATCTCAATCAAGAACGCTCTTTTTGAAGTTTTGCTAGTTAAACCAGTAACAGGTAACAACTTTTCACTACGGAGCGAGTCTGAGTGCAGTCCAGGTGAAGCTCCCTACCTTGGCTCGTGCCATGAGGAACTTGACCGAGCGATCATGGCAGATATCCGAGGCATTATACAGCAGGTCCTGGATGTTGTTTGCCAGCTTGCCCAGCTCCAGGTCTGTCAGTTTCATGTCATCAGTGATCCTACAAGGGACAGAACCACGTGGCTGAACACTTTTATATACATAATAAATCGATATTTGATATATATTTATATAGATATATATGGTAAAAAGAAACATTTATATATATATGTGCATATATATATGTATATGTATATATATATATACACACACACACACATATATATATATATAATCTCTCTCTACACATATATAGATATATAAAAAAAAAGTTTCTTTTCACCATTTGAAGGAGGAAAGAGCCTTGCGGCAGCTGTCAAATACAGTCAGTTTATCTCCGAAGTGGCTTGGTACAGGTGGGACTTCCTAAGCTGCTGTCACCATCACATCAGTCCCTGTGATAAGCAGGTACACAACTCTACTATCTTAATATTTTTAAATCCTCATTCTAATTGTAATTACCCAAGACAGAAAATACGATACAGCAATAATTAATAAAATAAATATTGCTATAATTTACCCAGCTCCTCTAATTTACCCAGCTCACCGCCTTAGTCTCCAAGCTACAACTCTTTGATCTTCTGGCTCTTAAGCCTGTGCTTTTTGGAAATAATTTCACAGCTTGTCTGCTGCTTTGAGGGCAAAACTCTGCCCTTGCCCAGCTAAGATATGAGGACCATTTTCTGGTCCAGCAGACTGACGGTGAGAGAGGAAGGGGGCAGTCCAGGACGTTGGGTAGCAGTCACCGGGCCAACGCTGCAGTAATTGTTCAATTTTCTCCTCTAAACACAAAGCGGGGCTTCTTGGAAAAGCAGAAAAGGGATGAAGCAAATTCATTTTAGAACAAGTTAAATAGCTAGTTTCAAACTTCTTTGTTACTAGAGAGCTCTATTTTTGTGGCATATAATTAGCTGCTACCTTGGCAAAATGCTCCCTACCAGTCAGGATCCAGTTCCTTCCTCTCCACCCTAATTCCCTCGATTCCTCTTCACACTGCAGTTCTCATGTGGCACCAAGTGTTTGGACACAAGGAGACCTGACTCCATTTTATATACGTTACACTGCCTGTAAATCTAGGTCATTCAGCCAGCACCGTGATTTGGAGGCAAACAGTGGCAGTTGCTTCAGGTCACAGATACAGATACTCAAGGACCCAAGTTCACCCAAGCAGGGGTGAACTTCCATGTGTAAATATGTGGAAAAAGCTGCAGCAAATGGATCACTGCAGGGCTACACTGCCTGCTACCAGAGCATTGGGATGTATTTATTTAACCACGCAAGTCACTGAGCAGGCAGTGAGCAGCACTCTTCTCCAAACTTCATCAAGGTATATTTCACTGAGACAGCTTAATAAAAATAAAGATTAGCTATCATGAGCACAGGCAGGAAAAGAAGATGCTGCAAGCAGCCAAGGGCACAGGGGTGATTAATGTCTGCTATGGAAGGTAGACTTGCATCTACCAAGCTCTGCAAAGCAGAAGGCTCCCCAGTTCAACAAATGGAGAAGGAGCCTCTCCATAAGACATGGTCTGATCAAAAGCTCCAGGGATGGTGCTGGAAGACACACAGAGCCCATGTTTACTCACATCATCTCCACTCCTCCTGGCGTGACAGAGGACGACGTTTGCTCTTTGCTGGAGGAGGAGTCGGTCGTGCCCTCTGGCTCAGAGACCGAGTCGCTGCTGCACGGCTCGCTGCTTGGGGAAACGTTCCTTTGAGAGGTAGTGTCAGCCGCTGCGGTGAGGAGGTCCCCCTCGCCAAACGCGTCGCTTATGAACAGGCCCTCGTGGGTCAGATAAGCCACTTCGGTGTCCACCACGCTGTCCTTAGCGGAGTCCTTCTGCAGTGTGTCCTCCAGGTCCCTGGTTTTCTGGTTCTTGTCTAGAACCAAGAGAACCACGCTATGGATAACATTTAATGTTGCCTAGAATCAAATAGAGTGTTTATTATCAAAAAAAAAACCTGTAGCACAAGCTTGAGCTGAAAAAAGATTTTTTTTTCTGCCCACAAAATTAAAGTAAATCCTGGCTATATCTTCTGTCATGTAATTAGCATTCTGAGACATGCCCATTCGTCTCTGACAGCAATTGATATCAGATATTTCGGAGAAAGGTGCAAGAAACCTCATTTGGAGTAATCTGCCACATACAGAAGTGCTGTCCTAATCCCTAACAGCCTCAGATGGATGTAATCAAGCAACAAGAGGTATTAGCTCCCTCCCAGCGCTTTCTTTGTTAGCACTAATCATTTTTGCCCTGGATGCTGATATTCTTTCAATCAAAAGTTTGAGCTCTATAATCAAAATCAACATCTTAAAATTTCACACGGAAAGTAACTTCATCCAATTTCTGCAAAATGCCCGAACAAATTACATAAAGCTCTTGATAAATTAATGTCTTACCTTAATTCTCTTGAGGAAGATGGTAAACTTAGAAAAAATATTCTTCAGTAAATCAAACCACTGAGGAAAATTCATCATCCTCATCTGGTCTGCAATCCTAAAATAATAAATAAATAAAGGTTATTTAAATAAAAAACATGCTTTAAATGGAATTGTAAATATTAAATGCAAGGAAATTAGTGTAGACTTATCTTGGGACAAAAGATCCCTCATGAACAAGTCACAATTAGCACAAAGTCAGTGGAAGAGGGAAGGAGGTGCTTAAAATATATTGTGGCAGGAAAGTGAAAGTCTTTCATCTAACACTGAGCTTTCCCAAGGCACGCTGTTACTTCCCCATGGGATTAGTACGTAGCAAAAATGGGGCAGGGGTGGGAATGGGGAAATAAAACTGTCATAGACTATATGACCAAAAAAAAAAAAAAAAAAAGGGAAAAAAATCACAGCTATTACTAGACCCTCATTACTAAGCCCACATTGTTGCACTGCAATGAGAACAATTCTGCCAAGAAAGTGAAAGCCAAGGGTTGACAGCAAAGGGCAGAAAGTCACCAAAAGAAGGAAAGTAAAACCCTGTATTAGACTCTTACACCCCTAAAATAAATGAATAAATATATTTTGCAGAATAATAGATGCTGTAGAATGGGAAACAAATACGGTTTTTAAAAATGACCCTGTTCTCAGTCTTTCCCAGAGTCTCTAGAAGTTCCTCATCCAGCTGCTCCTCAACTATATCAGGCTGCAGCCAGGCAAGGGTTGAGCATCTGCAAGGACAGAGATCTCATAGGCCCTCTGGGCGCCTTCACATATAAAATTAATTAAAAAAAATAAAATGAAGGCACCTTAATAAACTTTAGAAATCTGAACAAAAGGAGGGGGAGGAAGCAGGCTGGATCAGAGGCTTAGGGAGAAACAGAAGAACAATTCTTAATTACTGGGAAATTTAAGCACAAATTAGCACCCTAAGTTTATCTATGCTAAGAACACCCATTTTCTATCCCCACCCATCATAAAAAAGGATTTAGCTGTGTACTTACTTAACAACCACTTCTGTATCTATTTCTTCTATCTGCGATACCGTATTAACCACACACTGTCAAATTGAAATAGGGAAAAAAAAAAAAAAGGGTCTTAGCTTCTTTCAAACCGCTTCATTTCGTAACATACATAATAATCTTCATGGTAAGAAAAGCAAAGAGGTATTTGCATCATATAACAGCTTATTTAAAAAGCAAAACAGCCCCTCCGCAAGCATCTAGTTGCAAAATACAGAGGCCCCACGTATTCTTGCTTTAAGTGGGTGCATAAAACCCAGATGGTGACTGATGCTGCCCAGGTCGAGCTGTGGATATTTTGTATGTGTGTTTTAAATAACACTGTTCAGTGGGGGAGCTTCTTAAAGACACTGACCTTGTTCTTGAACGACAGTGACTTACAGACCTCTGCTCTTTTAACTCCCAGCTCTATAGAGCTACTAAAATCCTCCTCAAAACATCCTGACAATGAACTCGAACGGGAAACACATTTGAGACCGTTTCCTTTACTAAGGAAAACTACCTGAAGGCACACACAATAGGCAACAATGCAAACACATTCCACAAATCACATGGAAGTACTCCTCGGATCCTGTCAATTTTCCCTATTTAACAGAAACTTAAAACTGGAAATTGATTCAGCTCAATCTATTATTGAGTAGATAAACAAAAACAAAAAAGAGCAAAACAGACACTTGTAAAAGATCAAGAGGATCTTATCAGAAAAGTTAGAAACATTTGGCTTACCTGTTTAATTATGTTCTTTGCAGTAATAATCATTTCATCTCCATATATCTCATAAAAATTTAGCTTTCTTTGTTTTAGAAGTCCAAATACTAGTGATACAAGTCTCTCCTATCAAAAAATGAACAACAACAAAACACTAAAGATATCAAAGGACAAGAAAGGTGATTTTTAAGAACTGCAGAGAAGCGAAAAGAGTTGATATATCAAATACACAGCAGGTATGTTTTTAGGCATTGTACTCATCTAAATCCTAATATAAACCTACATTTAAATACTAAAACATAATATATTTATTTATTTTTAACTAAATATATGTTAAAAAGGAAAGGGGGGGGAGGAGAGGCAGGAATTTGATTAGAATAGAAGCAATATAAAATGATAATGTTGCTACCAGGAAACTAAGTGAATTAGTTGATGCTAATTGAGTCTGATGAATATGTTTGCATCTTTAACAGACAGTTCCTTTCAATAACAGACATACCTCTTCTAGAATTTGGCAATCATCTTCTAGGGGTCTATTTAAATCACTGCGAGCATAAGTTGAAAACTCTGCAATCATCATTTTATCTATTAGCTTCTCCAGTTCACAAAGCTGTGAGCCAAGATGCCTAAGAAAAACAGCCATGGAGATATGAGCTAAATCATCAGCCTGTAAATGAATCATTAGTTCACAGTTGAAGAAAATAACCACCTAGCAGGTAATTTCCATGCAGAATTGCCATAATTTCAATGCTGATTTAAGGTGGGGGGGCTCAAATTTTTCGCTACTTAGAACAGCTGAAGCCACACATGTTTTTTTAGAAGCGCTGTCACCTTGAAGCAAAACACGGATGTGAATGTTAATAGCACCTAAAAATTGGTACTTCGGAAATAGTACTTTTTTGTGTGTTTTTGTTTTATTATTTTTTGTTGTTGTTTTGTTCCAAGTACCTTCTGAGTACTTCTCTGCAAAACCAACCAAAACGGAGACTTTCTTTTGCTTGTCCAGTTCCTCAACTCTTCAGACTGCAAGTTCTTCTATTTGCAACATGTGAAGATTTAATACAGTCATGGACATTGAATTCACATGACTGAGACACAGCAATAGCTTTAAGTGACAGGATATACTTCTGCGTAGAGTTCCCTGATTTTCTATTTTTAATACCCCTGAAAATTAAAAATATTTTTTCCACATACAGCAGATTTCACACCATATTGGGCAGACTTGCACACGCAGCCACAAGGGAGTTCCTCCCATCAAAAATGCTGACCAGAGTTCAAACACTGGGTTTGAAGAGGCTCTGGTTACACATCAGGTCATTTCCATGTCTGACTATGTCAATTTTCCCTGGGAAAATTATAAATACAGGGTAAAAAAAAAAATTATTTACAAGTAATTATACTGCATCTGGTTTCCTAGGCATCTCTGTGTTTTGCCTGTATAAACTGTAGCTTGCCAACAAAACCTGTGTAAAAAATTTACTAAATCTTCAATGCCCCAACAGCAATGTTAAAACAATGTCAAAGCTGTCACTACAGATTTGTAATTCAATTAATGTGCATTAAATACTTTTTCCAATTAAAAAAATGAACTTGCAAAGCTGTAAGATTTTAACTCGCAACACGCAGTAATCAAAAAGTTATGACTGATGCACATAACCACACAGAATATTAGACTATATTAAATGGCAACATTAAGGAATATACATAATATATATATTATTTTTTGCTATAACTAGAACCCAGTTACATTTTTCCTGAATATAACACGACAAAAGAATTTTTTTAATGTATGGATCGCTTGAGTAGGTTTCTTACTGCATTACAATAAATGATTCTGCAACATACTTCAATTTAGAGCTCAAGATTTCTGTCTTGGAGCAAATTCCACATGCTGTCATATGCAGCATGCTAAAGCATTTTTTTAAAAAGAAAATCATTATATTAAATAACTTTTATTTAGAAATTAACCTCTTTAAAATAGGTCTCACTTGACAGCTGCCGTATTCTTGCTGAGAACAAAACATTCATTTAATCCTTCTGAATACAGGAACAAGCAGAAGTATTTGTGTTAAAATGTAACTTAAAAAAAAAAAATTCTACTGAGAAGTTTTATTGAAGACTGCCCTGTCTGTCACACACATTTTCTCTGAGCAGACAACACAACCAGGTCACTGGGACGTGCGGAGGGATCAGGCTGGACTTCTCGGATACACTTTTGCTCTTACATCTCTTTTGGGGTAATGGCAATTGATAGGTTTGTATCACTTTTCTGAACCTTTAAACTCCAAGAAAAAAAGGGACAATTCCCACTCACTTCTATCTATTTATTTTTAACTCTAGCAAGCTAACAAATTATTAGTTATTCGGAGGAAACACTTCTTACATATTACCTGACTGCTGACATGCAAATATGTTCTACAATGAGTGTAACTTTAGAATAAGAAACTCTAAAGTGGGGACATCATGCCTACGGCCACAAGAACGTAACAGCATCCTCTGCTGACGTGACAGGTAAGTATCTTTGGTTATTAAACTGCCAACTAAAACTCATTCTGATTGATGTCGTCACAAGCTTAAAGAATTCACTTAATATCATTAATATAAACACAAATATGACTCACTTGACGGCCATACGCTCTAGTCAAATGCCTGGGAAGAGCAGAAGAAGGAAACTGCTACCTGAAGGTTGACTATTTGTGTTGGAAGACAGACTGGCCCCTTTCCTCCTAGGAGTTTATTAGCTCTTACTCTTTCTGTGAGCCAGCTAGAAGGGGATGTTAGAAGTAGCTCAGCAGAACAGCGAGATCAGAGTCAGGATGTGCTGCCTGACCCTCTCACCTGCTTGGTGCATCCCAACAACACCTGCATTTTGCCCATTGTTTAGATGGTCACCTACCGAAAACTGTGAATGCCTTGGAGCTCCTGTTGCAGCACCTCCTGGGTCGTTGCAATCAAGTCCAACGCTCCAACAAACTCAGAAGTGGAGAGCAGCAACTGCACTGTGGGCTGTGTTTGGTGCACAGTAGCCATTAACTTGAGTTTATTGTAGGTTTTTATACAGTTATTTCTGGTGAGCGATAGTCTTAAAACTCGAAGCGATCCTTCACACATCACTTTATCAATTTTGGAGATCTTCTCCCGAAGTAATTTTACAGCCTGGGAGGTTTTCCTGAGGTAGTCCTGCAACTCATGTTGAGAAGTCATTGCATGGAAAAATGCTTCCGAGCGCAGAGAAATTTGATGTGCAATATTAACTTCCACAATGTCCAGATAATGGCTCAACTAGAAAGATGAGGAAAAATAGAAAAAATGCACAGCATGGTTAGGAGTTGGCAAGTTTATCCCAGTGCAAACACTCTTTGATGGTGTAACAGAAAAATCTTTGGGTTTCGTGAGGAAATTTTTCCAGTAGCTAAAAATCCTAGGATCTCTTTGTCATGTTGGCAAGCAAATAGCTACACACTGTGATTTGTGCACTTCTTTTTGAGCAAGCTCAAAAGCACATTGGGAAGGCTGACTTTGCTCTCTAGCTTAACAATTTTAATGTAGAAAAGTGAGTTACTAAAAACAAAATAAAAACCCTTGAGCTTTTGGATCACAGAGGTTGCATCCTGGCACCCTCATAGCCATTACCCCAGCTCTGGAGACTAGTTAGCAAGAAAGACCCATATACACACACAAATACACCATTTACTATAGGTCATTCAAAGGATGATGAAGACGCAACACAGCTGTGCTTGAAGGCTTAGTTTTGGTGTGGCCCTGCTGAGTTAAAAGACTGTAGCATCTTTTCACAAAGGACATCTAACCTGGCTGCCGCTGCTCTTTGCCAAGAGGAGTTTCCACGTAGTGTGGTTCATGTGTGGCAGCCCTGTGTAATTTCCAGTGGCCGAGCACAGCTTTTCAACACAAGCTTGAGACTCCCTAGTCTGAACTGTTACCAGTCTGCTGGACTCACCTGATCATATGGGCTCTGTGTTGTGCCTTATGCTGAATATGCAGACCCAAAGGAGTGAGGCATTAGGATGCTCATCTGAATGCTAATACTCAGATGACCTGGTTTCTACCAGGTGACAAGTGCTCAAACCTTATGCTGCATTTAAAAGTGTCCTACAGCTGGTTTAGATCTCTGGAACATAACATCAGCTGAAGAATATTTCCTTCTTAGTTATTTTCCCACTGAATATATTGAACATGAGTGATTTACTGTCTCAATGCAATATGCAAACTCATCTTTCCTGTAACAGGTTTAATGAAAAGTGTCCTGCACTCACCAGCTGTAACACCTAGCCCATGGGAAAAGCCCACCAGGACAGATGTGACACAAGGATTAGAGACTGCTGTTAATTATACTGAACATTTATGTGATTGTACCAACTAGATGCTCTAGGCCCCTTCACTGTGCTAAGTGCTGTAAATAAAACAGAACAAAATGACAGTACCTGCCTCAAAAGAGCTTACAGTTCCAATGTATGGCAAGAAATGGAGAGAGACAAAAAGGAGAAAAACATCAGGGGAAAATTGTTCCACGCAGATTAACAGCAGTCCAAAAGCACTAACAGTCTAAGGATGTGTTTTGGCAGGGTTTTCCAAATCCTGATGAGAAATGCTGCCTGGAGCTAAGGATAATAAAATATCCACAGGGTTTCTATTTGCACCTCTCATGAAGTGCAAATGAATCTTGAGCAATTCCAAGTCTTTAGCAAGAAAAAATAAATAAATTAATGAATAATGGGCCCTTTACAGTAACAAAGCAGTGCAATATTTTGGATGTGAGGCATGTGGTTTTGGAGGCCACTGAACTGCTTTACAGTACTTAGGCACATCTCTCTAAAGAAGCTGTTCAAAGTCCTGTTTTCACTTCACTGCATCAGAGGGGTTCTGGGTCTCCTCAAAATTCAAACAGGATTCAGACACTGATTTCCAACAGTGACCACTACATTAACTCCAAAGGCCGAGGTATTCCCAAAGTTACCTTTAGACCATGGACAACCCAATGCAGAAGCAAGCTACCCTCCAGCAGAGTCTGTTCTTCCCTGCTGATCTGTAGAAAGATGAGGAAGACAACTCCTGCAGCTTCTGTAGTATCTTCCTGAATAGCTCATACTATTTTTTTTTTAAATTAGATCCCAGAAGGTTTAGCATGTTACGTGGGAAGGAAAATGAGTTGGAAAACAGACTCCAAAAATCACAGTTTTCCAAAGTCTTTGAAAATTTACACCATTACAATTATTTGCTGCATGTTTTTTTTTCCCACTTTGAGTGTGTAACTCTTAAAAAAATACAAGAAGAAAACGGCCCCAAACGAACAGCTTATCTTCCAGACTTCTGCTTCCAGCAGGGATGAAATCACTCTGCCTTCATGTACTCCAACGCTCTCCAGAAAGAGGTTGGTGTGGAGGGCATGACAACAAGTAAGAAAAAACTACTGTCAAGTAAAATCTTAGGAGTTATTATTTGTTTTGGCACAAAGAACACAGTGCCTGGATCTGCAGTTCTCCTGAGATGTGAGAAAGCAGTGGTTTTAAATGACAGTGCACAGCCTCTAGCTTTCCTACCTGCCTTCCTCTCCTAACAGAATCACAATCTAACACTTGTCAGCATACACCTGCTTCACTAAGTTTTAGGAAAGAGAGCCAGTCATTATGCCATGTGCAGATTTTTATTCTCCAGATCAAATGGATACGTTTACCTGGAGGAGATATACATTTGTTGGCAAGATATTTCTGCCATTATTGACTAAGAATCCACAGCCTGATGTAAAACAAGAAATACTCAGGACCATCACAGTGATGTCTCAACAAACGGTTGAAAAGAGCAGCAGTTGACTTGTCTAACAGCTTCTCTGCATTATGTAACAGCTGAAATGGGTAATGACAAGTTGCACTGAATTTGCACCTTTTCTTGAAGTAGCTTGGAGGAAGCGGCATCACGACTTCCTTTTCCTCCGGCAGTATTAAAATGAGACCATGGCAAAACGGCATTAAACGTTATGGAGTCTTCCAAGGCAAAATCTGGTTTCATAAAAATCTGAAACAACAAACAAGAATAAATGCATCTCTCCTGTTTTCTTTTCCAGTTCAACAGACATCCTGCCTCACAAGTAGACCAGGACCTTATTTGTTGACTTTTACAATTCCACTTTCCAGGAAAATGAATTAATTCCATGCCTTACAGCTGACTTCTTTCATACAGTATAAGTCTGGGTGATGTGACAAAGATTTAGTTTCCTAAAAGGACAAGTCAAGAGCCCCATATAATCCAGGTTATAAAGAGCCTGAGCACTAAAACACAGGCAGCATTAGCCTGCACGGTGGGTCCTCTAACTGGCCAGAACACATCCTTTAACAGCAGGGACGCTGAATCGCTGCAACACTCATTTCTGATCATAGTATTTTTAAGTGACAACACTGGTCCACCTGCAAGTTTCAGACTTGTACAATACTACCCTTCTTCTATATATTCCAAGTGGGGCAATGTTAAAAGCTTCTATGCAAGCTTTGGTATCATATCACGTTCAAATATTCTTGTTTATTGGACTTTAAATGTTACAGTGACAGTTATTAAAATAAGTCCACATGCCCTGCACACATATGCTGGCCTACATTAACATTTGGGCTCCTATATGCCTAAGGAGATGATCAGACTGAACTAGAACTTTGTGTCTTTTGTCAGCCAGCTGCAAACAGCACATGACACAGTTTAAAGTGTGTGTCTACCTACACTGACAACAGAATGTTTATTATAACCTGGCCTTAGGACTCAAGCAGGCAAACCTAATGCTGAGTTGTACATCATCCCATATTCAAAACTTGCATCAGACTCTCTCCACTTTCCCTGGAGAGCATGGCTAATTTGACACTTTTGATTTATAGCTATTAAAGATGAAGAGAGCAGGCATTTGTGTATGTATTTGTACAAGATAGGTAAAATATGTATGTGTAAAAGAAAAACAAGAACACAAGATGAAGACAGAACAGATTAGATTGTTCTTAATCTTTGTAAATGCTATGAGCATAATCTTCCTTCTGAGTTCATTATTTAAACTGATTCTCAAAAAAAAACTTTCACATACTAAACAGTATAAACTATGAACATACTAAAAGGTATGTTCATATACTCAAAAACTATATAATTGTACGTGAGAAATCCTTGTAACAGCTTAGCACGCCCAGCAATCATACCTTAGGTACTTGTTCCAGATCTGTCCTGGATTTATCTAAAATTAAACAAAACACAAATTGTTATTCATGGGTAAACAATGGAAAACAGTTACCTTGAATACTCCCAGACCCTGGGAGGATGTTACCAATAAGACCATGCCAGGCTTTTCACGGTGGTGCATAAGAGGGATCCTCATTTGATACAAGGGAAACAAACAAATCACTGCATGAATTGCAGCCTTGGGGCAGGGTGCCCAGAGAGGCTCTAGAGAGGCTCTGTAGAGCCTCTATCCTTAGAGGTTTTGAAGACTGAACTGTATAAAGTTCCAAGCAACCTCATTTGACCTCAGAACTGAACCTGCTTTGGAGTAGGAGGAGGCTGGACCAGAATCCTCCTGAAGTCCCTTTTATTGCGCCCTTTGAAATGTTCTGTTTAGGTCTTATGTCCAGAGCATTCAAAATGAAAATATTAGCCACATGAGACAGGCTACTTAACACTTCACATTCCTCAGTGCTCTTGAGACATTGCCTAGGGCCAGGAAAAGTCCCCCTCATGTCTCCTCGATTTTTGCACTCCAGATTGAAGCCACCCCCGCTACCACTTCTACACAGCACTTGGAGGGTGAATGTACAGAGGCTGACAGCAGCATGAACGAGGCTGCAAAGACAGCCTCAAACATGCTGAACAAGCAGCACAGAGGTAGCCACTTCCTCATTAAGCTGAACCGACAGTTGCAGGGAGTGGAAAGGAGTTGAACAAGAAGAGGTGCAGCCTTGTATCCTAGCACAGCCTGAAGAAAAGGTACATGCAGAGTATGGGAGAAGAAAGTTGATCAACAGAAAAACTCAGTCAAAAGGAGTAAACTGTTGGGAGCTTCTTGCTGCAATAGACTTGGATACAGGCAAGCTCAAAGAAACAGCAACTGACAGATGGATTCATTCATGTTAACATTTATGAGGAAATGAATTAAAGAAATCAAGTATAAGCTCACTACAGGTTCTGCTTTCCCCTTCTGTCTGTCATGTTTTTTCATTCAGTCTTCTCACCTTCCTCTGTTCAGTTTCACATTAGCTGAGCTACTTCCATATATTCATGGCATACAGCATTGTGAGAGCTGAAGATGCCCAAAAAAAGCTCTTCAGCCATTCTTTGCTAACAGTAACCCTTGGGGTAGTGACACGATCAGTATGTTTTAATGTCAAAGAGGAAGAAATGACCTTTTAGCAAGCAAAATAAGACTCTGACTGTACCATGGGTGTGTAATAGAGTCCTGTCAAAGGTATCTTTAGGCGGACAAATATTCTTGCATTTCTCATGAATTTTCTCTCTCTGTAAAAGAGAAATATATTAAAGAATTATTCCCAAACTGAAAATAAATATTAAAAAGATTTTGAAACGGAGCATTTGGAATACTTTCAGTGAAACATACTGCGTTACACCAAATAATTCTGACAATTTGACAATAATATTTTTTCCTCTTAAAAGCTCAGATCATGTTTGTCCAAGTGAAAGGTAACATAGCTTGAAATTTTTGGTTGATATGTTGTTTTTTCATTATCTTTACATCTTAAGAAAAAAAGGAACATAGAGGTTACAGCAAACACACAACTACCTCTCCACAAAATGAGATAACATATATTGAATGTAATTACAACCACTTACTTGCTGTCTTATCTAGAAATCACAATAAAACATGATGATCTTTTTCTTGCTGAATTAAACTGAATCAAATTCAAAATTACCTTCACAACACACTAACGAGCACCTTGCTGAAACCAAGTACCTTCCCTTATCATGCTGAGCTTTAAAAGTTATATACAGGTGTAACGAACACCCCAGACATTATGGGTTAGGAACAGTATTTCAGCAAAAACCTATTCATTTTACCTAGATCCCTATTAAAATTACACCACAGGTCAGTTCCCTCTTTCCAAACCCTGGGGCCATTTCAAAATCACTAGATTACATTGCTAATTTTAACAAACAAGCTCTTAACCGTTTTAAACGTTGGGTATGCAAGCTGATGGCATTACAGACAATTTCCTTCCACAAATTTTAACTACGATTTACACCAGTAACATTTCTTGAAGCCAATTCTGTAATAGATAAAGAGAATGAAAGTTACAAACCAAGGATGCAGAAAACAGTGGGAGACATTCCCTATTCTTTCAGTCAGAAAAAGGTATGTTGCTACATACTTACTGACACGGACATTTTATGAGTTTATAGAAGTCTCCCACTGCTCTGGTATCCTTAGATGTAGCTTTAACTTTCCTGTTACAAAAAAAATCAAATAATGGATCTGCTTACTGTTTAACAATTTCATTTTTAAATGCTGCAAATATTACTATTTTTTTAAGAATGTCTCATAACAAACCCCTCCAAACTTTGCAGTGTATACTCATGTTTTACAGTTGATCTAGAGGACTGAAAATGCTGCATATCTCACTGTATATCTCAACCACTGAGCAAGTCTTACAAGGAAAAAAAAAAAAAAAAGAAAGGATTCATAGTCAGAACAAATGAACATGAACTGTTAAGTCCTGATGCAGAGAACAGTATTCAGATTGCCTAGTCTGAAATGCCTAGTGCAGGCAATGAGTGCTGGAGCACACAATAACTACCAGCTAACCATATGACCGACTATTAATCAGGACAATCTCTAATTAGGAGGAGGATCTCAAGTATCTTTCTGGGCCCTGGTACTACGTGTGTCTAGTCTGCGGTTCTTACCGGGGTGATTTCCTGTTGGTATGATGCAAAATGTTCCTTGGTGATCTGTGGGAGGTAGAATGAAGGCGTGACTTCAGTGTCCACAAAGTCCACTCCCCATGTTTTTGTAAAGAAATCAGATTCCCTTTTTGCTAACCTAGGATCATTCAGAGCTGCTGGGAGATTGACTTTGGAATGATAAATAGTCCATCTATGCTGATCCACAACTAGAGATGGGCTATCACATAAATTACTGGCATCGCCTGCAGTACAAAAGACAAGGCAGTTTGTTAAGATGACAAATGAAAAATCGTGGTTTTGCTAAAACACAGTTCTTCAGCAAATCATGCTTTCACAATTATGCAATGGAGCCAAATTATCTAACAAAAGATGCATGACATTCTCCTGCAGCACTTTGCATCTCTTTTTTCAATTAACTAACACAAGCTTTAAACACAAAGGTAAAGCGGCACTATTTACAAATATCTTTATACTTCCACTAACTTCCACTAAAGAGAGAGAAAAAGACACTTATTTTCATAGTCTGAGATTCATGAGCATTATATTTTGCAATTCTCAATATTTCAACCCACCTCTCCCTGTACACACTAAACTTTAGCATCCACAGCAGTTATACCTGTGACCAAAAATTAATCTTACGATAGTGGCAGATCTTTGTGTCTTAATCTCTTACTTCCTAATGCACTTGGAAATAAGATTACACCTTAACACATTACACCCAGAACACAAGAGAACTGGACTGATCAATTAAAAATGCAAATTAAAAGCATCAGGTTTAACTGTATTTTCACCCTTCGCGCAAGTCAGCGTTACCTGTAGGCTCCTTGGGGCACACGTCAGGCAGTGACTGCACAGCTCGAAAGCGCTTTGAGGCATCCGCTTCTTTTTTAAAGAAAGCATCACTACTTTTTGACTGAGGCACTGGTGAAGAACTGTGGCTTGATGCCATTGCATAAAATCACCACTTGGTAGAAGCTAAATAAGAAACAATAAATATTGAGGCTTTAATGAAGTTCTGGTTACAGACTACATCAAAACAACAACACTCTGCCAGCTACATGAAGTGCTGCACTGTCTTTCAGTTTGGGGATTGTAGTTGGTCATATATTTTATATATATATATACACACACACATACACACACGCATTATATACGTATTTTACATATATAAAATATATATTTACTTAAAATATATATATA
>JAUBNY010000475.1:420107-446796 GCA_032275445.1 Crypturellus soui | reverse complement strand
GGCCGCGGCCGCGCGGGCGGCCGGAGCCATCTTCCCGCGGCCGCGGCGGGGAGAGCGGCGGGGACGGCGGAGGGGAGGGAGGAGGAGGAGGCCCTGCTTGCGCAGCGCCGCGAGAAATGGCGCAAAACGGCGGTTTGCGCTGGTTTTCGGAAGGAAAGAGCGAGCGGGGGGAGAGCGAAGGGCTCCTGCAACCCGCGGGGTGGCGGAGCGCGACAGCCATTACGTCTCCCTTTGCTGCAGTCGGCTTGCCCAGGCTGCGAGTGTGCCTCTTAATGCAGGCGACCTGGACGAGGCGCGCTGCCAATCTCCATACTTTGTGCATATGCACGTATATATATAGAGAGAAAGAGTTAAAACATCTTTGACGCTCATCTGCGGCACCGCGCGGAGCTGATGGAGGCTGCGGATGAGGCCCTGCTCTCGGGCAGACTTGTCTGAACAAGCGACCGCCAGCGCTGCGGCGCGCGGGCCGGCTTCCGGCTGACTCTGCCCTGTGTCAGGCTTTGGCTGCCTTCAGAACAAGGCAATTCCTTGCCCCAAAACCACTTTGTTTCATAGCCATTTTTATTATTTTTATTTAGATGTCTTTGTTTAGGAGCAGGTGAACATGCCTGCAGGCACAGAACGCAGGCCTTTTGGCAAAGCACGGCAAGAACATCAGCAGAGCCGTATTCAGGATGAAAAGAGCATTGGGGCTTCTGCTTTTACGCGGCGGATAACTAAACCCTATGGCAAACGTTGCTTTGCTGCTGGAGTAAATGATCCCCTGGTCTTTGGGGGAGATTTGTGCAGATTTATTTTTTCTTCGTGGCTAGTTGCCGCCGTTCCCAAGCTGGTGTAATTGCTAGGTGCACATGCCTCATAGACAAGATTACAACTGGTAGTGTGGGTGTCTGGCATGTTCCCACTCGCCCTGTTAGAATATCACTGTCAAGAAGCTCCTGTGGGAAGCGAGGGCTAACCTCGATTCTTGTGCTGCAGAGATCACGAATGTCCAAACTTGTATCGAAAACTGCCCTGAGCTTTTGCTTCCTCCCTGCTCTATCCTTGCAGCTCTCTGCAAGGAAAGGAAACTTGGTAACAGCCCTTCAGGATGTCCAGAGAAGGCCTTCAAAAGCTATTTTTAAGGGTGAGCTTTGGGCTGTCTGGAGGGCCACAAGGAAATGCTTACTGACACTTGGGCTTTAATAGCTCCTTTCTGTGCTGAAAGTGCTTCTAAGCAGCTTTGCATTCCTGCAGGAGCCCTGTCCCGTACCAGCTTGTGCCCCGCTTGCTTTCCAAATGTGCTTCCGCACAGGAATGGGGCTGCCCAGGGCTCCTGCCCTGCTGCTTGCTACCACATTCCTGGGTTTTGTTGTTGTTATTTTCAAAGTGGTGCTGGGATTGCCCTCCTTTGTGGGGCCTTAATCATCATCAGGAATGAACTTTGCAGAGCTGAGGGATGATGGGGCTTCCTATTTGGCTGAAAGCTAAGGAAGTACCTCCAGGAATTCAGAAGATTTTTTTTTCCCCTCTTCTTTGTGGGGGGTGGAATGAGGGAAAGCTGAATAGACTTAATTTTTCCCTCTCAAGAAACCAAATAATACAAAATAAAACACTTCAGTCCAGCTGGCAAGATCTGCCTGCAAATGATATGCAAATAATTGTATTTTTTTCTCTTTTTTTTTTCCATTTTTCCCTGTTTTATGGTGTGTAAATAATAGCCTCTTACACAATAGGCAGTTATGTTTCCCTTCATGTTTCAGGGCTGAATCAGGCTGGGGACTTTTTCAGCAGCATAGGCTGCCTGGTGGAAAAGTGGGTGTCTGAGCTATCCAGCTGGTAGGTGGCAGAGGAAATAAATCTTTTGGGGATCAGTGGTGTTCCTGAAGTGGTGCTGGGTCTGAAGTGAAATCAGTTGCTCTGTGTGTTGCCTCCTCTACTCAATAAAGTTGGAGCAATGAGCTATATATAATTTTTTTTTTAACATTCTGATATGGAGGGAAAACAAAATAATTATTGAAGAATTTAGATTTAGTGTCCTCTGTTTTTCGGTCAAGCTGCTGCCCCGTGTTTTTAGCTCTAACCTTTTTCAAGGCTTAATTTGGTATAATCTTTTCTCAGGCAGTCAACTGCAGCCAGACTGTATGACCCTCCCAAGCCTCCAGCTGCACTCGGAGCTGACTTGGCTCCCTTCTCCCTTCAAGATCCCACAGTTAGTGGTGTCCCCAGAATAGCTTTGGGGAGGGGACTGTCCCACAAGGGCTGCACAGGGATGGTTTGGGCTGAAAAAATGTTTGTCACTGAGCTGTCCTTATGACACATTGCTAAGCCAGATGGAAGTGCCACGTGGTGGCAACAAAGGGGGAACGTGGTATTTGCCCATGAAGATGAGAACCAAGTATATGCCAGTAATTTGCCTAGCAAACAGTTAAACCAGGAATACTAGAGGAATTTAGTCTTGCGTGCCAAATTCTGAAGGAAATTGGTGATGCCTTCCCAAGATGCAAAAGTTTATTCTCAAGAGGTTGGATGTGTGATCTATGCACGTATGGCTCTTAAACAAGGCTTAAAAAATGGTTCTTGAAAATATGTCTGTAAATAACTAACATCTCTGTGCAGAGCTTTTAGGCTCTCAACATAAGCAAGGGAACAGAGCCTGAAAAACTGTCAATATTTAAAGACGAATTCAGTTCTTTGAGCTTGTCTTGAGACAAGCTAAGTCATTCATTTAAAACCTCCTTGGCTGTCTCACAGAGAGAACAAAGACTTCTTTTTTTTTTTTTTTTGCTAGGAAAATACTGAGCTTGCAGAGCTTCCTAACAAAACGCTATTTCACTGTGTCAGAGTTGTGCTGGAGCGCAGGCTTGCTGCAAATCCAACCCCTTGGACATGTGCTCTGTGCTTGCTTTGGAACTTGCTTCCTGTACGTGGGTTTTGGGGTTATTTTGCAATCTTCCTCTTCCTTTATATCACTCGAGGGTCCCCCTGAGACTGAATTCTGTTTTTTTTTTTTTTTTGGAGCAGTTGGTAAGGAAAGCTGGAAAGCTCTCCTTGCAGCATGGCGCGAAGGGTGGCACCCTGCTCTCAAGGCCCCTGCGTCGCTTTGACCTTAGGGCAGGAACATCCGGGCTCCGCGAGGAGTGAGCAGTGCCGGTTGCTGCAGCGCGGCGTGTGCTGACAAGGCATTTAACGCACGCTTTGCCTCGTGTGCCTGCGGCCGGCTGTGCAAGTACAACGGAGACAGCGGTGCCAAGGAAGCAAAGGAAAATCTACAGCTCGGTGCAGAGCTGCACAACCTTTGTGAAAAGTGCAGGAAGGAATTCATTTTTGCTGCAGGACTCCCTCGGAGCAGACCCGCGGGTTCCCCTGAATATACTCTTCATTTTTCCATCTGCCAATTAGGCATCTTGCCAACTCGTTGCTTTTCAGGAGGGTCAGTCTCCCCCTCTTGCATCAAAACATAATCAGCTTCTTGGGCTTGTAGCCTTTGAGTAGATGCAGCATACACCGCTCAATAAATAACCCATATAACCACCCATATAGACAGACCAGCTTAGGATAGCTGCTTTAACACTAAACACGGAACAGAACCAGGGTAGCTCTGCCTTATTCAAGCCAAAATGCGCCAGGTAATGATGAATGCTCTTGCAAGCAGAGTGATACTGGCCCGAAGAGAAAATTCAAGCTAACAACACTTCTCTTTAGTGCCCTTAACAGTCATCTTACTGCTGTTCTTCACAGAATGATTGCAACCAAATTGCAACAAAACACAGCTGTGTTTTTTGGTTTTGCTTGTTTTTTTGTTTATTTGTTTGTTTTTTAAAGAATATTTACAAAGCCCTCCTAGCTGAAATAAACCTGCTTGGAGGCTTGGTGAAGGAACCCTGAAGTTACAGGATGAAGAAATGCATCCTCTTTTTTGGAAGCAATTAGCTATATTTTGAGTGCAAGTAAAACCTACTCTTTTTTTTTTTTTTAACACATAAGACAGTTCATTTTTAGATTTGCTCTGCCATGTCATGGCGCAGCTATAGAATTTTGGGGGAAAAACAAATGTGCATTGTGCCTGGCACGATGATAGCTGCTGGTATCAGCCTGTGCAGTAAACCCAGTGCTGCACAGCAGCTGGGGACAGGAGTAGCCTTGGCTTATAACAATTGCTTGCTTTGAGAAGTAAAAATTTCGAGTGTTGTTCTTCCTGCTTCTTGTTGCTCCCAGTTATCTGCTGCAGATTAACAGCAAATTTGAGTTTCCAGACTGAGTACTGTCAACATTTTTGGAATTTGAACCAACTTGCCAGCAGTGTTGAATTTCTTTATAAGGAAACAAGTTGTCTCCGAACTCAGAGATGTGTTTCTGGCTCTGCAATAACACAAGCGTATGCTTCTGGCCACACAGTCCACATCTGCTTGCAGTTCTGTCGCTGCTGTTTCTTTCTGCCTCCCTGCTAAGTATTGTTGTCATCTTGGAGCAAAGATCAAAAACTCCCAGAAGGCAGAGGTAGGAGATATTAACTACTTAGGTTAACTAGACTCTTTTTTTCCCCAGGTAGTTCAGTCTTGCTAATTATTTTCTTCTTGAAACTTTAAGCTGTCAGGGAGGTAGATATGGATAGATGTGTGCAGCCCTGATTCCTGCTGGCAGCTACTGCGATGGGGTTAGCTAAAAGACAAACCCCAAGGGGGAAAAGTAGTGTCCTGCACTCACGTGTGGATTTGGCCTCAGTGAATGATGCAGCAGCTTTAGTTGCGGTGCTCTTTGCTTTGCTAGGGCAACCTTAAGCATTTGGAGTCTTCCCAAAGACTGCAGGAGCTCAGGGATGGGAGGAAAGAAACCTCTGTTCCTCCTTAGCTTTCAGTCAACTTGTGGCAAATTGCAGCCCCTCTGTAGGACGTGGGAATGAGCCACTTTGCTTGGTGCTGGCTCTCTTACTCAGTTTTACCTGGGAATAAGCCCTCTCTACTTGCTTTCCTTGTTTTAGTGAAGATATATGCAGGAGGGTGGCTGCCTGCCAAGCAGCTGAGCAGCAGTGACTTAGTTCCTGGTCTGTGTGTGTGCGCGTCTGCCCCAAAGTGAATACTGAGCAGTTCTAGGTGGATTATCCTTCGTAGACAAGCCAGGCCTTGTAAACCTCGAGGGAAGCCCTTTTGTATGGGAGTAAACCTTTAAAGAGCTGTCTTCTCCGTGCTGGAGGGGAAAAAAAGGCTTCTGTCTCAGATTCACTGCTGGGCGAGATTGACATCTAAATCTCCCAAGTGCTGGTTTTGCAAAATCAGGGCAGGCTCCACGATAATAGATTCTGCTGTCTGTGTCTGCATATGCCAGCTATGTGCTTGGAACAGCCCTGGGTCTGCCTTCCCTGGGTTAGCAAAACTACCGCAGCTTTTGGGAGCTGCAGAATGGGAGCTGTTTGGAGAAGAGAGGAGATCCTGGGCTCCTCTGTGGTCTTGTATCATGGTAGTGCACGGTAGGCTCTGGTCGGGGCTTTAGAAAATGCTTAGAGTTGCTGCGCGAGTCAATAACCGTATCTCAGGGACAGGAACCTGAAAGCAGCTCTCAGCAGTTTGCCTTTACCACTGGCTTTCCTGGTTTTGCAGCTCAGCTGGTGGTTTCTTTAAAACATTCCCACCCTGAGCAAGGGATAATGTCACGAGCAAAGGAGTCTGTTCTGGGGCTGAGCCGAGAGGAAGCGAAATGAAGAACAACCTTTAGTCCCTTTTTCGGTTGGTATCTCTCGTGCTGGCTTTACCTGTTTAGTCATGCTCCCAGCGGTGACGTGGGACCATTTACACAGAGGGAGGAGGGTGGATTTCCTTCTGAGATAGCAATTGCCAGAGCCGAGGAGAACGTCGTGTGAATCTGCAAGACCCAAAAGCAGCGCGAGGAAGGAGCGGTGTTAAAGGCTCACTATTTACACTGCATGCAGTGCTGTGAACAGATACGAGTCTTTTCTTTCAAGATCCTTAAAAAAGCAGCAGACTGCAGATGCAGTTCGACCTCTTGTCATTCGTGCTGGGTCTTGTCCTCTTTAGATGCAGCTGCTTTTAAGATTAGATCCGAAATGCTGCATCTGCAGCTCCTATTGCAGCTTGCACTGGAGTGTGCCACTAAGTAATTTCCCCTCTGACTTCCAAAGGGAGGGGGAATAAAAAGGCAAATTCATTCTCTGCTGTGTCACTTGATCTCTAAATCAAATAAATGCGACAAGCACGGAATTTGGCTGTGCTTTATAGGATATTCTAAAATCTGATTGCAAGCATGCTAGAAATTAGTAGGCAACTCTGTGCATAAGAGATGCTTGTAGGCTTAAATATGTAGCCATCCTGATGTGGATAAACAAAACCAAGCAGTTGCAGTGTCAAAGGATCTGCCACAAGTGGCTTTTCAGGGCAGTGCAGGTATTTGTGCATGTAAAACTACCCTGAAATAGCATTAAATAGGAGTAGCCTGTGCCACCTTCAGAATCATTTCAGTTTGGCAGCTGCCTGTGGCCAGCTTCAGTGCTCCAAATTCAGATTCCAGTGCCCAGAAGAGAAGGGCCCGTTGTCTTTTCTGTTTCAACACTCAAGCCATTGGTAATCGTTGTCCGAATCGCTCATCTTCCAGCCTCAGATTTAAGGCAGACGGTACCTGAAAGCAGTTGTGGAAGGGGTAGCCCTAAAAGGTCTTTGCTCTTGTGTCTCCGCAGGCATCTGGAGTGCAGGTTGCCGATGAGGTCTGCCGTATCTTCTACGACATGAAAGTGCGGAAGTGCTCCACGCCCGAGGAGATTAAGAAGAGGAAGAAGGCTGTCATCTTCTGCCTCAGTCCAGACAAAAAGTGCATTATCGTGGAAGAAGGCAAAGAGATTCTAGTGGGAGATGTCGGCGTGACGGTTACCGACCCTTTCAAGCACTTTGTGCAGATGCTTCCCGAGAAGGATTGCCGTTATGCCTTGTACGATGCAAGCTTTGAGACCAAGGAATCCAAAAAAGAAGAGCTGATGTTTTTCTTGTGGTAAGCCGTGTTGCCGGCTAATCTGTAGCGTGAGGTCCAGGGATTGTTGGTGGGGTGGGTGAGCATCTGTATTGCCCGTTGCAAAACTAGCATTGAGTTGCAGCCAGGAGACATTTCTCTTGTTCATAGTAGTGTGTCGCTTCTGTCCCTGCTAGACAGTGCATGTCATTAACTGCTCTCTCTTTGCTGTACCCCACCAGGGCACCAGAACAGGCACCTCTCAAAAGTAAGATGATCTACGCAAGCTCCAAGGATGCAATCAAAAAGAAGTTTCAAGGTATGTGATACGGCTAGTGCTTCTTGCTGGGCCTTCCATGCGCCTTAGGCTCTTCACATAACTTGGGTAACAGTGAACAGTAAAACTGTTGGCTGGTTGTCGTTATCTATTTTTTTAAAAGATACCACTAACAGATAAGAGCTTCACAGCTGACGTGCCTTGTGACAGGGTTAAAATAAGCTTCCCCACTGTAGAGGTTAGCTGAATTCTACAGGCTGTAAAACTGTACGCAGACCTTTGTCTTAGGACAAGAGCAGACTTGGCAGTGTGTGAAGCTGTACAGTACAGAGCAGTATGTCCGCACCATGCAGCATAGAAACTATTATATTTCTCACCCTGAACTGGATTTTGTTAAGAACTGCTTAAGATGAACTCCTAAGCTGTCAGAGGACATTTTTGCCTTTCAAGTTTGGAGAATTTTGTCAATTCACTGTGCTGTAGTGTTTAAAAGTTGACTTGGTTTATAGATGCAGTTCTCGTTATTTGCTGTAATATAGATTGCCCCTCCCAGTGTACAAGCAAAGCTCCCTGTTAATCAGCTGCAGCATTAAGGAATTTTGTTCTAGATAAATCTCTGCGAAGGCTCGTAACTGAATAGTATTGACCCCTGCAGTTTCAAACCGTCTGTTCCTTGTACCAGCAAAGTCTTTCTAGTCTATAAGCCAAGTTGTCCCTTTCAGCCATCTTACTGTTTATGTTCAGCTTCCTCAGCTGCCGTACCCAGTGTAGGACTAGAGGTGACACAAGGTAGTCTAGAATAAAAAGGCTTAAAATCCTAGTTGTTGACCTAGTGACAACTTTATTCTTGCCTAAAATACCAATGTAGAATTACCATTTGATGTGTCGTCAGACACCTCCTGTGGCGTACTAGGATAGACGAGGCAAAACCTTCTTGCTTAACTGACTTACTCGCTGCCTGTTCTAATATTACTACCAAGTATGCGTGTGTTTTGGGTTGTTTGTTTGGTTGTTTTTTTTGATTGCTAGTCTATTGAAATGCTGCACTGAGTGTTTTGCCTCTTTTTTTAGGCATAAAGCATGAATGCCAAGCAAATGGGCCAGAGGACCTCAACCGAGCTTGTATTGCTGAGAAGCTAGGAGGCTCCCTAGTCGTAGCTTTTGAAGGATGTCCTGTGTAGATGTCATACAGTGCCACAACTCTACAAGCATTCCATGTTTTAATATATCAGTTATGTAAAGCAACCATTCTAGGCAGGGGTTTCACTAACTGTAGGGAAGCTGTCTTGTAGAATAAGTAGACTTTGGAGATGTAGCTCGTATGTACAAATGACCCTAAATAAATCAAGTCTAAGGATTTATCTTCGTGTATTGATATTTACATTGGTTGTCCAGCCCAATACTGTCCCTGGTAGATTAACACTAAAGGCGTCCAAAAATTTTGGCCCAGTGTCACAATATGTGGGATGAAAGGGTGGGTGAGAGCAATCTGATTCCTGTCCTTTTTTGTTGTAAATTGTAACAAACAAGACAGACTTTTTTGAGGCTACTAGCCAGACTGCTAAACTCAGAAATCTCCCCCATAGCAGTTTAAAAAAATTAAAACCTGTAGTTAAAATTGTGTTAAAGCAACCCGTTGGCAACATAACTGGGTTAAATAGTTAGCACTTGTGGTTGCAGAGCAGTTGCAGGTTATTCATGAGGTTAAGATACAAATAGGCACCCTTTCCTCGAGAAATAGTCCTAATTCGCTCTCTTGTGAACCTCTTAGTGCTGTAGTAATATCTTAAATTCACTTGCTCTACAGGTGCAATTTTCTTACTACGAAGTGTCTTGAGGTCCCTTGCAGCCTGAATGATACTATAAAAATTGCTTTTCTGTCTACATAGTTTAATTTAGAACTTAGTTTCACTAATACACACCTACTAGAGGATTGGATATTTTTGAGGCTTTTACAAATGCAGACCCTTATTTTCAGACTCTCTCATTATGCCTAGTACAGTGAAAAAGATCCCCTTGAAACTCCTGTAAGTGGCGTTCTTGGCCCCAGTCTTTGGTCCCTTGGTCCATTTGTCCGTAACTACCGTTGATTTAACTTAGTAGAACCAGTCTGATTAATACGGCTTGACCTGGGCTTTTTGTCTGTTAGCTTCTTTAATTCTGTAGAAAAAAAAAATGCATGGAAATATCACCTACTAGAAAGTTTGATCTGAAATGCCTTTTGTACGGGGGGGAGGGAGCAGAGACCATTCCTGTGCCAGCTACCAAGATCTTTAAAAGCTTCCATGGTTCACCAATGGTTGATTAAAGCTGTTTCCTTTTGTGTAACCTGTACATGGGAGTTGCGTAGAGTTTTTCCTGTATGTCTGTAGAGAAGGGGGGGAAAAAAAAAGAGAGAAAAAAAAATACCAACCCTTAGCCTCCAGTGCGTTACTGTGCTATGTTCTGTGCGTGCCAAATCCTAATAGCCTGAATAAATGGGGTTTCCCTCCCCTGGGTGAGTGAGTGATTCCTCTCCAGCTTTCGGCTCGTCCCTCGTGCAGGCGGTGGCAGGGCAGTGCCCGGGGAGCTGCCCTGCCTTTTGCACCTGCGTGTGCCCCGCTGGATAACCATCTCCATAAAAAGCCAGCTTTAGAGAGCTGGAATCTGTCTAAAGTCCAGGCTCAGATAAGAGAGTGGGACTTGGGAACGCAGCGGGAGCGGTGCCTGATAAGCAAAGGGAGCTCCCAGCTGGGCCGCAGCTCCCAGGACTTCGAGGAAGGGGGGTCTCCATGGGAGGCATGCCAAGACCCCCTGGCCTTTGGCCGGGGATCTCTCCAAGCTGCTCCAGGCGGCTGTGGCTGCTTTTAGGATCCTCACAGAAAGCCTTGAGGTCGCTTTGAAGAGCAGTCCTGGATGCCAGCGCTGGAAGCGGCTGCTAACCTGCCTGTGTGAGTCACCCGGGCAGGCGTGGTCATCCTCCCCAGGTCCTTTCCCTGCCTTAAATGGTAGGGATGAAAAGGACACCAAGGTGTTTCCGTGAGTGCTTCACGTCCTCTCAAGGTTGGTTTGTCCCTGCCAACTCATCTGGACCTTTTCCAAAGGCAGAGCTTTGGTGAAGCCCCCGCGCAACCGCCGCGTGTTGCGGTTCTCCCGCAGGGAGAGGGAAACGGTGAAGGAACTGAAAGATTCCACCTTCCAGCCCCGATGGGGAGGCCCGTCAGAGCCCCCCAGCACCTGGCAGCTCAATGCAAGCAAACCCATAAAGAGTAATTCCCGAGGAATAATGCAAGGACGAGCTCCTTTTACTACAATGTTGGTTTAATTGCGTCACCGCCCAGGAGTAACGCAAAGGGATACGTGCCAAGAGCGGCCCCCCACAGCAAGACGCTTCCTTCCGTTACGTCGTCACGGGCCTTTCACGCTTCTTTCACTCTCCCCCCTCAAAAAATAATAAAAAAAATCGCACCGATTGACGCACGAATACAGTCTTCTGTCTTTCACACATTCACGGATGCTGCTGCTACAGGAGGGTCCAACCCCGGCAGCCACCCTGACACGGTCGCAGCGGCTGGCTGGGGAATAGTTGTACAAAACAGTATGAAAGTATTTTTTTTTCTTCTTTACAAACATATACCTGCAGTGTTTACTGGTATTTTTTTTTTTAAGGTTTCAAAAAATTAGGTTTTGAGTCACTAATGGCTTGTATCTTTTTATCTACAGTAAATTGAGCATATATATATATTTTTTTTTTATTTTAGGAATGTGTAAGGCATTTTGGTAAGTTGAACAGTAAGGTCTAGGTCACAGAGTGATCAAACTGAAGTCCCTTCCTTTGAACCGTCCTCTTCCCCCTGGAAAATGAAAGCAGAGAGGGGGATCACTCAACGGGGGTCTAACTTAACCTTCAGAGCAGCTTAAGCAGCAGGACATTTTATGGACCTTTCCCTTCCACGGTAAGCCCCGCATCGCCTCTCCTTTCTGACACCCGTGGGACACACGTTCCCTTGTGGCCTCCACCGGTGTCGAGAGGAAGGACGGAGCCTCCGGAAGAGCAGAGGTCGGCTCCATCCCCACGCCTTGCCCAGCCAGAGCTCACTCCAAGCCTGAGTTTTCCTCGAAGGGCTGAGTTGTTCTCCCACCCGCCTGTGGCTGGATGCTCACGGGGACCACCCGGCCACCTCATCCAGCTCTAGATGCCACCCCAGTCAAGGACTCGGTCCCCAGCCCCAGCTCCTAGGACAAATACCGTTTCCTGCAGCTGCTCTTTCAATTTCTTCACTGTCTCCCTCTCTTTGGCCAGTTGGTCCTGGGTGGCCTTCAGTAGCTCTTGCAGTTTGGTTGCTGCCCGGCCCAAGTCCTTTGTTAATTTCTTTTCTTTTTCAAGCCTTTCCTGAAGCAGAGCAGTAGAAAGAAGCCATCCCCGTGAGCGTGCCCTGGTTGCAGGTGACACAGGACCTTCCCACCCCATCCCGCTGGGGCTGTCCCGAGCAGTCCCGGTGACCAAGAGCCGGAGGCACATCCCAAATCCATGGAGCTACGTGCATGGGGATCACGCACGTGGTTCCCAGCACAGATGGACCGTGTGTGCAGGGCTGCCTTGCCTCGACACCCCGCGCGAGAAACCAGGGCAGCCGAGTCACCTTGAGATGCTGGGCCTCCTCCGGCTCCGACGCGGCTGCGTTTTCGGCGAGCCGCAGCTTTTCCAGCTCCGCTTGCAAGCGGCAAGCCGAGCTCTGCGCCTGCGAGAGGGAAACGTGCTCGGTTAACAGGGAAAGGGGCACCCTCGGGGTCCAGCAATGGGGTTATTTGCACAGTGGCTTTGACATCGCCACCCTAAGAAGTTCCCTTTGCTCCAGGGGCGTGAGGCAAAGCAGGGCGAAGCCTCAGATGAGGGTAGCGAGGGGGGGAAAAAACTCAGATTTGGATTCCATGAGAAGCCAAGAAGTTGACCCCTTCTCTGCATCTGGATTGGGGGTAACACTGGGACGCACCACATCAGAGCAGGGCCTGCGGATCCCTGCCCTGGCCCTCAATTCTGCGTCCTCCTCGCCTCATCCCAGACCCACCTCCTCCAGCTCCAGGGCCAGCTCCTGCCTCAGCGCCTGCTCCTTCTCCACCTGGGCTTCGTTTTGCTCCAGCTGGGCTTTCAACTGCATTGGGAGAAGAAAAAAAACAGAAAAAAATATGTATTAAAAAAAAAACTAACGGACAGAGATGGGTGCGTGGGGACATTACCATGAAAGCTGGGCTACACGGAAGAAATGAAAACAGAAAGCCCGTAGACACCCGTGTATCCCCTCCTCTCCGCACCGAAGCCGAGAGGATGAGGATGGTGGGCGCTGCGCTCGGGTCGGCTTTGCCAAGCTGTGCCCGCTCCCAAGGCGGCGCGAGGCAGGAATGGGACAGGCGGTGGCAGGGGACGGATGCGGCCGGGACTGCGGCGGACGCGCGGCGCAGGAGAGAGGCGCGAGCGGAGCGGCGCCGCGCGCGGGTTCCCATGCTGTTAGAGACGGGGACACGGCACACGGTTAGGGGGGTCACCGCCTCCGCGGGCAGCAGTCTCACCACCCTAACCTCGAGGGGCGCGGGCTGCCGCGGGTCAGCGCGCGACCCCACGGCTCCGTCCTGCGCGCGGCTCCTCATCTCCCCCAACTGCTGCCTCACCTGCAAGGAGCACCGCCGAGGGCGGCTCGGTTAGGCAACCGCGCGCGGCGGCCGCGGCGAGACCCACCGGGACCCTCGGACAACGCTCGCTGGGTCTGTTTTGCTCAAGGGGAGCTGCACCATGCGGTGCCAGCGAGAGATTTGGATGGGGAGATGTCCTGACCTCTGCCCGCTGCAGCCGGGTGCTAAGGGACAGCGAGACCTCGTGGGCGAGCTTAGCACCCAAAGAACGAAGCATTTAAATAGCAGACGGCAAAGCTGTAGCTGCCGTTTCACAACTGAAAAGCACAATTCGAATCCAAAAGCTTGGATTTGGCTTTTTTTTTTTTTTCCCCTCTCTCCCGCTCACACACGGTCGCTGCGCGCCAGGGTGACGGCGCTGGCACCGCGGCTGCGGGTGTCCCCCCCTTACCAGGGCCAGCTCCTTGCTCTGCTTCTGCGCCTCCGCCTTCGCGGCCTCCAGCTGCTCCTGGGACTCGGATAAGAGCTGCCTCAGCTGACGAGGAGAGACGGGAACAAGGAGCGAGCGGTTGACCTGGGGCTTCGCGTTTGCCTCCCGCTCAGCCCTCCAGGGCCCTGAAGGCCCCGAGGTGGCTGCAGGCCGCCAAGGAGCAGCAGGTGACATCTCCATAGGGGTTCCCCCTGCCTCATCTCCCTTCCAACGTGTCACCTAACATTGTGTGCAGCCCGCATTGAGGCAAACACCTCCATCTACCTTCCCCTTCCGATTCACGGAGCTCTCGATGCAGATTAGGGACGAACCGCACTTAGGAGAGCGCCGAAAGCAACGCAAGAACGACCGCGGCGGCCACACTTACGGCCCCGACTTCTTTTGTGTAGTTCTGGCGCTCCGAGCTGGCCGTCTCCAAGTGATTTTGCAGCTGCGCTTCCAGAAGCGACGTGTATTCCTTTAGCTAGGTCCGGACGAAAGAAAAGCAGAGGGATTTGCTCGCCTTGAGGTGCAGCGCGGGGACAACGCATCCCAAGCGCATCCCGCATGGCACGCGTGCCTCCGACCCCGGCACTGCACGCATCCCTCTGGCACCCATGCAGGAGGCCTGGCCCAGCCTCAGCCCTCTTCCAAGAGCCAAAACACCTACCCCGGTTGCCAAAAAAGCCCTACCTGGTCCGTGCTCTGCAGTTCTGCTTTCAACTTCTCTACCATGTCTTCTAGGGACTTCAGCTGAACTTGGGACTAAGGCAGGAACAAGGAGGGAAGGTCAGTAAATGGCGTTTCACTTAGATGCTGAGCGTGTTTTGGAAGCGGCAAGGTTATTTTTTTCCCAGTGAGGCAGCACGGGTTTTGCTATTAGGAAAACCACACCTTCCAGAGGCTCCAAGCTTGCGTTTAAACCCAGGTTTATTCCTCAAGAGGACTTCGCAGCCGCGGAATACTTTGCAATGGGGAAATCCACCTCTCCCCCGAGAGGCAGAGCAGCCCCCGGGCCTGCCCTCGCCACAACGTTGGTCTCCGAGACACCACCTAAGCCCCAAGAGCTCAAGAAACCGCTGCCCCTAATACCCCCGGGTGGAGGCCAACCCGGACTCTGCAAGTCGGGGGACTTGGCCCAACAGGAGGGCTCAAGGCAGACCAAGCTGCAGAGTTTGGATCGCAGGAGCGTGAACGGCGTCTCCTGCCTAACGCGACCGGCGTGGAGACACGGAGCGACTCCTCCAGCTCCACGGGAGGAATCTGGGCGTGCAACGCACAGCAGGCAGGATCCAGGAGGAGGAGGTGGATATAACCTGGGGCCCACCAGCATGGAGAGAGGCTTAGCTCCTATGTGCGATGGGATCTGATGACAGGAGGGTTGGGAAGGGGAGGTGAGAAAGTCCCTGTGTTTAAAGAGTTCAAGGTTGGGAAGAACATCTAGGGTCACCATCCAACTCACAGCCTTGAGTGCAGCTCCACGAGATGTGACACATGAGCCACAGACCCCAAAGCACCCACCTTTTGTAGCTCCTCTTCCGACACGGTGAGCTTGGCCTTCCACACTCGCTCCTCCTCCTCCACGCTCTTCTGCAGGTCCCGCAGCATCCCCTCCTGTTGGCAAAGCCCCGCCTGAGCACGGGGATCCCCCTGGCAGGGCCGGACACGCGGGGAATGGCAGAGGAAGGGAAGGGGACAAGCAGCCCAGGCCGAAGAACCACGCGGATGCAGGAGATGCGGCACCAAGCTCACCGTCTCCGCGAGGATCGCACGGTACTGCTCGCATTCTGCCTGTAAAGTGCTTTGCGCTTCCTCCGCCTCCCTTAATTTAAGTGCTGGATCCTGAAAGGAGACCGGGAGGGACAGGAGGAGGGATGAGGCGAAGGAGCGAGCGGCTCTTCGGGCCTCCGTCCCCTCCCCGGTGCCTTCACCCACCAGGTGCTCTCTTGCCGCCAGCGGTTGCTTGAGCACAGCCGCTGCCTTCTCCAGAAACTCCTGCAGCCACGTGTCGTAGCCCTGCGTCGGGAGAACAAGGGGAAGGGCATGGACGAGGATGCTCAGGTGTCCCCCGGGCAGAGGGGGGGACGGGACGTGCGCCCAACCTGCTGCGCAGGGACGTCGACCCCCGGGAAGGCGGACGCCAGCGCCTGCTTGGTGCGCGCCTGCGCCGCCTCCAGCCGCTGCCACGACTCCTCCTGCAAGAGACACAAGTCGCGCTGCGGCGGAGGCCTCCGCGGGGACGCCAGGACCTCTCCAGGCCCGCCAGGACGAGCTGGCACGGGGAAAACCGGCGCTGCGAAGCCTCCCGGCCCACCCAGCGCTCTGGTGCGTTCTCATTAAGCCTCCTCTCCAAAAGCCAACGCTCCCCCTGCGCGCCGCGGAGCGGTGCCGCGCTCACCTTCGCCTTGGCGGCCGCGCGCACCTTCTCCTCGCACGCCTTCTCTGCGCTGGCCAGCGCCTCCATGGCCTTCCAGTTCTTCTCCCGGAGGTCCTGCCGAGACCGCACGTGCACGTGGCACCAAGGCCCACGTCGCCCCGAGGGCCGCCGCGCCGCTCGTCGGCGCGGGCCTTGGCGCGGGCGCGGAGCTCGGGGAAGCCGCACGGGGAAGAGAGCTCCAAAGAGCCCTCAGGACGGGGGTCTCTCCTGCTCACTATGTCCCAACCTCCTGTCTGGACAGGGCACACACCGCTCCTCCCGCACGACCCGGCCGACTCACGTACGTTGTTTTTTGTCTTCTGCTGCTCCACGGTTTCCCTCAGCTCCGCCGCTTCCCTTTCCAAGGCGGAGAGCTGGCCGGATTTTTCTTCCAACCTGGAGCGGTACAATACGGGAGGGAGTTTCAGCCTCGTCCTCCCTGCCGGGCTCCCTGAAGAGCATCCGAGATTGCCCCCGGAGAGCAAGTTTTAGTGCTGTGACAGTCTTCTGCGTGTTAGAACAGTATCTGGACTCACCTTAACTGCAGCTGCTTCATTTCTGCTTCGTTGGCTGCCTGGAAGAGAGGAATCCCTGTCACTGTGCATCTCGGAGCCCCAGAGAGCCCCTGCCGAGAGCATCCCGCAGGGGTTCCGCCAGCACGGACAGCACCAGGGCTACATCATCACGCAAAACGTCAGCCCGGACCTGCTGCTGGGAGCTGCGAGCAGACCCGTACGCAGAGGGCTGCGCAAACACAGCTCCTGCACCTCCCCAAGAGGCCCCACTTCTCCAGCACATTCCCCTCTCCAAATGAAAAGAGCACACGACCTGCAGATCTCTGCCTTTTTCCGCCTCCCTCATCTGGCCTGCTTCCAGCAGCGCTTCGATGGACCTGATCCTCTCCAAGAGCTTCGCGTTCTCCGCGCCGGCGTCCTGCAGCTTCCCCCTGAGGCTGTGGAGCTCCGACAGTTTGCTCTGCACCTCCGCCTCGGAGCTCAGCAGCTTGGCCTGCAGCTCTGTCGGCGGGAGGGGAGAGGAACAGGAGGTGGTAGGTGCGACCGCATCCCCAGGCTGCATCCGCATCCCAGCAAAGAGGCCTCGGCCTCCAGCCAGGACCACAGACAAGCCCGGCGTCCTCCGTGCGCTGGCACCCGGTGATGCAGCTAACCCGGGTCAACCCACGCTGTCCCGCTCCGCCACGGAGCCAGCCCACAGCAGCGCTCAGAGCCCACCGCGGCCGTGCCCTGCCGGCTGCTCACCGGCCAAGCTCTGCTGCTGTCCTCTGGCCCTCTCCGTCTCGGCCAGCAGGCTCCTGTAGCCGCCCTGCGCCTTGCGCAGCTCCTCGCCCACCTCCTCCAGCCTCTTCTGCAGCGCCGCCTCCACCTCTCGCTGCGAAGCCTGCAGGGCATGAGCACAAGGCTTGAACCCCGGCCAGCCGCAAGCAGAGCCGGGTCACTTTGTAAGCTCTGCTGCTGGGCGTTAAGACCAGAGGGCCAGAGGGAGAGCAGGAGAACACCCGGCCGTCGCCCAGGAGCGGGTGCGCGTCCTTTACGACACGGAGATCGTCCAATAATTTCCCTTGCAGATGCCGTGAGCCCTAGACTGATGCAGGGAGCCCAGGGGCCCGGAGGTATCCGGACGTGCGTTTCCGCACGCAGCGGAATTTTCTACACGGCTGTGGCCAGGGAAGACTTCTCTTTTTTCCACCTTAGGAAGCAGCCAGGGAGAGGCCTGGCCAAGGCACGCGCTTGGAAGGGGAAGCAAAGCGAGGGGCATGAGGAGCGTGCTGAAAAGCAGCAGCCCTCGGAGGATGAATCACGCTGCTCTGAGCGCCAGACGTGTTGTGGAGGGGAGAGAGGAAGGCAAACGAGCAGCCCGGTGACTCCACTGTACTTCGGTGGCTCCAGAACCAACAAAAAACCCCAGGATTCCACCATTCCCTGGCATATCATTCGGGGTATCGTGCCCTGATGCTGTTCCTCAAGCCAGAGCTCTGGGCATTGCGGCTAAGCACGCGTGCGACCCGCGCTCTCTCCATCAGCGCGGTTATCTTCAAAGCATCCCTTGCCATTCAGCACAGATCCTCTAAAAACCCCAAAACCTCAGGCCCGCCGCAGCAGAAGAGCCCCAAGCGGCTCTTGCTCTGCCGGAGAGGGAGCCCACGGGTGACAGTGACAGACCCGCACGGGACAGGAGCTGGGAGGCTCCCCAACGCGATTCCTGGGGCAAAGGGAATCCCGCCGTGCCCGCGGGGCGGCAGCGCTCGCCCGCAAGGAGGCTGCGGCACCGGGGCGAGGGGAGCAGCCCCTCGGCGCCCGCCTGACCTGGAGCTGCTCGAGCTGCTTCTCGGAGGCCGCCGCCTTCACCTCGCACGCCTTCCTCTGCTGCTCCTCCTGCTGCAGCAGCTCCGATTTCTCGGACAGCTCCTTCGCCAGCTTGGTGCATTCCTGCCGCAGCTTTGCCAGCTCGGCGTTCTGCCTGGAGCGAGAAGAGCAGGGCTGTTACAACCCACGGGCCAGCAAGAGTTTCCTTGCTTGGCTTACAGCGGGGAACACAACCTCCTGTCAGCCTGACTCGCGGCTCGAAATATCTGAGCAGTTGCATTTTCCTATTGCTAGGACACGCCTGGTCCTTCGTGGACGGAGCGCAATGAGTTGACAAACGGCTTTTCAAAAGCTACGTTTCAGTCACAGGAGACACATTCCTTTCCTATGAAGCAGAAAACATGAGCATCTGCATTCCCAGACACCAGAGGAAGTTCTCTAAGCATCTGGAGTCCAGTCAGTAATTATTTTACTGCTGTTAATCATCAGCTGTTTCTTATTTTCCAAAAAAAAAGAAAGAAACAGGAGCGTGAAATATTTCTACCTAGCTCATACTTGTTCTACAGGCATCACAAAGGTCTTGGTTCTCTGCACAAGCATCTCCCTCGACAACCATCACTTGTTTTAAAGAGAATATTTCTTCCGAGGTTAGGAAATCTGAGTGTACACGAGCGGGAAAGCCCTGCACAGCACCTCAATTCTGTTAGTGGAGAGAAAAAGCCTTGACCCCCAAGCATCTATGCCCTGGCAGCCCTTGCAGCGTGAAGAGCACCACACCGAGCTGTCTTCTTCTCTGCACTATCTGTTGGCCTGAGCATCCCAACAGCCCCGAGCAAACAGGAAAAAATCCTGTGGAAACATCGGCGTTTCCTCCGTCAGCACCCAAAAAGACACTGGACAAATTCTTCCTGCCCCGATGTTCTGCTTCCAGCTACCAGGAGCCACCAACGGCCTTTGCAGGGCTTTTTTGCTCCCTCCTGGCCCCGCACTTACTTGCTCTCCATCTGGCTGGTGGCCTGGTTGAGCGCGTCCCGCAGGATGGAGTTCTCCTGCTGCAGGCGAGCGAGCTGCGTGTTGGGGCCGTTCTCCAGCTGCTCCTGCAGGCTCCGAATCTGGGGGATCCCAACACGGGTTATTCCGCCGGGAGCTCCTTTCCTCGCCCCAGAAGCCCATCTACCAGCCCAGCCCAGGCCCGTTAAGCACAGGGGGACGCACACACGTGCGTGTGGGTGGACTGTGCCCCCTCACGCGTTTGACACGACATCTACAGCTCCCGGTATGTAACGTCTCATGGGCATGTCTCCATACATCTCTTCTCCCTTTAGCACCAGGGCCCAGCAGCCTGGGACTAACAGAGCTTTCTCCTTCCACCACAGCAATTCATGCAGCTACCACCAAAATAAGGATTGCCCCCAAAAGCTGCCTTTGCTCAAGAGGCGTCCCTGAAGTCACCAGTACTTGGGATCTCATCCCTTCCCGTCACACGGCCAAGATCTCCCGGGAATGGGCGTCTCATCGGAGCAACCATCTCTCGCCCGTTCAGGAAGGCTCTCGCTGGGAGACTGAGCACCGTGAGCTCTCCTCCCTCCTCCGAGACTCTGCCACCCGTGCCCATCTCACCCCAAAGAGCTCTCCGTGCACCAAGAACCCATCCCGCGGAGCACCGCGCGCCGCGCACCTTGCCCTGGAGCTGCTGCGTTTCGGCGACGTGCTCCTGGTAGCTGGCCTGCATGCGGGCCTGCACGGCGGCGGCGTCGCGCTCGCGCGCCAGCAGCTGCTCCTTCAGCCTGCCCTCCGCGGCCGCCGCCTTGGCCCTCTCCGCCGTGAGCTCCTGCGAGGGGAGAAGCCGCCCGCTTAGCGCTCAGCACTGGCTTTGGGTTTGCTCGCTTCAGGGAAACATAAAACCAGGCCTCCTCACTCGGAAGACTTAAAAATTGAGCCATTTCAGAGCTATGCGCAGCCCATGAAGCCCCATGTCAAGAGAGCGTGGCCAAGCCATGCTGCTGAGCACTTGCATTTCTTCCTCTATTTTGTTTTGGGCTCTGTGGCCACTGGATGCCACTGTTGTTCCACACTGGGCCAGCTAAGACAGAGGAGCAATACAGCCTAGATTTTTTTTTTTTTCAGATCAATATGTGTTATATTAAACAAAAAGCCTAGCACCGAGCAGGGAAAGGAAGGGACGTCCCCACGTTGGTGCTGAAGGGCCCTAGACGGCCCTCAAGGAGGACACTAGAGGAAAGCTTCCTTCACGGCGCATAGGGACACACAGAATTTGGGTTTTCTACCCTCCTCTCCCACCGAGGGGTTGGCAGTCCGGTTCCCATCGGCCACGGCCAACAGCACAGCGACCACAGGGCCACACGGAGGTGGGGGAAGTTTGTTCCAGTTTCAACATTTAACACCTGAGGTTGAGGCAAGGTGCAATCCTCTGCAGAAAGCACCACTCCCCGCTTCTCGCGGGCCCCACGCGTGTTCTGAACCCCAACTTTTTAGGCCGGATCAAGGGCCCAGCAGGACTTCTGTGCTGAGCTGGGGCAAGCCAAGACGCCCACAGCACGGGAGAGAGCCCGCGCCGGGGCCTCGGGAAGGCCGCGCGGCGCTCACCTTGCTCAGCTCCCGCAGCTTGTTTCGGGCAGCAGACACGTCCTCCTGCTCGGCAGCAAGTTGTTTTTCCTTCTCCTCCAGCTGCCGCTTCAGGACGGTAACTGGGTCGCCCTTCTGCGTTGCCTGGGAGCACAGGAGAGCCTGTTAATGGGAACCTCCAAATCCAGCCCGTTTCCCCCGTCCCTGCACGCACAAAGCACCCAACCTGCACGACAGGCGTCCTAGAGGCTCCATCCCTGTATCCTCCGGAATGCCCTGCTGGTTTTGACCACCCGAGCTGCCTGGGAACCCGAGCTTTCCTTCCCTGGACACCTCACGTCCCAGCCCCTGGTCCCAACGGAGAGCTAAGGCCATCAGAGCCAATGCCAGGTGGCCCCCGGCCACGAGCGCGCGCCGCTCGCCGCCCTACCGTGTGCCAGGTATCCTGCACGACGCCCGCCTTGTCCGTGAGGATCTCGATGAGCTGCTGGGCCTCCCCCTCGCTGAACACCATGCTGCTCACGGTGGACACGAGCGTCTTGTAGGGCAGGTAGAGGGGCCCATCTGAGTCCGCGGGTGCTGAAGAGAAACAAGGAGCCACTGAGACCACCCACGCTGGTGGCAGAGCCGAGTCGCGTTCCCTGGTTTTAAGCTGAATGCCCGAGCTGGCCTCAACCACAACTGACATTTTGAGCCAGCATCACCTCTATACACGACAGTAAGGTAAGAAGTGCTGGAGAACAGACTATGCTCATTGCACAAGTGTTTCAGGGGTCACTGAGCACTTGTCTGATGCTACTACAGGTCATGTCCAAGCCAGGAATGAGGGCTGGACGTGTTTCACCAGCGCAACAGCTCAGGTTTGTCAGGCCGGGAAGGATCCGCAGCTCCGAAGGATCCACGACACCATCGTGCAGAGCGGAGCTGAGCTCGGTGTTTCCCCCAATTTGTGAAGGGGATGGTGCACATCCCACAGCCTCCCCACCCCGCGGTGAGCCTGGGAAGGCCACGCAGCGTCGTCTAGTCCATAACACGGTGCTCTTGCAGCACCACAGCGCACAAGGTCACGATGCAGAGAGGTTTGAGAGTTATCCCACAGTTCCTACTCTCCAAGGAGTTTGCTCCTCTCGAGACCAAGTCTCCTGCGACTGGGACCCACACGGCAGCAGGTTCAGAGACTGCACGGTGCTGAGCACAGCCTTCCCCCCAGCGTCTCCGAGTACGTGCGCCCCACAGCTCCATCGCACCGAGGAAGGGTGACCGGGGCCGCCAGCACGGCTACAGCAGCCAGACTGAGCCCCCCATGCCCTTGCCGAGCAGCTTTCGTGGCTGCTTTCCCCGTTACAAACTGACCCCTTTCTCCTACGCAGGTCACCAGATGTGGCAGTGCCTCTCTCCACCAAAACCCACTCTGTTTCGGGGTGACCAGATGCTCCTGCCTAACCCTGGGCATCCTCCTGGCCTGAATGCTCACGCGCAAGTCCAAACGTTGCAGGGTTTGAGGTTGCGCCCTTGATCTCCGCACTAAATCGCGGCTCATTAAACCCGTGCTGACATGTAGCACTAAAGACAGTCCCAGGTCTGGGGAGCAAACCAGGGCTGAAGTCAAGACCAGGGCCTGGGTCACTCTTGGGTCCCACCATTAGAGCACAGGACCCTCGATCCAGGTACATATTAACCCCTTGCAAGCAGGTTCTCCTTGGGATGTAAAAGGCTAAACACAAACTAAATGACAAAAAAAAACATCCCAAACCACTTGTGTCAGGACTGTCACCTGCAGCAGAGCGGAGGACGTGTCCCTGAAGACCCAAACACCATCTTTGCAGCACCCTCCCACAGCGGCTGCTCCTGAGCTCAACGATTTCAAACCTTATTCCTGCGTGGAGCTGCCCTTTAGTAAAATGCTTTCCTCAAACAAGCAGAGTCAATGGTTTTACCCTGCTCTGGGAGGCCTGTGGAAGCAAAACTCGCCACATCTGACAAAACTCCCCGCATCAGAGGCACAAACTGCTAGTTGACCCTGCAGCACGGGTGCTGGTGTGTTGTGGAGGGCCAGCAAGCTCCTGACTCCATATTCTCCAGAGAAAACTCCGGTTTTCCCAGTCACCCGGGCCAGCGCGCTCTGTGCACCTGGGCCATCTCAACAGACACGGTCCTTCTGGAGACGCCACGTTTCCAACGCAGGACGAAGAAGCACCAGGACACTCTGCTTGTCTACTCAGCGAGGACACAGCCAGAAGAATCCGGCCTTACCTGGCTCACTCTTCTTCTTGGACGCGGCCTTCCTCTTGGCAGCTCCGTCGTGCTTCTGCTCCTCGTGGGCGCCAGGGGCATCGCCCTTCTTGACTGCAACGGAGCTGACGACTGGGGCGCTTTGCTGGGTGCCAACCGGTGGCACAGCCACAACGGGCACCTCCTTGGAGGTCACCTCCAAGACTGGGGAGCTCTTGGGGACACCCACAGGAGGTGAAGCCAACACGGGACTCGGGGCAGGCTCTACCTTTGCCACCTTCTTCTCCTTCTTCCTCTTCTCCTTAGGAGACGGTGCAGGCTTCTCCTTTTCCTGAGGGGCCACTGACACCGCTGCAACAGGAGGCTCAACAACTGCCGGCTCAGGCACCACCACGGGCTCAAGAACGACGTCCTTGGGAGGGTCTGTCACTTCCTGAGTCAGCTCCTGCTCAGGTATCTTTCCGTTAGGTTTCTCTTCCTTTTTCTTTGCTTTTCCTTTCTTCTCCACGGGTTTCTCCTTCTTCTTTTTCTCCATTTTGTGCTGGTGGGTCTTCTCAAGCTCCTTGCGCTGCTTAGCCAAGGCCTCCTCGTAAGACGTCTCCTTCATGGAGAAGGTGGACACCAAGAAGATTCCAATGGCCGATATCACCATGAAGCCTCCGAAGACCACAACGCCCAGCGTCTGAGGGTCGTACACATCCATCCTGCCTTATTCTTCTGTGCCTGCAAGACACCAAAATGACAGTTAGTGCACCAAACTTCCAGAGAAGCGAGTTTCATGTGAACATTTGTGTTTCCAAATAGCATCTTGCACCGAGAACTATACGCCCTGGGAGGAATAACAACCTGCCTGGATACCCAGAGTAAGGGCTCTTCCCCCACGCTGCCCATTCCCAGTTTGTCCTGCAATGAGTAATTCCAACGACTGTAGCAATCTCCAGAATCAACCGCCAAAAGGAGGAGGAGGACGAAAACCAAAGCAACCAACCAACCAAAACTCCTTAGCATCCGCACCCGGCATCAACAGCGATTCCTGAACACAGAGTTTGTCCATGGACAACGCGTTGACGATGCCACGTGCCAAGGGGCTCTCCCGCGCTCCACGGAGATGTGGAAGTGCCACGTGGGCCGAAGGAGCTGGCATGCCCCTCCACGCCACCGCTAATCAAGCCCTGTCCCGTGTTTATAAAACAATCTCTTCCCTACTTTCCCACCCATGTGTTTCTCAGAGTCCAAAGCGTCCCCATGGCCATGAGAGCGCTCACTAATTCTCCAAAGGTGGGTAACCCAAGGAGAGACACTTTCCAGGCCAAAAGCTGCCTTTTCCTGCTGTCTTGGGAAAAAGGCAGGAAGCCCTTGGCGAGCAGCAGTTCCCATCCCCACACCGAATTGCGAAAACTGCCAAATTTCCTCTTCGAAGGGTTGTGGATTAGAGGGTGGGAGAGTCGGTAGAGGAGCAGGACTAGAAGGTAAGGCCGAAGAGAAGCAGAGGAGCATCTTTTCAGAGACTCCGAGGTATTTTTGGCAACTCGCAACAACCGAAGCTGGTGTGAGAGCGGTGCGGATTAGCACAAAACGGTCCATCCTGGCCGAGCAAAACACTGTGACAAGTTAAAATCTGGTAGGTTAACGTCAGCGAGGCTTCACCTGCCAAAGCTGCAGACACGTTGGCCCCATGGAAAAGGGAGGCTCGGCCAGGCAAAGTCACAAAACCTCTGCAGCTGCTGCAAGGAGCAGGTTATGAGACACCACGTGCATTCAAACCAAAGCAGACTGGACATTTTCACAGAATCACAGAATGCTGTGCAGAATTGTGAGGGTAAAAATAATAATAAAAAGTCTTCTTGATGCATAAATGCAAGAAGCGACGTAGGGCAACGTTAATGACACTCTGCCTTGGTATTTCCTGACCTTGCCTTCCTCCCAAGGAGCTTCAGTCTTTACCTTTCCAAGGGCTGGAAGTTTGTTTTGGAATTGGCATGGCCAGATACAGCCACAATCTTGAAAAGAGAGGAACTTTTTTTCAACCTTCAACCTTTTTTTTTTCTAGTTATCAAATTTCCGAATATCCCAGCCTAGAAGAACAGGCTTCCCCTCCGGAGCACGGAGTTTTTAGGGAAGAGCAGGACCGTTCCCAGCACTGACAAAGCCACAGCGCAATGACACGGTCTCAGCGTCCTGAAACTGCCTGTGCCAGAGACCTGCAAGAGCCAAACCCACAATGCAGCCTTTCCACCTGTCCAGGTTTCCCTCCTCTCTGCAAACACTTCCATGAAATCCACGGGAATTTGCTATCTTTGAGACTTTTACCTCCGTCCGAGCGGGTTTAAAGCAGCCGGGTGAACTGTGAGGCAGGAGCAAAGGAAGAGACAGGTTACAGGACGGCAGAAATTCTATATTGCCTTATGCAGCCAAGGGAAAACATGTGCACTATAAGGAAAAAAACATGTGCACTGTCAATACCTGCATTTAGAAATGCTTCGAATGGGAAAACGAAAGATGCTCCACCTGAAAGTCAAGCCTTGCGCTCTGCCACAGCTTGAAAGCAGCACTGCAGGTTAATACAGGAAAGGAAGCGAGCGGGTACTGGGCAGGGGAGAGACAGAAATCTCGGGCCATGCAGCCGGGGTTTGCGTAGTCTGAAAGTACTTTTCGGTAGGAGAAGTTTCCAGGCTGACACCTCAGCTCAGTGTCAAATTCCCATTGCAAGACGCAGGGGGAAGCACTCGTGAGAACGAAGGGGCAGTTTCAGAAAGCTCTCAAGGGGACACGATGGTTCTGGGGAACAAAGTCCCATCTCCTGCCCTGTTCCTGCTCCGAGGACGGGGCCGGCGGTGGGGCCAGGGCTCCTCCGGCACCAGGGAGCCTTCATTTCGGAGGGGAGCGGATAAAAGGCCAAGCAGCAGATCCCTCTCCTGATGGAGACAACGTTTAGGGAGGCAGCGTGTCTGCAGCAGCTCCTGCATCCTCGGGACGGAGGACGCCGCGGGGACACGGATCCGTGCGTTTTTGGCCCCGTTAAAGGAATGCCCCTGTCCCATCCGCGGCCTTTTGCGACTGCGCCTCAGCAGAGCTTACGGGATCGGCTCTGGGCTCCGGTCAAGAGGAATCTGCTTCCAATGTGCGGAGCAGATGGCGGTGGCGGTGAGCGGCCCGAGCACGGCACAGCGCGGTGATGCCGAGCGCAGGGCTCCGCGGGACCGTCCCGTGCATCCCGGGGAAGCAATTCCAAGCCCCGGCCCGAGGGGAGCTCCGTGCCGGGGGACGGAGCCGGGTCCACACTCCGTCCCTTGCTGCTGCACATCCCTAGCAGCCAAGAGGTCCAGTTCCCTCGGGAACGGCCCATTTTTCCTGGGTGCGTGGCCGCCTGGGAGGGGAAGGAGCAGCGGAGCGACGTTATTCCCACCTCCCGGGGGCCGGCAGGGAGTTTGCTAAATATAACAGCAATAATAGCGGCAATAACGATAATATAAAGTAGCAATAATAGTAAGAGAGTTTCCCAGGAGAGGCTGAAGCAGTCGCGGGGGGTGCGGGAAGCGGGAGCCGGGGGCAGGGAGGGAGGAAGAGGAGGAGGAGGAGGAGGCGGCGGCGGCGGCTCCGTCCATCACGCGGCGGGTGCGGGCACGGGGCAGGGCGCCTCCCCGGCCAGCCGCACACGTCGCCATTCCGCAGCGCCCCCGTCCCGCTCCCGGTGCCGGTGCCGGCTCCTGTGCCGGTGCCGGTGCCGGTCCATTCATCCGCCCGCCCCGCGCGGACGCCCCGTCCGGCCGCGCCGGCGCCTCCCCGCCCCGAGCCCCCCGCCCCGAGCCAGCTGCAAACGTGGCCGGGAAGGGAGGGAAAAA
>JAUBNY010000475.1:368641-392326 GCA_032275445.1 Crypturellus soui | reverse complement strand
CAACAAACTGCAACTTGTCACACGACTAGTGTGTCAACAGCAGCCTTTGCCAGCACAGTATCAGTGTGATACGTTGGTCATTTATACTTCAGACAGAAAATACACAGAGCCTATTGTGGGCATCACTTCTTCCCCATTAAACGTTCTTCTTACTTCTCTTAGGAGAATCTCTCCACTAAGTGATAACAGTTTTCTGAATTCCCCGAGTCCACCTTGAGCAAGGGCCATCGCCGTGCCTTGAAGACCTGGCAGTTTGACCGAAACGCTGCGTTAACACAGGCATGAGAAGCAGCTCAGAGCTCGGTGCCGATGCCTCTCCAACCTGGAGGTGGCCTGGCAATAGAGCAAACAGTCCCTGACGTTGTATACCCCAGAACACGCTCTGTAGAGCGGCCTGGATATAAAGACCATCAGATTATACTAAGCATTTCTCACAGCCATCCCTCTGCCAGGCCAAGTATTTATTAGAAGAAAGCTGCCAGGAAGATTTTTGTAGTTACATTAAGTATCAACCCCTTGTGCGAAATAACCACCTTCCTAAGTAAAGGACGTAACAGCGTGGGTTTCCTCCAGGATTCCTCTTTAGTCACCAGGAGCTTTACTAGGAATCATGAGTACCCAGGCAGGTAAGGGCTAGGACCACTGGAAGTCTCAAACTCAGGTGGCTGTTAACTTATTTCAAGCAAATTAATAACACTTCCCTGCCCTCCACATGCCAGATATCAATTGCACAGGAAGAAGATAGCCTTAAAAAAAAAGTGAACTGGATTACAGCTATCCAAAGTGTACCTTTCCATATTCTGCCATGAAACAGAATATTTATGAGCACCATTTTTTTTTAAATGGCTCCCCTTGTCTTAAGGCACATAGAAGGCTGCTGTAGCAAGCCATGATGCTCACAATAAAAAGACACTACAAAAAGGAAGACAGTTTTCACCTTAGCAGCTTCTATATTGAGCATGTAGTATCTCAACAGTTCCGAAAGCTTCAGGTCTTCATCAGAAGAAACTCTACTCTCTACTTTCTGCAAGAGAGATTGCACAGCAGGTATGAAAGAGGAGAGAGCGAGATGCAGATTTTGGGGAATATTAATTTTCTCCTTACCCTGAGTTTCTCAAAGAGCTCTGCAACTTTCAATAAGTACCTAGAAAAAGCACACAGATTTTAGGCATCTCCCCAGTGTAGTGAACCCCAGGTTGAGCTATCAGGAAGCCAAAAACCTGAAGGCTGGAGTTAGTTCCTGCATATGACCCAGACAAGGACTTCCAAAAAACTGGGGTCTAGGTAGAGATCTACTACAAGAGCTGCTGGATTCCAGGCCAACGGACTAGTCCTGTTGAGCAGCTAGACATCATTTAAAGTCAGATCTTCCAGTCTCTAGAACATGATGCTCTTGCAACAACTCTCCCACGACTCCTCCCCTCCAAGAACAGGAGACCTTCTTTTTTTTTTAATTTGACCGTAAGCCTTGTCTACACAGGGCCTCACCAACTTGGTAGGAAGATCTGGAAGCAGAACTCACTTCTGAACAGGTGAATATGTTTCCATACGTTAAAAATAAAAGCCACACCAGGCCAGAGGCCCCAACTCAGGTAAGCTGCACTAACTTATTTAGCAGCACATTAGAACAAATGCTTAACCCCTTTCTCTGGTGTTCACCAGGAACTTGTGACTTGAATGAAGTTTGGGGAAGGAGGGAGTTTCATTTAGAAAGAACTTTGATAAGCAAATTAGTGCAGCTCAGGAGTTCTAGGCACAACTGGCAAGAGACCAGTTAGTTAAAACTATTTCTGAGTATTATTAAGCCTGTGCACCAGTAGCATCAGAGGAAGAAGTTTCAATACCACTTGCCTCCCATTAAGGAAATTCAAACCAGCTCTAACTCAACCCCCTGAAGTTTAGAGAGAGAACTGAAGCACATCCTAAGTCTGGGTATGGCACGAACAGCAAGTAGAACTCCTTACCTTTTGATAACTGTAGGCTCTTCTAGTGCCAGACTGTTCAAACAAGCTGAAGTATAAATATAGTCGTCTGCAACATCTGCAAGAACAAGACAACACTTTCAGGCTATAGAAAACACCAAAGTCAGCAAGACCGTAGGTCTTTAGAAAAGCCTTTGAAAACATTCACTTTTGTGAGATCTTGTCATCTTGTCTGCTTTTGCGCATGCATCCTTGATTCTGTTGTAGTAGTTTACAAGAAAAGTCTTCTCTTGCTCAAAAAAGTCCTCTACCTCCTGAAAGAGAGTATGAGCTGTTAGGTTGGTCGCAACGCTGCAGAACACAGGCTCTGCCTGGCTTAGGGAAGACACGCCAAAGACACCCTCAGCCACCCGAGTGTAGGGCCTGTCACATTTCTACTGAAGAGCAGAGTTCAGGACCCTGAAAAGTTTCCAGTCATGCAGCAAACACCTTCACGATGAGGAGGGAGCTGACCCTTCTCTTCTGTGCTGCAGGCTCTGCCTACAAGCTAACCAGCAAGCTGGTGTTGGGCACAGTTTAATCAACTCCAGCTCACTACTCGGGGCTTCGTTTCCCCAGCCAGCTAAGCAGTAAACAAGCTTGTTTCACAGCCACACCAAACACTAGATGCTGTGATGTTTTAGGACAGCAAGTCTATAGGAAAGACTGTCCATGGCAGAGTAGGAGAGCTGAAGCTTGATCAGTGGCAGGGGTCCTGGGTATCCCATTTTATCCTGCACAAGCAGAAACCCCCCCAATCATGTTTGCTGAGAGCTCTCAAATAGACAGAAGCCACGAGCACACGTGGGGACAGTTGAATTCCTTTCCTCCCCATCAGTATCAAGGCAGCTCTTGGGTATTTAGCAGATACTCCAGATGTACACCAAAATTAAGCCTTTAGCCTTCCTGTCTGATTCAGTTCCAGAGAGATCAAGATTAAAGCAAGCTACCCCACCCAGCTTGGAGCAGCAGTAACAAGAAGAGCTACATTAATCACTCATGCACAGCAGGGCTGCAGCAGTGCAGCCAACCTCTCACGAAGCAGAGAGGAGCAGCGTGAACAAGCCAGTCGACAACCTCACCTTGACTCCAGAGAAGAGGACTTCATCGGCACTCTTTACTACACTTTTTAAAAAGCCACCAAACATCTCTTTGGTGTTTTTCCTCCGAACACTTAGCTAGAACAGAGAAATCAACACAGCTTTACAGTCATTCAACACCATGTGTAGATTTATATAACGCCCTAACTGCACACGGAAGAGTGACAGCACTCCTAACACCTTGCCTTCCTAAGAAAGGAAAGATGCCTTACATCCTGGTCATACTCCAAGAACACATGAAAATTGCGATCTTTGCTGAGCACCGGGTGGGAAGAAATCCGCTGGAGGAAGATCTCGTGTGAGGATACCGTCTTCTTGAAGACAGCAAGGTATTCACTGAAAGGCAAGAACAGACAGGTTCCTTCTGTACCGCTTTTTTCAATGTATGAAGCATTGAATGTTTCCCCTAGGTAAATTTAAAGCAACAATGTGCTGCTCAAATGGCTAGCTGGTGATGAAAAGCTACTTCCAACCTCTTTGGCAGGGAAGTTCAGCACTTCCCCAATTCCAGCTTTTTGCAGATTTGAAGAGTATCTGTTCCCACACAAACAGTTCCACTCATCTGGCCCTCAGGAGGCCTCTCTAAGCAGGTTTTAGCAGCACATTCATGTTCTACTTACGCTTCTAGCTCTTGCTTCATTTTGGCAAACTCTTCTTTTGTCATAGACACTTCACCTTCCCCTAGCTTCTGCATCTTCTCTCTGGGACCGTCGAAGTCAGGCTTTGAAGGTGCTGGGGGTATCTAGCCAAAGAAGTGGTTAGTGATAGCTTTTGGCATCCACAAGGTTTTCTAGTAGAGTTCTAGTAGAGTAGAGTTTAAAAAAAAAAAAAAAAAAAGGGAAGAAAGAAAGAAAGAAAAGAAACCCACACACATAAGACTTACAATGAGTCCTGCATACTCTTCGGTTTCCGTGAGCGTGTCGTGCAGCCACACAAAGTCTTCATGCTGCCTTGTGACCGAAAACTCAGAATTTTGAAAAGCTGGCAGTGTAGTCTGGAGGAAAAGATATAGAAGCCCTACTGTTTTTAAATTAGTGCTTTCAGAAGCAGCCCTGTCCGTTTCCAAAGCAAGCTATTTTGCTTAGCAAGAGCCTTGCCTACTCCCTTTTAGCTGAGCTGGCACTTGCTCAAAGCCCTTACTACTACAGAGGCTATTTAAAGAAAAGGCAGTGCTGGAGAACACTATTAATGCAGATCCCTTTGTGAAGTTCTACAGTCACCATTTCCCCCCTCCTCCCCATCCTTCTGGTCTCGAGCTATCGCTCGTTTGGCTTTGCTAAGGAGTCTATCAGCTACTTCGTCTATTAGAGAAGGTTCAAGTCAGGAAATCCAGTTTCTGCACATATACCCTTAGGTCACCTTTAAATGACACAGCTCTATCTAACTGGAGCTGGATTTTCTTTACAGTCAGGTTGCTGTCTGCAGGTATATTTAATACACAACCATAAGAAATCTGTTTAGGAACAGTATTTTCTGCCCCACAATCTTACCTTGGTATGTACAGTGAACTTCACCCGGTCCTTTTCGCTCAGCGCGTCTGGTATATCAATTTGGAGAGAAGGATCCACATTCAGGTCTACAGATACGGACCTCAGCTGCAACAGAGCACACAGCACGAGCCTCAGTCAGACACCACGTAAGTTTAGACTGATCAGACGTGCCAGTGAGAAGCACTTTGCAGCAGACGGATGCCTCCAGGAACAGCATGCACGGAAAGCTGACGGCTTTAACCACCTGCGTGCCACTGCTACAAGCCCTCCTTGCAAACACGAGGAAAAAGGCCTGTTAAATATTGAAGAAGCAATACCTGGAGATCATAAGGCGTTTGTGAAGCCCTTCTACAGAAGGGTTCCTTCTACCAGGCTTTCAGCTTGTTTACCTGGAGCTCCTCAAGCCAAAGCCTAGGGTGCTGTTTTAAAGGCATTAACCACTCTAAGAGTTTTTTCCTCAATATCTTAACAGCTCCTAAAGATACCTTGCCACAAAAGTATCCTCATCATTAGCCTAGTTGTAGTTGAAGCTATGGTAAGATGCACTTTTACCTGCTTTTATCCACTATAGACAAGCCTGATACCTCCTTTCAGGCCCAGCTTGGTCACCTCTGCCATTCTGATCCCCCAGCACAGCTGGGCACGAAGCCAAGCCCCACCACATCCCTTCCAGGAGCTGCTTGTCAGCTCCAAAGGCTACGCTCCTCCTGATCGCATCAAAATATGAGTTTCACAAATCCTCTCTGTAGGGTCCTATAAAGGATTAAATAAAACACACCAAAAACTGACTGTCACAGAGACAGCACCCAAAAATCCAAATACACTTTGGCACTAAGATTGCCTATGTTAACCTGAAAATAAGATTATCAGGCATACCAGTTAGCAGCAGTACTCCACTAAACTGGAGATCCATTGTTGCTTGTCAGGTACATAAAACCACCTCAGTGATATCTGAGCTCCACTTTACAACAGCTTTTTATGCTTTCTTGTAGCTGCAAGTCACATCTCCTAGATTCAGGTCTTATCTTTCCTAGGCAGATCTTTGTGTCTGGCAACATTTTAATGCTATTTGCCTCCGGTCAGAATAGCTAGGAGAGGCTTTAGAGCATGCATCAGACATCCTGCACAAGAGACCCCAAGTCAATAAGGCCAGACTTGCCTTTGTGAAGGTTTTGGGCATCAGACGCCTTGAAAAGAGCTCAAGGTCACCACACCAAGTGTGTTGAAGAGCAGGCGACAGGCAGAACCCAGCTGAGTCCCAAGGTTATTCTTTAGAGATAGTTACAAATACACTCCCAGGAAGAGAAGCTAAAGAACCGGGTCATACCTGCACCTAGCACCTGCTAACCAAAATAAATTACAGAAGTCAGCCCACAAGCCCATACGTGAAGAGCATGCTAAGCAATCCTGCCAAACACGGAGAGGTTGAATGCTGCTCTAGGCTTCTGCAAAGCTGCCCAAGAACTGCTGGGAGGCGACATTTCATTCCGCAAAGCTTTGGGAACTCCCTCCCCGTCGGTCTAGCCACCTGTGAGCTGCAATCCAGATCAGGAGGCCACAGCAGAGGACCCGGCTGTCAGGGCATCATCGCTCGTGCCTCTTGCTGTCACTGATGGTTGCTGACTTCCATGGGACAGCAGGCTTTAATCGCATGCTGGAGACCATTCCAGCAGGAAGGAAGGATTCCAAGCTTCCCGAGCAGGTTTGAATGGATTCCCTGCTAAAACCGCAGGGAGCCCAGCTTCTTCCCTGCAGCCATCCCACGTGCGAGTTCATTATATCCCCCCCTAGATACCTGCAGGAAGCCATGAAACAAGGGGCTCCCTGCAGAGCAGCGCGCTTCAGAGACGGTCAGAGCCAGTCAAGGCTGCCCTGTCCAAGCGCTGCCGATAGCGAGAAGGCCACCGTGGAGACACGGATTCGGAGCACGGCCAGCTGAGCACGAGGCCCAGCATTCCCCAGCTGCTACCACAGGCAGAAAACACAAGTAGCCAAAACAGGCAGGGACAGACCCTTTAAGCAGGATGCAAAACAGCGAGCGCCCGCTATTTTGGGGTTCCTTATCGTCACCGTCCAAACGGGATCAGCAGGGCTAACAATACGACTGCTGAGGCGGTGAAAAACACGATAAACCGGAGGAAGCTGCTTCCTCTCAGCTAATCTAAGGGAAAGATTAGACACGGTCAGTCCCGAAATTGTGAGCTTTCTTAGTATTTGAGAATTACAGAGAAAATAACTTGTAATTAGGTGTTGTCCTCTGCCCTCTCCCATGCCTAGTAGTTGTCTGCACAAGAAATAAGCAGGTACAGATAGAAACTGGTATTTCTTCTGTCAGATTAAAGCAGTCTGCGCTTCCTGGGCATTTCTTCCCTGCACTAGGGCCATAAAAAACAAAGGCAGGGGCTGTGGGGCAAGAGTTGTGCAACCCACAGCTTCGGCACTCTGTGGAAACGCTGCGGCCGGAGAACCGGCCGTCCCAGCTGGGCCTCCCCTTTGCAGAGGCCTCTGCTCCACAGGAACCTGGTCTTCAGCAAACACGAAGCCAAGGATCAGAAAGGCCCAGGTCTTCTCCACGCCATGAAGGTCCCCATGAGCTCAGGCAGGAGAGGTCTAGGATTGCACAGCCAAAGCAGCCAGGCTCAGACTACAAGGAGGGCTTTCACGTATGCTGACTTGGGGGGGACAGAGAGCTTTGTTTCCCTGCCGAAACTGTTGGCAGAGCGTCTCCCCACCAAACAGGGAGCAGATCCTCCCTCCTAATCAGGCCCAAGACACTAACCGGCAAGACCTAACCCAGCGAGCATTTAGAACAGACCTTCTGCTCCAGCCCTTGATCGGGGCGAGCAGCCGCTCTGCCAGCATTTAGCTCATTATCTTATAGGATCTTTTACTTTGTCTGCCCTTCTACATTCGTTTTATAAGCAGGAATGAGAACCAACTTGCTTATGGCCACATGAAGTTAATGCAGAGTAGGGAGATTCAGCTTTCATCTCCAGGCCCCAGGCTTGTTCCTCCATCCCAGCAGCCACCTGATCCAGGTAAGAGACCTTCTCGGAAAACAGGGTGGTTTTAAGTGCCTGTAGCAGCTGCTCCAGGCACCCTGGCGCCTTTCACTTCTAGGTTCACATCTCTGTAGCGCCTTGCATAAGAATCCCCAGGCTTTCTGCATGATTCAAGGAAAGCTTCCCTGGTAAAGACACTCTGTCCACCCTAACTCCTCCTCACACTGCGTGACCAGGAAGTTAAGCAAGACACCAAGCAGAGCCATCTGGAATAGCAGATGGCCACCACAGCCATTAATGTTCCCAGCATTAGGCCTGGAAAATCAAGCAACAGTCTCAAGCCAGACAGTCCGTTTTTTAGAAACGGGTGTCATGGCACTAATTAGGACACCTGACCTGAAACCCAGAGAGTCCCAAGCGCAGGCAGGGTTACCCTGACCGATCCAGACATGCTTCTCTATGGATTTAGCTTGGATCACCCACCTCTAACCCGGCGATGGACGGTGCCCCAGGCTCCAGCTTGGTGGAGCTCCCTTTCTCATGAGCCTCACCCAAGCACGAGCACCCGGTGCAGGAAACGCCCCCAGCTGCAGGGCTGGGAAGTGACCTAAACTGCTGCTCGCAAGGACATTCTTAGCACTTTTAGCACCAGTTCCAGAGAAACGGATGCGACTTCTGCATTTTAAGCAAAAAAAAAAAAAAAAAACTGCCAGCTCAAACAATTGCATTTAATGTCTCATTACTAGTGAACTATGAATCTGCCTTTTCCTCAAAGAAAATGATTAATCCAGCAGTCTTCTGCAGGCCGGGCTCCCAGAAGGTGTCGAGACTCCTTCTGCAGGGGGTTAACATGTCACAGAGCATCCCGCTTGCAGTCAGCTCCCTTCAGCTCTCTCCCCTCGTGCGGATGGCCTTCCCGCTGCCATTCAAGCCACAGCCGCAAATGACCTGAGCCTTAATTACATCTGCCACTATGCAGCATCCATCAGGCTCCATCAAGGAGTTTTTCTAATTAAACCAGTTTAAATGCTCTCTAGAGAGGCACTTAAAAGATCACGATGTTGCCTAGCAGTTCAGATTCAGTTTCTAGAAAGAAAGTGCTGTGCTCTTTTTAAAAATCAAGACATGTACCAGCAGCCTTCCAAAGTGTCTGGCCAGCAGATACTAGTGGTATTAGTTGCTAAAATTGTTGCAGTCATTCAGCACAAGCAGCTTAATTTGCTCCTTGATCAAGAGGCAAATATATATATATATATATATATATATATATATGGAAGTACTCCGCATGCACACACTAATATGTAACCAATACAAATGGGAAGTTCTCATTTTGCAGCCTTCATGTGAAGTTTAACCAAAGCAGTCCTGGAGTGCATCAAGTTGTACACAAGCAGAAAAATCAAAGAGGGCTCATGCACGCAACCTTTGTGTTGCTGCTTACGCTGGAGCGAATGCTTTCCCAAATTGCATTTTTGGCTGCAGAACTGCAAAACAGCACATTTCGCTCAAAATAAGGCAAAAAAGTGCAGTTGAGCAGCACTATGCTCAGCAAGGAAGACTCTAGCTGCAGCACACAGGACGCCTCCACCCAAACCCATCATTTCTTCAGCTCCAAGTTAAACAAGTTTTGACAGCGCAGGCCAACCCCCCTGCCACAGCAAGGTATTTTCTTGTTCAGTTTTACCCATATCAAGTCTATCCCCTCACTGTCTTAGTTCTGGACCAAATTCATGGGAAAGTACAATATTTAGCAAAACGACAGTAGCCAGAGTTGTACTAGCGAGTGTCTGCCTATGACAAGCCACGCATTCCACACAGACAGGGCATTTTTCTAAGGTCCCAGCTGTCCTGATGTTTCTGATCCCATGTTCTACCTTCCCCAGGTGTCCTACGGAACTGAGGCTACAGTACTCGATCTAGAAGCAATTGCAAGTTTGATTTTTTGCAAAATATTATCAAGCCGGGGACGTGTTAAGAAGTACATAGCAGTATCTGCACAGGGTTATCTTGGCAGCTCCACATTCTGAAATGCCTTTTCCTCCCCATAACAAATCAGTCTTTCCCACTGCATTTCACACCCCCCTCTACCCTACCCTCCCTTCCTCTTCCTCCATATCCTCAGCCTCATCTCCCTGGCTGCCTCAGGGTCACTTTTTTTTTGTTTGTACTTACCAGGGATTCTCACTCAAGGTTAAGAGCTAGTGAGAGGCCTCTTCTACGGGCACAGGATTTATCTGCTGGCCACAGACCAGTTCCATGTTGCTATTTCCTTACCTAAACAGGAGCAGACGAGATAGCAACACTGCTATCCTCCCCCTTGCTGCTGGGATCTCAGGACAGCTCTGCCACCCCAGACAAGCTGGTTAACCCTCGGCCATGCCGTGTTAGGGGTTGCAATCCAGTCCAGCCCTCAGCATGGGACCTTTTTCCTCTCTTCCCCGCTATTCCTGTCTGCTAACTTAGACAGGACACGTGAACACTCACGGAGTTACTGAGCGCTGTAGGAAAGTTGGTATTATCTTTCTCCACTCATCACTCACAGGTGCTGCGAGTCTGCGGAGGGCTCAACACGCACAGGAGGCAGACACTTGAGTTAATACGATAGTGGGATATTAGAGAGCAGCAAAAGGTAAAAATGCACATGGGGGTCCTCGGCTGAAAGCGGATAACCACAAACTCCTTGCATTCAACATGTTCCTGACAGTGCCAAGGGCCAGAGTCATTTCAAGATTCAGTCCGTAGCGCAGACGAGGGAATGAAGCTGTTTACGGAGCTGCCTAAGGATGGAGGACCTGCAGTGCTCCAGCCAGACACCTTCCACAAGGAAGGCTGAGGAAACACCACTTGGAACACCCACAGCAGCCTAAAGCACAAGTTTCCAGAAAAAACACGCTCGGATGCAGCAACACAAGGGCTCAGGAGCACAGCGCAAGGCACGTGCTGCCTCCTAACCGCGGCGAGGGCAGTTATTAACCCCGGCAGGGCAGGCGGGCTGTTGGGCCGACACAAACACAGCCTCGCGGCCGGCTACGGGCACCCACGCATCACGGTTCCCCTTTCAGCCCTGGGTCACGGAGAGCCGCCCGCCCCGGCCCTGCGAACCGCCACCCCGCGCGCCCTGGAGCCCGGCACAAGCGCCTCGGCCGCGGAGGCTCCGGGAGGCACCGCCGCAGGGCAGCGGGGCACGGCGGCCTCCGCGCGCACCGAGTCCGCCCCGCGCGCTCCCCGCCAGGCCCCGGCCGCCGCGCTCACCTTGCTGTGCGCGTCCTCGCGGAGCAGAGCCATGTCGCCCAAGCGCCCCCGAACGCCACCCGCCCCCCGCGCCGCCGCCGCCTCATATAGCCGGGCCGGGGCCGCCTCCCGCCCGCGCCGCCGCCGGCACGCCCCCGCGCGCCGCGGCGGCCATCTTGGCTGAGGGCGCGCCTTGCCCTCACCCAACATGGTGATGCTTCTCTATTTGCTTTTTTATTTTTTTTATTTTCCTTCCCGTTAGAGCTTTCTGTTGTTCTCTGCTTTCGAGGGCTTTGGAATAAGGATTTTTGTAAATTGAAAGAAGCATCCTCCCCCCCACACACACACTCCCTCTCAAATCCCTCACTCGGAGAAGGTCACAGCGCCCCGCGGAGCGCGGTGCCTTGTGGGCATCGTAGTCCTCACCCGGCGCGGGGGCGGGGCCAGTGGCGGCTGCGCAGTGGGGGGCGCAGAACTACAAATCCCGAGAGGCCGCGGGAGGGGCGGGGCTGCTAGAGCTGTTGGAGGTGGCGGGCGCGCGCATGCGCACTGGTGGGCGCGGTGGTGGCGGGAAGCGCCGCGCTGAGGTGACGGTTGTTGCGCGCGGGGACCGCAGCTCGGGAGGGAGCCGGGATCGGGATCAGCATCAGCATCAGCATCAGGATCGGCATCGGCTAAGCGCGGAAGCCAACCGGGGCGGGTCGGGCGTCCGTGGCCCCGTGCTGCGAGGTGAAGCGGTGGCTGCTTCTCTGAGCAGGCCCGGGTTAGCTGAGGGAGGGCGGCAGATGTCCACTGTTTCATTTAAAAGTATCGATTTTTTCCGCTCCTCATTGCACTTAGTTTCCCCAAACAGGTTAGGCGTGTGTCTTCAACTCGCTGTACTGGCTGCTGTCTGAAACCGCAGTTGGAGGAGTGTCTTTATAGATGCGAGCACTTACTTAAGCACTAACTTTCATTTCTCCCACATAAGTCACTCATTCCTCTTCTGGACCAGCATTTTTATCAGTTGTGTTATTACTGTACTTACTGTCGCTACACTATCAACTAAACTGGGGAAAATAAGAGGTTTTTTTTATTATTTTTATTTGAGGTCAGTTCTGGCTCATTCTGCAAAACTTGGACCATTTTTACCAGTCTTGGATCAGAAACATTGTGAGGGAGAAAGCTGACGCTTCCACTGAGAGAAGGATCCATCCAGTTTTGTTCTGTATGAGTGACGGTAGATCAAGATGCACAGCCCCATTTTCTCTTTGTAAATGTAAGTAGCTCTTTGCATAAAAATACCACAGTAAATAACTAAAATAACATATGTGAGCTTTCACACCATTATATACAAATGTGCTTCATTTCTTAGTGGTCCTGGTATGTCTTTCCCTCCATAGAACAGCACAGCAGCTGAGGAACTACAAATTCACCCTTTCCTGTGGTTGTGTTTTGTGGTGGGTGCAAAGATTTCTGCAACTATTCCTCTAGAGCAAAACAGATATTAGATATCAATCACTAAGGCAGAGTTTCAATAATATAGTAAAGCAGCTCAAGGGGTCATAGTATTCTGCAGAAAAAAAATAGAAGAAAAAGATTAGAAAAAAAAAATACTGTGAAACATTTCGCTTGTGATGTAGAGGTCTGATCTTTTACATCTGTCTTTGTACCTTTACCACTTCCTTCTACAGCAAACAGAAAACTGCTGGAACCATTTATTCTTTTTCAGTAAGTGGCAGGTTCTGACAGGTAACCAGTCCTGTGCCAAGACTGAAAAATCTTTTAAAAATGTGATCATCTTCTGAGGAGAATGAGTTGCTGTAAATCTTGGTGCGGCAGCTTTGTACAAGTGAGCTGCTTCATGATAGTCAGATAACATCATGCAAGGTGCTTCTTAAAATAGGTATATTAGAACATTTTGCAGTGGGAATTAGGGCATATAAAATTCCCTGTCTGGGAACTGAAGGATGACTGAAAAAATTGAAACGGTTGTATTCTTGATTCCATAGCACCTCCTTATGCTATCAAAAACTGTTACAGATTTGTAATAAACTGTAGAAACGGCTTCATGACATCAACTAAAAATTAGAGGCAACATAAATTTGGTTTTGTTTCACCTCCAGTCATAAACCTGCCTCAAATGTCCCTGAAATATAGCCAGGCAGAACTTAATTTATGGAATATAACCCAATTTATTACTGTTGTGTAAACTGTCAAAACAGGTTATTCTATCTTTTTTTTTTTTTTTTCAAAACTTTCATACTCTCAAGGTAATAAAGCGATTGAAATGGACTGATTTGTCCTTTTTGTAATGCACCTGGCGGCACTGGGTGTGCGTATGTAGGGAGTAATGTCAAGATGCTCAGAGCAAGAGCTGTGTTTGTTCTCACCACTGAACACAGGAAAATCAGAGAGCAGGTGCAACTGCACACAGCAGCATCCCCCTGGAAAAGAAAAACAGATTGAGATTTGCTTATGGTTAGAAAAGGAGAAGGGACACGTTGCAAGTATGCTAAGTGGAAAGATTTTCCCGTTAAGATACCTAATTTCTCCTCTAATCAGACTGCAGAAACTGAGTAGCAGGATTAAACACGGTGCTTTCATTTTTTGCTCTGTTTCTGTCTTCTGGACTGTGATGTAATCTTAAAATCACTGTCAATTTGGATAGATATGAATTGTAGTTAGAGGAAATCCTTAATGACAACTTGTACTCATACAACAAAACAGCAAATTGGACTTCAGAGCTCCTAGAATTGGATCGGAAATGCTGGTCCAGGACCACTGCTGTGCAATGTAAAGTTCTCTTCCAATATAACGACATTTTCCAGAATGACTCCTTGTATTGAGGTCTTCACTTTTTTTTTTTTTTTTTTCTCGGGGCATCCACTATTTGGGAAGGGTATGAATTGCTGGGTAAGTCATGTGGGGAAAGTGAAGTGTAATTTTATAGGGTTTTTAGGAACAAGAAGCTGATGTTAGCTGGCACTATGTGTCGCCTGTTTTGTGCTGGTTTGTTTTCTCTGCACAGGGTGGGGTGGAACTTTGCAGTAGTAAGCAGATAGTTTTCAAAAGGAGAATAGGGCCTCAGTTCTGCAAGTACATAATGTTGATTTAAATGCCACTTTTCGAATGTTTACATCTAACTTCAGCTTAACCTAAATTGCTGTTCTTTTTACTACTTAAGAACAATAAATTTACTTCAATCTCTTCTGTGTGGCCTTTTTTTTTCCCCCTCCCACTTTTGAGGGAGGTTGTTACAGATGAGTTTTTGTATCTCTTTTTTTTTTTTGAGTGTCTTCTACTGCAGTTTTCCTTACTTGCAACATCTTTTATGTTTTTGGCCTGTTTCAGTTTTTGGCAACTAGTGTTTGTTGTTTTCAGGATCCTTTCTGCTTTGTTCCTTGGTTCTTTTTGTTAACATTTCATTTATCTAAAGGATTTAGTAGCACTAAGTGTATGAAAGCGCTTATGACCATAGCAGATATTTATTTGGCAAAAACAGATTGATAGTATGGTTTTATGACTCTGGAAATCACAAGTTTCTTTTCCACAGGAAGAAGTTATGGTTACTTACAGAATGCTTTTAACAGAAGAAAGAAAACTATGAATAGCCACAAATCCTCCTTTTCAAAATGAAATTCCTACAGCTACTGTCCAGGAAATCTGGGGGACTGCAAATGCTTTTTCAAGCATATTTTGGCCCAAAACAAGTCCCATATATGTGCCTGACTACTTCCGCTTGCCTTTATAGTAAGAAGAAAAAAGTGAATGGTTATGAACACATTGATCAAGAAAAATACAAGAGTTTGGTCTATTCTGTGACATCTTTCAAAACCAGCACCCAAACACCAGAGACATTATCTGAAGAAGATAATTTATTATATGGGCCAGCAGATAAATGTAGATCTCCAGTTAAAAATGTTAAAGCAAAAGCTCCAAAGAACTGTGTTCCGCTCATAAACCCCAACAAGAGAATTCCCCTTCCAGGCAGTGGCTCTAACCTTCCCTTGAAAATTGGCTTGCAAAAAAACAAAATGCCCAGTGTTACCACTATTCTTCAACAGACTATGCCTCCCCAGCAAGCCCTTTACCTGGAAAAATGGAAGCAGAAAATGATACTGAACCTTGGGAAAGATGGTTTTGCAGAGTACACCAAAAGTAAGTGCAACCACATTGTGTTTACAAAGTGGAATCACTAGCCTAGTAGCTGGGGCGTACCAGTGTAGCTGCTGGATCTGGCCCTGTAAGTTAAACATTTTCAAAATCTGTTCATCTGTTTCTATTCCAAGGTGCAGGGACATAGTGTAAGAGAAGGGCACTGGTTTCTAATGATGTACTCTTTGTTCAAGGACCACCAAAACTAATTTAGAATTTAGTGGGGAAACTAGAATTAAACTGTAGACATTCTTTGGTCTGTCCTACCTGCCTGTCCATTACTTGTGTATTTGCTAGAATCAGCAACAGATAGGTATTTCCAGTTGATTTGCCCGAGCCTGTTTGCAGATGCAAATGTGTATTCTGAAATCACATCCTCCTGTGTACTTAGAAAACTCTATGCCTTGCTTTATATGCTGAAGCACTTAAGTCACCGTGGGTTTGGTTTATACAACTTTTTCTGTGAAATTCCATGCATTTAGATATTTTTGTTTCATAAACCATCAGAGTTGACTTCCCCCAGACTATAGGAGTGAAGACACTGTGGTGCTAAGATGATCATCCTTGGGGGGATAGTGGCAAGGACATGAAAGGTCATATTTTGTTCCTGTATTAGTGAGATTAAAAAACAAAAAGGAGTCATTAATATAAAAGATGCTGATTCCACTGGTGGCACGTTTTTGTTTTGTTCCCCTCTCTTCCTTCCAACCTGAAGCTTTCCATACAAAAAGGATGTTTGGTTTAAGAGCTATGCTGTGTTACATCTAGTACACACATCCCTCAGGTATTATGAGTACTGTCTAAAATGTGGGGTTTTCTTGGCATCTCTCTTAGGTCTTTTTCTCCAAGGAAGTCTCTTTCATACAACCTTGGAATCTGTATTACTGTCTGAGGAGACACCAGCTAAAGGGCAAGGAGAAGACACCGCTGTTTCCGGCTACTTATCGAGTGTACAACACGTCTTAAAAGATATCAGCGAAGTCAAAGCCCTGGAAAGTGCAGTTCAGCATGAGACTCTGCAGTACCTGGGCCTGGTAGACTGCGTGGCCAAGTATCGGTGAGATCCTGATTCTCCAAGAATCCCCCAAAACCCCAACACTGCCGTTCTGCAGTTTGCAGGAGGCATTTTCCAAGCTTGAAGCAGGTGTGTTGGTAGCTCTGGGGGGAAAGCTGTGAGGGCTGCTGCGAGAGGCAAAAGGGATGAGCTCTGCGGTGGACCTGGTGTCAGAAACGCTGCTGCTCCTTGGGGAGGACTCCCCGTTGGAGCAGGGGATGAGTAGGGTGGGGTGAGAGCAGGTTTCTCTGGTGCCGTGTCCTCTTCCTTACTGGAACTTCAACATGGTCCTTGTCCAACCCTTTTGTGTTACCCAGAGGCCAGTTGTGTGTGATTGACTGGAAGACTTCGGAGAAATCAAAGCCGTCTCTGCAGAACACTTTTGACAACCCACTGCAGGTTGCAGCCTATATTGGAGCCATAAATCATGATGTCAACTACAACTTCCAGGTAAGCAGGCGTGCGACCTGCCAAGACAGGCAGCAGCACCTGGGTTATATTCCGTTCTCCCCGTTCCCTGACTTCAGGCACGTGCTGTCCCTCATGCAGCTCTCGGTAACGTTTGTGTGCCTGCCCAGCCTTACATCAGGCTGTGCTCCCATAGAAGTGCACTCCAAAATAACTCCTGCTGCTTTTGCTTCTCAGTAGTATTTTGCCGTTGGTTTTAGTGAAATTCCTGCTCGGTGGGAATTCTGGATGCTCAGTGTCTTAGGAAGTCTGATGCATTTACAGCGAGGACTCTGCCTGCAGAAATCCTTTGTTTTGTCTTCGTTTTGGGTTGTGTCCAGAGTAGGAAAGAGGGAGAGAGGAAAGGAAGCTGAAGAGCATGGAGACAGGGAAGCGGGAGAGGAGCATGTGCCTCACTTCATGTGTTGCTTTATCACACTAGCAAGTGAGGGACTAAATGGTTTGCTTCCTCAGGGCGTTAGGAACTGTACAGTGCTTCCTTAGAGGAGAAGGATGAGCTCTCAATCAATCACTTAATCAGTAAACAGCAGAGCAATGTTCTAAAAGACTCCGAAGGCAGGACTCCTACTGCACCCGAGGGATTTTTAGTTCTATGCAAAGCTGTGAAGGGGGGAAAACTTAAAGCAGGAGAGAGAAGGGTAATTCATAGAATCCACAAAGGATTTTCTAGAATAAGAAAGGACTAGTGACCACTTAACATCCTTACACAGTGAAATGTGCAGGCTTCTGTTTGTAACCTTCTGCACCCCACTGCATCGCTCTTAATGGTTGTTTGAGTTTGGATGTTTGTCGAGTATCAGAGATGTCCCGACACACATAAGTGACTTTCTGCTCAGGCTGATGCTGGAATCATGTCAGCCTGATCACTTCATCCTAAGCAAAACCTCAGCAGTTGGTGGCAATTTTACCTACCCCTGAAAGAGGTAAATAGACCCCACTGGTCTGCAAACCCTGCAGTTTCCACTAAGGTCAATGGGACCTTTGGACTCCCTGCATTTGAATCCTCCGGGTACTTCGTTGTGAATTCTTGCTTTTATGTTTCCCTATTTCTTCTTTCTTATATGTTAAACTGAAGCTTTGCAAGGAAATCTTGTCTTTAGAAGTGTTGGCTGAAGTGGCAGATTAACACTGAGTTTCTGACAGCATCCTGGTTCTCGCCGTAGGTCAGTTGTGGACTCATTGTGGTTGCCTACAAGAATGGCTCCCCGGCACATCCACATTTCATGGATCCAGATCTGTGCTCTCAGTACTGGAATAAGTGGCTTCTGCGCCTTGAGGAATACATGGAAAGGAACTGATCCAAACTAAGCTACACAGAAGCAAGCAGGTTGAGGACAGAGCCGAAGAACTTTGCTCTGATTTTACTTTTCATTTTAATACACATTATTTTTTTGAACAACCTGGGCTAATTTATCGTATTTTTTCACCTTTAAAAATATTTGGAACAGTGAATATTTATTTACCTATTGTAAATGACTTAGGCATCCCTGCAGGGCAACACAGACTATACCACCAATAGGAGAGTTTCTATAAACTGAAGCCAGATTTAAATAAAACTGTTTAATAAAATCATCTGTCTTTGGCCATTTTTGAGGGGGAAAAAAAAAAAAAGTTATTGCAGAACAGAGACTCTGGAAATTAAACTGCTGATGAACTAAAGCTAAATAACATTTGTGGTATCTTAGCTGAGAGATGAGAGGAATGAAAACATTAGACTGGGTTGGCTGGTTGGCTATTAAGCCAGTCTTGCTAACCTCAGAGGTACCTATTAACAGATCTTTACTGTTTGTGATTTTCTTTCAGCATCAACTGGAAAAACTGTCCTAAGAACCGTAACCAAAGCTCTTGTGAGTAACTGCTGAATATCCTAGGGCAGATTAGCCTTGGAGCAGAAGCAACTCAGGAAGAGAGGGACAGATCATAGCGGATGCGGGGAGAAACTCGTCGTGCAAGCGCACGTGGGCCTGGGCACCTCGGCCTGGGCGGTCACGGTGAGCTCTGGGCCGGCCGGTTCTGTGACCCTCTTGAGCGCTGATGGCTCCGCTGGGCTCTGTGCAGAGCTGAGTGTGTAAAAACCAGCGGGCAGGCTTGCTGCTGAGGAGACTTGGACCTTTGTAATGTTTAATCTTCAGCTTTTCTAGGGCCCTAGCTGGAAATCTCTGCGGTAAATCTTTGTTGGATGCAGCAGGACGTGCTTATTCGGACTCCGCTCTGGTGACGGTGTGATTACGCATAATTAAATACGACTTCTCACTAAAAGAACGACTCACATGCAAACTATGCATCTTGGGAGAGGACTAACCAGAATCAGGACCTTGGAGCGCTCGGGCGTCCTACCTGTTTTGTAAGTAGGTCCCCACTACACCAGATTTTAATGAGTGGGTTGTTCAAAGTCACTGAGCGCTGTTGAAAGGGAACCCCATAGATAAATAAAGACAGCGGGCAGAAGCAGGAGGTGGGTGCCCCGGGCAGAAGCAGGAGCTGACAACGTGATGAATTTAGGACCCCTTTGCGGCTGGGTGCCCTCCAGACACTCTGTTCACAATAGGAACACGCCCAACCCCGCGCTGAGCCCCACAGCCAGTGTTCGGTTGGAATGGCAGCAGCCTCAGGAAACCTGGGTACTAGTTATCTTCTAATTTACCTCACACATCTTCTTTGTGCCAAGGATTTTATATTTATTAAAGTATTCTGCACACCCTCCTGTTACATAGGATGAGGAGTTAAGTCTTTACACAGTAGTATCACTTTATTCTGAAGGTTTTCAAGGTCCCAAGCACCCACAGTTCCGTTGAATAAAATAGTAGTATCATTAGAAATGCTTAAAAAAAAAAAAAAAAAAAAAAAACTAAAAGATGTTCCCCACCAGAGCCCAAGCAGATGGCTGTATAAGACAGAGGCAAATTGAAAAGATTTGTGATTCGGACAGACACCCCAAATGGATCATTTTAAGGATGATTATGAAGACCGTGGCCATGGCTCTGAATGTCAGATCGAGTTACTTTGCAACTTTGGTTTTACCATGCACACAGTGCAGCACATCTTCCCCAAATCTACGGCTTTGAGCACAAAATGCATCTGGGGGAATTTGTAAGTAAATCTATTCATTAGTATGTACTTAATTAGAAACCTGTGTAGCAGCTGTGTCCATTAAGAGGCAGACAGACAGCGTGTGCTTGGACTAGCCCTACCCAGTCTGTCCTGATCCAGCCAAGTGCCCGGACAGGACTGCAGCACCTCAAGTGCATCAGGAGGTCTCAGCCTCCCCTCATTTTTTGTTTTTAATCAGTAAATCTGCTCTTAACGCTCCCCTCTCTGTGCTCCTGGGTGCTCCGCAGGAGCTGCTGCAGGGATGCAGGCAAATCCTAAAAGCACAGAGCCATAGGACCACTCGTCATCATCATCATCGTCGCTGCCTCTTTGCCTCGCGGTGCCGCTTGCATCGAAAGCTTCCGCCGCCACGAGGCAGTGAAAATTGGAGGCCAAAGTCACACACGCAGCCGAAGGCTCCCTCTGAACTGCTTTGTGCTGCTTTGTTGCTTTGGTCAACAGGCACTTGATAGTTCATTTTAAAAAAGGAAAAAAAAAATCCCAAAATACACACACACACACAAACACACCACAAAACACACTTAAAACTACACGTTGTCACGACGGGTAATACATATATTCAAGTCATCAAATGTTTTCTTTGGGTTTCTGGTTTGATGTAGACTGAAAGAATGTGTTAGGAATCCCCAGAGCAAGTGTGACAAGTCCAGGAGAGTCAGAGTTAAGGTCACATTTAAATCTAAACATGATAAAATATGTTCACAGCTTAAAATACCTCAGAATATGACTAAAACTCTGCCCTCAAATAATGTCATTACCTGGAAGAGAAGGTATAAGAGAAAAACTCTGCATCCTTAATTAAAAAACAAATCTGTTTCAGCTCACCTTGGGTTACACAGGTAAATCAAGACTTTACTGCCCAGGAGGATAGAGTTAGGAGTCACTGTGCATTTAAACGTCGTTTACTGATACTATGTACTCCTCTCCCAAAGACCATTTTAGTAATTTTCTCATCTGAGAACAACACAGAAATAGTTGCTTCTACGTGGCACCTTCTACCCAGAGCTCTTTGGGGTGATGCACTGGGAAAAGGTGAAATTATTTGCCATAGAGCTGAAACAAAAAAAGGGTTTTCCTGAAGGCCAGTTCAACAAATTCTCCATGAAGTAGGTGACGTGGCCTCTTCCAAGCTTTCTGTTTCTTGACCAAAAAAAAAAAAAAAAAAAAAGATGTTCGCATCACACATGGGAATAGCTCTTTCAAGTGGAGGTTCTGTCAGCATCAACAGTTCTGTTAGCAAAAAGCACCCCTGCCATTTCAGGGATTTCTTGCAAAAGTGTTTTTAAAAAAATAATATATAGATATATAGCTATATATAGTTCCTACGTGTAAACTTCATTCCCTTCGAGCACTCTAATTCGCTGCATTATTCGTCTTTGTCGTCGTCTTTGGAGTTCCTCTGGAGGACGGGGCTCAGTTTGTTTTGCAAAACGGCCGCGAGTTTTTTGGAGGTTTTCTTCAGGAAGGCGCTGCCGGGGTGCACGCCGCTCACGTGCAGGTACAGGTCCTCCTGCGTGGGGCCCGTGTAGCCGCAGTCTTCGCACACGTACAGCTTGTCGCGCCGCTGCTTGTAGGCGTACTGCTGCTGCACGCCGTGGATCTTCTTGAGGTGCGACTCGAGGGAGCAGCGCTGCGTGAACGCCTTGTTGCAGACCTCGCATTTGTACGGGCGGATTCCTGCGGGAGGGAAAGGCAGAGGTCATCGTTCGGGTTTAAACTCATTAAACTCGTTACAGGCCGCGAGGGAATCACCGGAGGACAAGGCTAAGTCGTAGCAGATAGTGAACAAACGCCCAGCAGCAGGTGCTACAGCTTCCCCAAGGAACTGCCTGTCTACATAAAATAAATGGACTCACGTATTTAGGAACCTAGAAATATTGCAAAGAGACTCCAGCAGATGCTGAATGTAACAGATGCCCATGCAAGCGCCAGTCCTGAAGAAGAAACCAGTAGCAGCTCCTGCAAAACGAGACGCTGTAACGTCCCCTTGGAGCCCCCTCGTTGGGTCCCTTCCAGCTCCCCTTCCATTCGTCCTCTTCCAGTGCCTGAGCTCTGCTCTCTCCTCAACTTACTGCTGAAGTTACATCTTCAGGAAGGAAAATTGAGGCGTAAAAAATACACGTCTGCGTCTACAAGGGGGCAGAAAGGGCTGGTTGCTGATTTGAAAGCCAGAGGATTTGCCTTAGGCAGAGCCAACCAGCACTACCAAACACAGCAAGGAACAAGCAGCATTTAAAGATAAATAAATAAATAAATAAATAGGAGTTTAATCCAGGGCACCGGCTTAAACAATCACACCGAAAACATTGTTTTCCTTGCATCCTCTGCTGTCAGACTGCTTCGGTAACTGCAATTAGCTGCAGCTGTAATTTGGGAGCAATTCCAGAGCTCTGTTAGGATTTGCACGCAAAAATTGATCTTTTATCTATAATGTTTGTCGGGGGGCAGGTTCTTTAAATGCACTGGAATTATCACTGCCACGGGTTCCCGCTGTGCTTTCCTGGCACCGGGGCTAGCACAGGAGAGGGCTCTCCCATCCCGTCGGGAAGGCTGCGGCTCCCCCTTTCCAGCACCGGCCGAGGCTTGGATCCGCATCCACAATCCACGTCTTCCCATTAATTTGGGGCCTTTTCATGACTTTGGGATTATCTAAAACTTTGATTTTGCTGCCTATATTACTGCTGCCTATAAAACTTTGATTTTGCTGCCTGTATTACTTCCAAACGCTTAACTCTGCACCGTGCCCCGTGCATCTCTGCACCAAGGAAGATGCTCCCTGGATAACCTGTATCTGCCTGAATTTCCCTGACCGGGAAAAGCACCGGACTATCTCCAAGGGCAGTGGAAGCAGCATGGAGTGAAGCTGGGCGCAGCGCTGAGGAACCGAATCCAGTGGGAAAGACAAAAGCAAGAAGGAAAAGCCAAGGCGTCACTCAGGAAAACACGGCTGTATTACAGAGGAGGAAGAGGGAAGTCCGATTTCTTTCAGTCATTTTTGGGGGCAATTTAACCAAGGAGTCACATTTCCAAGGCCTCATTTCCACCCCTGTCCAGTGTCTGCGGCCAGAGCTGGTGCCACGAGCAGAGAGGAGGAATCCTGCAGAGCAAAGCCAGTTCTTTCGTGGGCTTCGTAGGAAGCTGAAAATCTGGGAAGCTGGAGAGCACCCTGCCCAACACCCAGCGGAGAGCGTCTGCACCCAGGTCCAGAAAGAGCCCCAGTGTCTCCCGCTCCTTCCCCAGGGCATTCAGCATGAGGCGAATGGAAGCCGCGTGGGACGTCTCGTTTCCCTAGAGCAGCTCGAGACTCGGAAGAGCCCACGCTCCGATGCCTTCAGAGGGGGCCCAAATGCAACCCCGGATAAGCCCACAGCGCAGGGTTACCAAAAAAAAAGAAAAAGAAAGAAGAAGAAGAAAAAAAAGAACTGCTCCTCATTTCCTCTAGAGGGCAAAGCATTTTCGTTGCAGGACTCCCTGGTACACTCCAAACCCTCGCTAAACCGGGGTGGATTATCCCCACGCCACGAGAGCTCCGTCGGCCGTCCCAGCTCTCCAGCCCGCCTGGCCAAGGCAGCACCCCGGCACGACCGCACCGGCTCCGGCTCCACGTGAGCTTCATTAGCTCTCCCCGGGCTTCACTAACTCCAGGACTTTACCCGCTCACGGGCTCGCGACTCTTCCCCGTTGCCTCCTCATCGCTTCTTGCAAACGTTTCCCCGCGTCGTCATCGCGTTGGGTCACCTTCACCCCCCTCCGCCTCGCTCCCGTCTCGCCCCTTCTCCCCGCTCGACCCCGAGCAGCCCGAGGCCGTCGGCGAAGCGCTTCGGCGGAGCGTGCTCACCCGTGTGCGTCCGGACGTGCCTCTTGAGGTCGAAGGTGTCATTGAAGCCCTTGCCGCAGAAGGTGCACAGGTGCCTCTTCACCTGGCTGTGGCACTTGACGTGGCGGTTGAGCATGCGCTGCAGGCGGAAGGCCTTGCCGCAGAGCTCGCAGCTGTGCGCGGCCGCCTCGCCGCACGTGCCCGTGGTGAACTGCGAGACACGAGGGCCCTGCGTGAGGAGGCGGCGCAGCGCGGCGCGGCAACCCGGCCGCCCAAGCCCTCCCGAGAAGGGGCAGAGCGGAGGGCGGCTTGCT
>JAUBNY010000475.1:342848-359795 GCA_032275445.1 Crypturellus soui | reverse complement strand
CCCCGCCCCTCTGCCGCTGACCTGACCCGCTATCCGGGCCAGGCTGCCCCATAGCCCCGCCTCCATGCGCCATAGCCACGCCCCCTCGCCCTGTAGCCCCGCCTCCATGCGCCACAGCCCCGCCCCTTCGCACTGTAGCCCCGCCTCTCCTGCCCACGCCCCGCTTCGGCCTCGCGTTTTCCCTTGGTCTCCCGCCTTTTTTTTTGTCCCTTTCCACGCGCAAAATGTCCCCTGTCCTTTCCTGCTCGCCCTAACGCAGCTTTTGAGAAGGACAAAGGCGCTGCAGGGCTGTAGGAGAACCGCCCCGTGCAAGTGAGGATGGGAGCATCTATTTCCCTTCCTGGCAGCCCCCTCTGCTCGTAAAATGCGTATCCAATACAGGGGTTCGGACCATGGGGGTGCCCAGTCCATGTGGGGCTTAGCAAAATGCTTCTCTAGGTTATGACGGATGCCTCAAAAAGCTGAGTCTGGCATAGATTTTACATGTCGATGTAATGCTGATTCATCCCAATACCCCCGTAACATAAACAGAACCTGAAATTTCAGTTTTATGATTCTTGATGTTTGGGGAAGGAATAATGGCTTCAGGTCCGAGAGACCCATTTACTTAGAAAGAAAAATGAAAATAAGTAATGTGAACACACTTCAGACCCGGTGTAGGAATTATTTCACCTTCATTCAGATTAACAATATTTTGACTCTTACAATTTGATATTCCAGGTGTTAATTGACTTGAGCTTGCATAAGTTTATTTAAATTGACTCAGAAGACAAGCACTCCTAACATTTGAGAATAGAAGGAGAGAATGACTTTTTTTTTGTAGCTTTTTGTCATGCTTGAGGCAAAATCAATGAAGGTGTCTTTTACAAACTTTGTCTTTGAGGAGGAAATGTATTTTTTCAGTATCTGGAGGATTGCCAAAGAGCTGTATTTTATGAAGGAAAAAAATGAACATAGTTGTTGCCCTGATTGTTCAGAGACACAGTATCTTTTTGTATCTTTATTGTTATTAAAGAGCACTAATGAAGTAATTAGTTCATGACCTGTGTTTTTTAGTGATTTGTAATTTGTAACCAGAATTCAGCGTTTTGAAGGCGACAGGAAGGAATTCCTTTTATTAATTTCCAGGGAGGGTTTTGATTGCAGGTTGACATACCTGTCTGCACCATTTGAGCAAGATAGAGTATTTCTTGAGCAAAACATTCCTACCTCGAATCTTAAGCAGAGCAAATTGTGCACTTACTGGTATTCTAGATGAAAGCCAAAATCCTGTGAGAACTTGTCAAATAATAATCACAGGTGTCTTTGAAAATAACTTTGGGGTCAGTTTTCAAATAAATTACTTGCAGGTGCACTTTGGCAGCATGAAAAATAGATCCAATCCATTCTTCGAATTTTAGCATTAGGCTTTTTATTGGCGTCATCATTAGGCAACGTGTTGCCGTGTTCTCCTTTGCACCGGTCCTTTGCACACTTTGCACAGCAGAGTGTGACTTCTGCATGGCAAGAAAAAAAAAAGAGAGGGAGAAAAGATGAGCTGTTTTCTCTGTCTGAATGGGGATGAGGTGAGCACTGTTGCAAGTGCAGAGAGGATGGAGCTGGAGGGACAACAGCAGCACCGGATGGAGCTGGGGAGCTGCATCCCTGCTGTCCTTGGGGAGCTGCATCCCTTTGCTCTTCCACTGCCTCTCCTCTCTTTTCTCCAGCCAGACCTAGGTCGGTGCCTTTGGTGTCACTTGTTTTTAAATTCTCTGTTCCCTTAGGTAAGAAATTAAGGTTAAGCATTTCTCTTGATTATCAGAGTGAAGAAAACTTTCAGGTGGTTTGGGTGAGGGGGAAAAAACGGGGAAGGAAGAAACAAAATAGCTGGGGTTTTCTTGGGGAAAGCAGATTTGCTTTCCCTCCTGAGCACTGGCGGAGGGACTGATTCACAGCATTTCTTTGCCCTCTAGCTTTCCTCCACAACGAGGGCACCCAACTGAAGGGAAAACAAATGAAGTATTTTTGCCCTACCGCTATCAGATGTCAATTATAACTGTCTTTTAGATTCAGTCAGGAAAGTGGCTATGGCTAAAGGCAGCAGAGAACTGAAGATCTGCAAAGGTAACACGATTAATAGTGCTGCCGGAGGGATTAGAGCCCAGGTGGAGATCAGTCGTATTCGATATCAAACAGGTTGTGATGAACCCGTCTCTTGTATTTCCAGAGGCTGCACAGAGGAGTTCTCAGAGACCTGGAGCGACTCAGTCAGAAAGAGGAAAATATTCGTCGTTTAGAAGAGCAGATCTCTTTGACGAAGCAGCTCAAAGAAGAGAGAGACAAGATGCTGCTGGAGAAAGGGTCCCAGCACTCCTAGGCCCGTCCCGTTTGGAGGCTGGCATTTGGCAGGGATTACTCTCTTACAGCTCCCAAGTAAGTGGAGATAATCCGTGAAAGACAATTTGTATCAGATACACTGTAACACTGTACAAAAAAACTGTAGAGCCTCTATCTTCAGCGCTCTCCCGAGCGGAGACCCGACTGGCGTGTGCGGTGCGGAGGGTCGTGTGAGCGCGGCAGGGAAGGGCCCTGTGTCCTGCCAACGCCGTCCCGTTCCGAGCCGAAGGATGGCCAATAACGTTCACATGAGCGGGCTGCTGAGTCGCCACGATGACGAAGCGACACGAACGTCGACCTCGGAAGGTCTGGAGGAGGGCGAGGTGGAAGGGGAGACGCTCTTGATTGTGGAGTCCGAGGATCAGGCCTCCGTGGATTTGTCGCACGATCAGAGCGGAGACTCTCTAAACAGTGATGAAGGAGATGCATCCTGGATGGAGGAGATGTCCTATTACTGCGAGAAGTGTCAGAAGTGGATACCAGCCAGTAAGGATGCTGTTTTTCTTATTTCCTGTAGTGCTTCCCATTTTTAGTTTGCTCTGTACTCTCAAAATAGAGTGTCTAAAATTAGGTCTAAAACTTAGATATTGCTAAGTGCTGCCTTTGGCTGGAAGCGGTGAACTCTTCAGGAGGTGCCTACCTTGCAGATACCCATTTTGCCATTGTCAAATTCACCAAAAGTTACAGGGTGGAAATCTCCTCTCAAAGCCAGGTCAGCAAGTGTCATGGAGCCACCATAGTACTAATGAGATACAGTAAGAATCAGCTAAAGAGACACACATGTACTTGAAAAATATGAATTTCTCTCTCTCTCAAAAAAAAAAGGCAACCAAGTCCAAGTAGCATGAGATATTACATTGGAGAACACTTAATTTTACACTCAATTTGTCCTGTTTTACCATGATGTTCCTCTCTTGTTGCTGTGTAACAAATCCAAAGAGCAGAGAAAGCTGATTACAGAGCAACAGTAACTAGATACAAATGTGTAAAGTAAACAAGGTGGGGAAAAAAAAAAAAAAAGGAAATCCAATTCTCTTCACTATTGTTCAGTTAAACTGGTCTCAATTGTTGCTTGTGGAAGTTGCCAACAGCCTCAGACAAATAGCCTCTTTCTGTGTTGAATTGCCCTCTAGAAATTCTACAGTTCTAACTGTGGTTTTTCGCACCAAAGACCCAGATGCAGCTTTAATAGCCACATTTTGCAGTTCACTGCGGAAGTGGAGCAGCCCAGTAGCGCTGAGAAAGGCTTGATCTGGCGCCACAGCATCGTAAGAGAGGTGCAACGCTGTCAAGAAGCAGCTTTTCGTAGGTGCAGTTTCAGAAGTGTTCCTGTGGTTTGTGATTTTTTTTTTCTTCTTCTTTTTTTTTCTTTAATACTCATTTGTGAGTATTAACCCTGGTGAATTCAGATTTTCAGATTCATCTACTTGTTCTTTTCGTTTTGCTTCATTTCCTTTTTTCTTTCTTTTTTTCCTCCCCATGCTCTGAAAGTGAACTATGGAATTAAAACCTTTAATTTTTGGACACTTGGGCATTTACAGTTGGCTCCCTCCCAGCACACCACTCTTGTTCAGATAAACTTGCATTCAGGGCTGGCTTTCTGCAGCAAAGCACACACTGGAATGCTTTGCTGATTTGGAGCCTAATGCATGAACAACAGACAAGAAAACAACCTTTTTCGTGAGAATATCATTCCTTATTGTCCACTAAGACCATTCCTTTGGCTTGCAGTCTCGGGGAAAGAAGATTAACCGCTGAGAAGAGTAACAAATACCTTAAAGCTTCACACTGTGTCTAACATGCAAGATGCTGTTATCAGGGATTGACAGCCCTGGTTGGTTAGTGATATGTGTACAGGGAAATAGAAAAAGCAAGCTATAAAATCACATAACAATTAGTGGAAAGGTGACAAGATAGAGAAATTTGTATATTCGAATGGCCTTTGCAGTTGCATATCTTTTTATGGGCTGGCTTTTTTAAATAGAATGCAAAACTAGTTATTTACTGAGGTATATTTTTTAGTCTAGGGAAGCAAGAGGAAGGGAAAAATGCAGAGCTAACAAGCAACCCCTTTGTCTTTTCACCTGTGTCCAGATGTTGAGCATGGCACCTCTTCTGAACATCTGAGCATTGCAGTTGGTCACTGCTCATCTCCGCAGCAGGAAAACTGCTCCTTGTACCTTAGTCATCACTGTGAAGTTCGAGATTTCTTTAGGAGCTGTCTCAATCACTAGACTCCAGGAAAAGGCAAATTACTTTCCTGCCTGATCTTGTAGGGAATGTAAATATACTTTACAATACTTTACATCTTTTTTTTTTTTTTTTCCCTACCAAGCCACATATAACTTGCTCTTTTGCCTATTTGTTGCAGGTCAACTGAGAGAACAGCTCAGCTACCTCAAAGGTGATAACTTTTTCAGGTTTACTTGCTCTGATTGCTCCGAAGATGGAAAGGAGCAATATGAACGGCTGAGATTAACATGGCAACAAGTAAGTAGAAATAATTGTGCCAGCTGAATAACCACAAGAGTTTATAAAGTGCTTTGTTGTGCATATGCTCCCTGGAAAATGAGGATTGGGTATAGATAACAGACAGACATCCATGAACTTCAGAAATGAATTAGCTAAGGATTGCCTGCGTATTAGAACTTGAGCACTTGGCAAGTAGTTTGGGAGGTAATCATACAAACCACATTCCTCTTTTTTTTGTTGTTGTTGTTGTTTTGTTTTCTTTTATTTTTTTCATTCATGTTGCTCCTGAATTCATGGCCCCAGGCAAGTTTAGAAAAAGCAAAGTGCATGCAATTTGGCTGCCAGGCAGGAGCAGTTGTTTGGATGTGAGCAAATGTATAGCTAGTGAGGTGGCAATATATAAACAGAAGTTTGCCAGCTGCTTAAACAGAAACCTGTTTCTACTCTCTGTGATCTGAATAAGTTATCATTTGGCAGCCTGCTTGTTCGCCGTAGTCCCCGCTGATATTTCCTGCTGAAAGCTTCCCAATGCAACGTGCTTCCTTCGGCTCGAGGAAGTTGGTAACGTTAGTGAGAGCACTGGGACCTGGGACTTTGGGGAAAGGGCTCTTTTGCAGTGCTCTTGTTGTCTGGACCCACCGTTAGCATGGCAATCTGTGGCTGGCAGAGCAGAAGAATTTATTGGCCAAGTTACAAAGCAAAGGCCACCAGCATCACACTCCAGTTTTCTGCTAGAGCAGGGGAGAATGGTAGGAGGAACAGAAAGACAAATTCAAAAGCAAGTCTGAGGAGAGAGCTGGCAAGTGGTGAATTTATCTTCCTAGGCTTCCAGCAGCCAGAGATGCTGCTGCTGGGGTAAGCCAGTTTGGTGGAAGTGGTCGAATCACTTTATTTTGAAACAGTTCTGGTTTCTAGACTTCTCGGGATAGGTGGCCCTAACAGCCCCCTCCTTTTTTTTTGCCTCTTGAAAACAAGAAGTGTTTGTGACATTATGAGCCACTGTTTCACTGGAGTTTGAAGGTGTATATTCTATAGAGAAATAGTTTTCCAACCAAGAAGGAGAAGGCAGGAAGAGGCTAGGTGGAACATTTAAGCTGTCTGCATTTTCTCATTTTGGCATCTTCAGGGATCCCATTGCTGGGAGAGCGTCTCCCCAAAACTATATTTGAAAACTCTGGGAAAGGAAGGAACATGTCGCCCCTGGAAGTGGTATCCGACTGAGGCTGTGTGATTCCTGGGAGGAGGTGTAAGCCTAGCTGCACTTTTTTAGCTGTATTGAGTTGTTAAATGGTTACTGGTCAAATGTAATTAACAGTTTCTCCTCTTGGATTTACTCATAATGAGGTGTGATATTTTTTTTTGTCCAATTTGTCTTTTTGTTTAGGCATATAGTAGATCAAGTTGAATTTAGTTGTGGATGAGCATGTGAATAAGCTGTAAATGGCTTCTGTTTAATGAAGAACATGGGGTGGATGGTGTAATTCCTGGGTGCTCAGAACTATAGATAGACAGTATGTATTTTTTTCAAAGAGTTTAACTTGTGTTATGTTTGAAATGTAGCAGTGGTTATCTAGAAAGATAACTGTCTCTACATTTCTGGGGAATTACCAAGTAGGATGACTTATAGTCCTTTTATTATTATTATTTTGGACAGACTTTTCCCTGCCTTCACACTAGTCATATCCCAGCTGTGATATAGTTCTTTTATACTACTCTTATGCAAAGACTTGTATCTCATTCTAAATCTATGTAACTAAGTAGCTTATTAATCTCCAGACATGGAGGAATCTCCACGAGGAACTGAAAAATGTGTGGCTAACAAGAGAGAAGAGTATGAAAGTAGAAAGAAGATGGATGACAGAAATTGCCTATGAGGTTATGCCAAAACAAAACAAGATGTTTAAGAGGATGGAAAGGTTTTGTTGTTTTTTTTTCCACCATGAGATGCTATAAATGGATTTCTTTTTTTTTACCTCTAGCATTTTCTTTTCCAGGTTGTCATGCTGGCAATGTACAATTTGTCCCTGGAAGGAACTGGCCGCCAAGGGTACTTCAGGTGGAAAGAAGATATTTGTGCTTTTATTGAGAAACACTGGACTTTCTTGTTAGGGAACAGGTAAAGATATCAATGACATCTCTTACTATGCTTCGCTCTTCAGAAAATGGGAGAATCTGAATTTAGGTGTGAGGGGTCATTTTGGAAACGAATACATGTTTTTCAACAAGGGAAAAAAAACAAGAATGTTGCACAAAAGGAACACAGTTGCATATATTTTGGGCATGTTACCTACCTTTAGGTAGTAGTATATGGACCTGCAAAGTCGAAGCATTTTGATCTTTTATAAATCGTTACAATGCATGGACTAGTTCTACTATTTGTCTTTAATTTTAGCCCACTGGAGAGTCGATGCCCCCAGATGTCTAATTGCAGTATTCAGGCAGCAAGAAATACCTGCTCAGCTCTTCCCAGCCCCTGAATACTTGTGTCTTTGGCAGTAGAGATGTGCAAAAATGAGGAGGAATCCTGGCAGCCTGTGCAAAGGGGTCGCTTTAAACCTGCTTATCCGTTGTCCAGAGGTGTATCTCAGTTACGGGCTATAGGATCTGGGTTTTTTTTTTTTTTTTTTTTTTTTGACACTTTCTCACCTGTTCTTCCCTAAGGGACCTTTAAATTAGCCCTGTAGTCAGATCTAGGGAGTTGTGCCTCCAGTGTGTGACAGATACACTGTCTCACAAAGCAAAGGGCTTCAGGGCAGCTCCCCGCTCTCAAGGCTTCAGGAACAGATCCGTGAGCACGCCTGGCTCACGTGTGCTGTCCCGTACAGGTCCTGTTCCCCATGGAGCAGGAGAAGCTCTGTAACAGAGCGCTCTGCTCAGGGACAGGGCTGCAGAGCTGAGCTCCTGACACGCTTGCGCTGTCCTCTTCTTACCTTGACATTCCCTGCTGCTCACTCGTCCTCAGTGCTTTGTTTCTCCTGCTGCCTCTCCTCTGCAGTGTCCGACGTTGCTGCAGCTATGGATTCAAGCAAGTAAAGACTGCTTAAAAGTGAAGTCACCTCATCCCGACCCTCTTTGTGAATTCTTTTTTCCTTTTTTTTTCCATATTCCTCTATAGGAAAAAGACCTCGACATGGTGGAGCACAGTGGCTGGCTGCCTCTCTGTAGGAAGCCCCTTGTTCTTCCGCTCAGGAGCGCAGGAATTTGGAGAACCAGGCTGGTGGAAGCTTGTTCATAATAAACCCCCAACAATGAAACCTGAAGGAGAGAAGCTGCCTTCATCTGCGCTGAAGGCGAAAGGTAACTATTTCCAGGATGACAGTTAGGTTCCTGCCTGGGCCTGGTGCTGGAAGACATGGAAAAAGGTTCATTTAAAACAGTGCAGTGCAACTGTACTGCATTATGAGAAGCAGTTCATTTTATGTTAGTCTCTCTTTGCATTTGTATAAACTGTGATTTGAAGCCTTCTGAGCTTTGTGCACCTGAATCTATAATTTCTCTGATATTCTTTATCCTGGGACCTTTTTTCTTTTGTCCAAACTAGATGCAAATTCCCTTCTGTGCAGAGGAGCAAAACTGGGACTTAAAAGGAGATTTTAGTGGTGCACAGACTTTGTTACAAGCCCCAGAGTGAATTTCTTTGATATTTTCAAAATATGTTCTTTAAGGTTTTTAGCTTACCAGTTCTTACGACTGCATGATATGTCTATAGTGACCGCAGGAACTCGGTGTCCTTTAGAATAACCGAACTACTTCTTCAGCAGCTTCCAAGCCGCCTCTGGATCCCATCATTACCGTGGAAGGCCTCCGGAAACGCGTGAGCCGCAATCCAGTTGAGTCGGCCATGGAGCTGAAGGAGAAGAGGTCCCGCACTCAGGAGGCCAAGGATATTCGGAGAGCCCAGAAGGAGGCAGCCGGCTTCCTGGACCGCAGCACCTCTTCCACGCCCGTGAAATTCAGCAGCCGAGGCCGTCGCCCGGACATAGTGCTCGAGAAAGGAGAGGTGATTGATTTCTCCTCCTTGAGCTCCTCGGATCGCACGCCTCTGACAAGCCCGTCTCCTTCCCCGTCTCTGGACTTCTCTGCTCCTGGGACTCCGGCCTCGCACTCGGCTACTCCCAGCCTTCTCTCGGAAGCAGATCTCATCCCGGATGTCATGCCACCGCAGGCCTTGTTTCATGGTGAGAGATGCTGGGTTTTCCTTTTGTTTGTTGTGTGCTTAACAGGAAGCTTAGTTTTCAAGCGAGACATTTTAAAAAAATGGAAGCTCCCAATGACCTGCAAGATTCTTTCAAGACTACCTGGAAACTAACTGAAAAAAATACTGTTTTGTCTTAATAGTATATAGATCTTAATTAGATTTTCATATTTTTAGTCACAGCTGCTAAGACTAGAAGGAACCATCATTATCCTGTTCTTGAGCATCCTGGATGCCTCAGAAGAACATTCTGGGCAGAGGATTTCACCTAGCAATTGCTGCAGCATTCACCACAAGCCAGGCTGTTTTATTGCAGCCTGAAGTATACTGCTAAATAACTCTTAATTTTGCCTTCACTGATGCTAAAATGGCTGGGCTTTTTATTTTCACAGCAGCGTTTCTGTAGTTTGGTAAATTTAAACACGGACAATTAACAAGCCCATCTAATAGGTGATAAATTTGTGTCAAGTCACAATACACTTGTTCAGGCTGAAAGCTGATAGTTCCTTGAGGGGCCAGATCTCATTGCAATAGAAAAAGGAGAGAATAAAGCTCCTCTTGTTGCAAGGAAAGAAAAAAAAATAACGTAGTTCTGTAGGCGGATCGATCCTGTGCCTGTGTAACTCCTAACTATTCCCTCAGATTAAACAGAATTTATCCTGGATACATTAGCTGAAGACTTGCACCTTGGTCATTTGATCCCAAGACTTTAGGAATTTCCAAGCAAACAATTAAATGAAAACACAGTTTAAAATTTGTCAAGGAATTTGAGCTTTACAACTCAGGTGCAAAAAGTTTTTGGATACCAAACTGGAAGAGAGTTTAAGAGGAGCGTTTATTCTGTATCCTGAAATTGGATTCCTAAGGTATCTCCTTTCAGGCATCCAAAATCAGGAGGACCAAAAGTTAAATGGAAAATGGAGTATTTGGGGTAAACCCACTTTATTTTCCTTTGGCAGAAAAGTCTTGTGATGACCTTTTTTGAAATGGGGCTCTGATACTTGCATTTTCTTCATGGTTATTTTCATCTATTGCACAGACGATGAAGAGATGGAAGGAGACGGAGTCATAGACCCAGGAATAGAGTATGTGCCCCCTCCAAGCGGCACAGCCGGGCCTGGGATAACAAGTAGAAAAAAAGTGAAGACAGCGGAACAGATCAAGCAAGAGGTGGAGAGCGAAGAAGAAAAAGCAGAGCGGATGGAAGGTGACGGCGAAGATCCCGAGGAGTCCAACGCGTCCCTGCAGGCGAGGGGGCGAGACAAGAGGAAAGCCCAGCTGGAGAAGGATGCTAAAGGCAGAGCCCCCAGGCACGCCTCCGTGAGCATCTACGAGGAAAAGCTGCTGCTGAAGAGGCTGGAAGCCTGTCCCAACGCCATCAGCATGACCCCGGAGGCGCGGAGGCTGCGGCGCAAGCTGCTGGTGAGGCAGGCCAAGAGGGAAAGAGGACTGCCCCTCTTCGACCTGGACCAGGTCGTGAACGCTGCCCTGCTGCTGGTCGACGGCATTTACGGGGCCAAAGAAGGAGGTGGCCCCCGGCCCCAGGCAGCACAAGCAACATACAGAACTACCAGCCAGGACTTCAGGATCTTGGACAGGTACCAGGTGAGTGTTTTGGGATCCAAGGAAGCTTTGGGCACTAGTTGTTTTAGAGCTTTGGTGCAGACAGCAATGTGTGCAGCTCATAAGCTCAGTGAGAATCTGAGAGTGCCCCATGGGCTACTTTTGGGTGGGACTACCATGCTGTAGGTCCACACTGTCCTGCCATAGAAGGAAACCCTTGTTGCAAAAGCCCTTTTTTTTTTCTCTAACTGACTAATCTGCCTGATGTGTTTTGGATTGTATTTATTTACGTTTGTCTACGCAGACAGTGCTGCCTGCCTTGAAGGGTTATCGACAGCAGACGACGAAGTTCCTGTACCGACTGGTGGGCTCCGAAGCCCTGGTGACAGACCACAGTATTGTCAGTCCTTACACATCCCGGGTCCTGAAGCCTTACATCAGGTACAGGCGGTCGGAGACTGTCTTGGAGGCAGTGATGCTTGTCCCGCCCTGCAGTTTTTACGGTGACCCTGCAGGCACAGTGATTTTCTCAGCTGAACAGCCAAGTGGCTGGCTGAATGAACTGGCTCAATGTGCTCTGCACCTGGGAAGCATCTTGATGTCCTGCGCGGTGGGTTTTTGATTTGGGTGCTGTTTTCCTGCATGAAGAGAAGGCTGCTCATCTGTTGCAAGTTGAGCATGTCAAGAAATACTTGGTGGGCAGCATCCATGCAGCTGCAGCAGCGGTTACTGTTGCTGACTGAGCTTTTGTGTTTGCCGTTCGTGTTGTTGGCAGGCGCGACTATGAGACGAAGCCCCCAAAACTCAGGCTGCTGGCAGAAATCCGGGCTTATCCGCACAGGACCGATCCCAACTGGAAGGCTGAGCCAGAAGCACCCATCGATTACTGCTATGTTCGCCCTAATCACATCCCCACTATAAACTCCATGTGCCACGAATTCTTCTGGCCTGGTAAGATTTCTTTAGTGCTTGTTTCTATTTATTTATTTATTTATTTTTAAGAAGTAAGTAGTTTTCTTCTGAAAAAAATATTGTTGAGCCAAAGTTTTCTTCTGTTGGTGTCTGGTTCAGTTCTTAGAAAACCACTATCTGGTGTCTGTAGGAACGTAGCCGAGATGGACACATTTGGTGTCTTTGTCTTTTGAGATCCTATGGAACTGGACAATTAGCGCTAATTAGTGAATGCTTAAAGAAATTGGTCATTTGGGGTGATACCATTGATGTCAGCAGGAGTTGACACCTGCTAACATCAAGCTATACGTTCTGCAGAATCGAGGCCTTGAAATAAGAAACAATTTTACCCGTAATGTTTATTGGGTTTGTAAGAAATTTTCTTGCTATTAGCCATAGCTTTGATGAGCTGTTGCACTGACTGCTGCAGGCTTCCTAGTGATGCTCTTTATTCCTCAGCATTTGCAAGGTACAGGAGGACTCTGGTAGTGGTAATAATAGTGATGTTCACCTGCTACATGGATCAGCTTGTGCAGCACTGTGGACTGACGGGGAAAAGCCGAATGCAAACAGGACGCACCTTTATTCAAAGCAACCGTTTGCTTTACGCTGGGATTTGCAGGTCGTGATTCAGCTTGTTTGTAGTTCGGCAGCGCTCACAAGCTGCAGTTGGGACTGGAGCTCTCCGTGCTCTTCCTCGTCCAAATGGCACATTTCAGAGGGGCAGCCTTGGCCTGCCTTCCTTTTTGCCAGAAAGGCACAAAATGGGCACGGTGCTCACAGCGAGCCAAAGGCCGTTTGGACACGGAGGCTTTGGCTTCGCAGGCGCTGCTTCCGAGCAGAAAACACTGATTGAAGCAGTTCCCCCCGCTGCTTTTTCCCCAGACCCGCCGCTGCCGCACCAGTGCGGTGATACGTGGTGAACCAACTGGTGGACTTGTTGAACTATTATTCTCCGGGTTAATTTTAACCCGGAACAGTTTTCTGAGCCCGTTAATCGTGTGGCTGCACAAAGAGGTGGGCTGGCGCTGCTCAGGAGGCAGTGCTCGGGACAGGGCGGGCCTCAAAGAGAGAGACACAAAAAATACAGCTTGATCCCACCTGAGGTTCAGCATTTGAGACACCCGTGATGTGTGGCTGCTATAGCAGTGAAAAGATGCTCATAGAGGCATTTTCCATCCTAGATGCACCCTGCTGTTTTCTAATAATTATGTTCTCTCATTGATCGAGTTCTTTAAAGTTTAGGCACTCAGCGGGTGAGTTCAGGCCTCAGTTCTTTTTTCCTCCAAATCTTTAGAGGTTTTCAGTGCCGCTGCTGTGCTCAGGGCAGCGCAGTGCTCCTGTACAGACCTGCTCTGAGGCGTTTTGCAGTCGACTGCTCCCTCCTGCCAGTCAGTTCCTCCCACATGTTACTCACTCCACCCAGCTCACTCTCGAGCAAGAGTTAATGCAGCTGCTTACTTTGGGCAGGCTCTTTGCTCTGGGAAATCTGGCATTTTGGGGCAGTGGGAAAGGTTACTGGAAAAACTGTTACTTTGTCATCGCACCTTCCAAAATACATCAGTGATTGCCACTTTGAGGCTGAAAAGGGAAGCTCCTTCACACCCCAGATGAAGGGGCAGAATAAGTGCAAACCGCTTTTGATAGCTGTGAATTTCCTGCTGCAGGAACAGCACAGGAGGAAGGAGCTCCGGAGCAGGTGGAGAAGAGGGGTAGGATCACCCTGGGCAGCTCGTGCTGCTGATGGTGAAGCCCGGCCTTGCGTCTGCTGGAGAGGTTCTGCTCTTCCCTGCTGTGGGAGCAGGATGGATAAGCTCCAATTTACACCCCTCAGCCCGTCTGCCTCTCCCCAGGCAGGTCCTGGCAGAAGGAAAGAATTAAATAACTGTTTCCAGAGGGCTTTCAACTCTAAATTTCCACCCAGGAATGGCATAGTGCAGCCTGCTCCACTTTCTGCTTGCGCTGCTTTCAACTGCTAATTATCTTTCTTGCTGCAGGAATCGATTTGTCCGAGTGCCTGCAGTATCCAGACTTCAGCGTTGTTGTTCTTTACAAAAAAGTTATCATTGCCTTTGGCTTTATGGTACCGGACGTGAAGTACAACGAAGCCTACATCTCCTTTCTGCTCGTTCACCCCGAGTGGAGAAGAGCTGGAATTGCAACCTTCATGATCTACCATCTTATCCAGGTAACGGAAAAGATCCCGTTTCTCTGCTAAAGAACTCGCTCTCTCTTCTTCCCTGTGTGCACACGTGCAGATCATGCTGTCTTGCTCCTTCCTTTCCCCTTTCCCTTTCTCTTTTTGCTTATTCACCTATTTGCACAGGTTGTCCACAACCACCAGCCCACCTGAACGTTTACAGTGTGAGTTCACTTAAAAACCTCACTGGTCAGGTATTCAGCATAAAGAGATTTTTGACTATTTTGGGATTCGGTTTTCAGTGGTCCAAAGCTCATGGGGTATAGAGAAAAAAAAAAAAAAAAAAAATATATATATATATAAGTTAGGTTTAATTAGTGTCTATTGTAGCTTCTGTTACCTAGACCTGGAGGTTTATTTTGTGACCAGTGTAGCTGTATTAAATCACTTACTGATCTTAATAATTTTTTCCACCTCTACTCTGCTGGTTCAGGTGCAGCTGAACTGCAGAAGAAATGTGTGCAACCTCATTCAGATTTGCTCAGATACACTTGTGCTGGGCTTTGTTCCACAGAGACACTGGGGAAAATTAATCTGAGCTAACTGAAGGGCTGGTAGTAAAGCAGCTAAACTTCATTAACCCCCTGAATGAATACTGTTGTTCGGGCATTGAGTGGCCTTAATTCCATTTACTTAATTCAACTGCATGAAACCCAGCTTAACTTTAAGCAGGGTTGCAGACAGCCAGATGTCCCTTTCGGAACCCAACGGTGCCTCTTTAGGGCCCAGGGTTTTACCACTCCCTGAAATCTCTTGGCAAAGCTGCAGATGTACAACATTCCTTAATGTGTTTTAGTCAAGAGGAGCCGCACTAGCGAAAATCACTGTAAAAGTTGCTTTTACTCCAACTCCAAGGTAAGGAGTGCTTGGCAGGGCCTCGGGAACAGTGATTTCTACCTTGGAAAAACAGTTTTCGCTGAGGGGAGCTCCTCAAGGACACCTGAGGGTAACTGTCCTCGCAGCAAAGCCCTTTGCGGTGCCCATCTCTCTTTCTTCTACACGGTGTTGCCATCGAGTCCTCTCAATTGTACATCCCTGCGAGGGCAAGAATTGCTTTTCCTCGGAATCCTCGTGGTAATTTCCTGCTTAGTGTTTCCACTTGAACAATGTTCACTACACACAGAATTGTCCTAAATCACTAGGAGAAAGCATGAAAAATTACTGTAGTGGCATCTTTCTCAGAGACCTGCCCAGTAAATAATGCGGGATTGTGAAGGTAACAGTAGCAATGTCTTTTGGGGACTGAACGGAGCTGAATTCCCTGCCTTCTCGGGAGGTGGCTGCGGTGCCCCGGAGGCAGGGCGAGGAGGTGGGTGGGATGGATGGGAATTCCAGCACCGCAGCCTTGGGGTACTCGGGTGCCGCTGGCAAAGCTGCGGAGCTCGGCGGGGAGGAGCAGGGTGCCTGATCCCCTGGCACCGCTGCCTGTCCTCGGGGCCGTTGTTGTTAGGCATTTGAGATTAGCGCTATACACGGAGATTAGTTTTAATTAACAATTATTTAGCAATTGGCAAGGGCGAGATGAAAAATGATAATCCCAAAGCCGCTTCTATTGTCAGCCCCCTTTCTGAGAAATGGGAGCGTTCCCTTCACATTCCAGCTGTTGCTACGTGTGGGTGTTTTTTTTTTTTTTTTCTTCCTCCTTGCATTTTCTCTGCAACCTAAACACCAGACCATACGAAACCCTTCACCTCCACATTGCCCCAGAGGCTTTCTCATTCCTTTATGTATGTTTTTTTTTTTTTTTTTTTTTTTTTAATACTATTTTTCCCCCTCCCCTTGGCAGACCTGCATGGGCAAAGATGTCACCCTTCACGTCTCGGCGAGCAACCCCGCGATGCTGCTCTACCAGAAATTTGGATTTAAGACCGAGGAATACATTCTGGACTTCTACGACAAGTACTACCCCCTGGACAGCAAGGAGTGCAAGCACGCGTTCTTCCTCCGCCTGCGCCGCTGAGGAGAGCCCGGCGAGTCGCTCTGCCTCTTGGCCGAGGATGCTGAGGGGGCTGCGGTGCCCCGCTGCCCCTACCCGCTGACACCGGCAGCGCCGCCGCGGCTGCCGACCGCGCGAACCGAGGGCGCCGCTCGGTGTCCTCGAGGGCAGAGGCCACCCGGGACGCGCCGAAACCACTGGGAGACTGAAAACACTTATGGGGTTTCTTTCTGGAGAGCCCCACGCGCACAGCTTGCCGCGTCGGAGGGGCCCCAGAAATGCCGAGTTTTAAACCCTGTCCAAGGAAAGTGTCGCAGTTTTTGTTGGTAGTGGTTTTCGGTTGATGGAAAATGAAGAACCTCTAGACTTAAATCACGTGAAGTGTTTCTGTGAGTCGATGGCTGTGTTAGGAACCGTGTTTTGACTCTCTGAAGGGAAATGTAGTGTTATGTGTAGCTGGACGCTAACTTTAGGACAGTTGTGCACTAGTCGGCACAACACCACCGGGACCATTTTAGGAATAACGGAGTGCGTGTTACGTGATTCCCAGTGCAAGGCTCCGAGCTGCCCTTGTCCTGCTCCCTCCCTGCCGCCTTCCCTTGTTGAACGTGTGCTCAGCGCGAAGCTCTCCTCGTTTGTGGTGTTTTGCCTTCAGGAATGACGCGTCCAGCGTGTTGGCAGCCAGGGGCGGTAGAACCGCGCGTGGTTTCTTTGGAGTTTTGCTGTCTGTTCCCCAGCTCTCGCTGCCGAGACCCGTCCCCGCAGCTGCAGCCCCGAGGTGCCACCGCCTCCCGCCGCAGACGGGCACTGTGCGGGACCCAAACTGTACCCCAAACTGTGCTCTGAGGACGGGAGTGGGCACAGGGAGCAGGAACCCGGAGCAGGAACGTGCCCGGGATCAACCACGGCCTCCATTTCGTGCCTGGAGGATGAGGAGTGTGAAAAACAGAGGGGCGTAACTAAGAGTGCTGAATAAATGGGTTTCCCTGGTCACGGAGTGCGGTCCCCCTCCGCAACAGCTTGGTTTTTTCCATCGGTGAGGGAACAGTATGCTGTTCTGCAGCCAGTTTGACTCCAGAGCAGCGACACAGATGCAACGTTTGTGGGTTTTCTTTGATGCGATCGCCGAGAGGAGGAGGAGGCGGCGGCGGGCAGGGAAGCGGCGCGCGGCAGCGGGCCTCGCTCGGGGGCGGCGCGCGCGGCCGCCCCGCCCGGCGCTCCCGTGGTGCCGCGCGTTGGCGCCATGGCGGCGGC
>JAUBNY010000475.1:303173-341510 GCA_032275445.1 Crypturellus soui | reverse complement strand
CCCCGGTGCCGGCCGGGCGGGCGGGCGGGCAGGCAGCGGCCCGAGGCCCCGCGCGCCGTTAGCCGCTGCCGCCCGCAGGCAGGAGCACAGGAAGCACTCGGGCGGCTGCGCCTTCCTGGCGCTGCAGCGGGACGTGGCCGAGCTCAGCCTGCAGGACTTCTTGCGCCTGGACAAGGAGCGCACCAAGAACATGATCGTAAGCTCCGCGTTTGCTCCGCGTCGCGCAGGGCCGGCCGCCGGGAGCTGCCCTGCCGTCCCCCGCCTCGTAGCGGGTAACTCGGTAACCGCGTTTTATTCCTCGCAGCAAAAGAAAATTTCCGAGAAGGTGACCGAGATCGAAGAAGAAGCCAGGCGCGTCCGGCGTGAGATCGAGCACCACGTCCGCTAGGCGCCCGCGGCCCCGCACCGGCTGCCGGCGCCTGCCTTTTTATCCCCCAGTGTTGCCCCTGTGACCGAATCGGCGTTTTCGCCTTGGGAACGCTCCCGTGCTGGCCCGGAATGCTCCATCGGTCGCCTGGTTCTGGCAGGGAAGCATCAAGACAAATAACTTTTTAAAAAATCCAGGGAAAGCTCATTGTGCCTCTTATGCATACGCTCCTATTTGTAGTTCTCTGCTGTCCCACGTTGATGCGTTTTTGAATAAAAGTTGAAAACAAAACGGGGCTTTTTTTTTTTTTTTTTTTTTAGCAGCTCAGTTTTCTGAAGGCGTGAAGTGATTTAGTGCAAGTAGGCGCGTTGAAAGTTGCTTTAAGTTGAAACTGGAAACCCACCTAATCCGAGTACAGCTTCGAGTGCTGTTGGCTACGATACGAAACTGCTTTAGGAAACGTGTGAAGAGGTGCGAGGCTGGGAACCGCTGCTCGCGCGGGGTCTGGTACTGCCCGGGCGCCTGGGATGGGCTCCCTAGCGAGCGTGGAGAGCGAAGGCGAGCGGGTAAAAGCAAAAAATGCATAGACCCGGCTGCCTGAAGTAGCCAGAAGGCTGCAGGAACACCGCAGTGTTATTAACCCCTGATTCTAACCCACGAGAATTTCTGCACCTGAGGAAATGTTGGGTGACACTGGCTACTGTCTTACTGTCCAAGTCTCGATTCTGCAGACAGCTCTGTAAGTGATTAGCTTTGCATCCATTGACTTACCCGGGGCTGTGATCAACTAGTCACAAAAAAAATTAAGCATGGGCCTAAGTTCTTTGTTGTACAAAAAGTCTGAAACCTCCAGAATTTCTAAGTATTTTACTTAGAAAACAGTATTTTTTTAGCAGTAGTTAACTAAATGAATATACATGTACAAAAACCACAACTGCTTTTCCTTTTCTTTCTTCCACCTTTCTTTCTCTTTCTTCTGCCCTCCCACAAGCCCAGTCCTGTGACCTGTGACATTTTTATCCTGGGACTCAACTCAAAGCTCTTCACTGTCTTGTTCCCATGGAGCTGACCCAAGTCCCCTAGGCTGAGATTACTGTAACTTCTGTTTTAAAATGTTCTGTGCCCTTACTGCTCCCTGCAGTAAGGGAACCCTCAGTGGTGCTGAAATCCCAGCTGGGTGGAAAAACGACTTCGCTTGAAGACTGTGGTTATGTTGGATCAGATTCCCCCGTCCCCTTCACCCTGTGCCTGCGCAGACTGGATCGTCCTATGGAGCCAGGAGCAGGCTGAGGGTCAAGAGAAGATGATAAAGCTCCACTGGACGGTGCTTCCCACAGAAGCCTGGAGCAAAATCTGCCTTCAACAATCTTCACGTCTAACACTCAATCAGTAAAAGCAGGATGGACCCAAAATGAGAGTCTAACAGTAGGGACAAAGCTGGCTCGTTCCAGTTCTGTGATGAGTACCAGCCACAAATCTGTTCGTGTTTTATATGAAGTTGGACTTGTGTCCCCCCACATTGGTGTTAAAAGTTATTTTTATCCTCCTGGATGCCTTCCTCTATGTTCGTGCAGCGCTACAGCTGGGTTTTGCTGTACTGCCAGAAGATACGTACGGGGAGCTTGTCCTCCTCGTCTGTAGAGTTTCTTAACTTCGTTTGCTTTATTTTGCCTCTCACATGGGAAAGATTATGATCCTCTTCGCCTGCTGCAGAAAAGGAAAGCAATGTTAATTCAAAGCAATGCCAGTATCCTAAAAAGAACTCAGGCACAGAGATCTGGAAATAATTTATCCCTCGTCCTCCCTCTCCCCTCCAAAATCTATTATTTTGCATTGAAAAGAAAACAGTATTTATTATTTTTTTTTACAAGAGAGAAAGTGATGAAATATTTGTTGCAGACCAGACTGGTTTTAACAAAGGTTGACATTCAGACCTCAAAACCTGCTATTTTGAAATGAAGATTCACTGAAGTGTGGACTTTGGGGAGTTTGAGTCTTTTTTCTTTTTTTTTTTTAACTGATTGCTGCTGTTCAACAATTGTGGCTCAGATTCATGGATTGTGTTGACCAAACTTCCAGCAATGTTTTCAAAGCCGCTTGCTTCACAACTAGATGGCCTTGACTAGATACATATGTTCATTATTTGTAAGAGATGTGATTTACCAACCCGCAGGAGGGTTGAAAAGCAAATTATTGCAGCACGTAGCGAACCTTTGAGCTGGTCTTGCCAGAGTGCCTAGGATCATGGTCACATCTTGGATACTCTAAAAAAACCAGCTCCTAGTGCTGTGGCTGCCATTTACAAAGCTTCAGAGCAGAAGGATAAACTAGCAGGAATTTTTATATTAATTGGAGCATGTCAAAAGATTCAGGAATTGCTGAAATCTAATGCTGACTTTACATGCTAACAGTTTCAAACTAAAAGATCCAAAGATTCAAACTAAAGACCAAAACACCGCACTGAGCTATGGCTGCAGCTTAATCTTAAATCTGAACTCAGCCATATTTTGAGATTTTTGCAACGAATTTAAGTGGGTACAGAATGTGCCAATACAATAGTACGGCCTGTCCCGGTGTGCAGTTTTTAACCTTTCAATCTCTACTCCCCTTTTCTTGACTACTAAGTTTATGGTTGACCACAAGGACGAAACCAAACTCACCACAACTAGTGGTGCCGTCCAGCCCATCGCTGCCTTCCGTCACGGCGCCCAGGTCACGGTCGCTGAACTTCACTGTTTTACCAGCACGAGAATCCTGCAGGATCAAAGGCAGGCGTCAATCAGATTATCAGATAATGCTGGAATAGTCTCCGTAGCACAGAACAGAGGTGTTTAATTTAAAAAATACATAGGTTTTTAAATTAGTCTCAAATTAGCAGCAAACAAATGACTACTTGTAACTAAGTTTGTTTTGAGGCAAGATAATGCAGGAGGTTCTTCCTAACGTACGGGTTTCTTTTGATTTAAGAAGCGACACAACCTTTTATGAAACCAATCTCCAAATGAAAGCATCTCTGTTGTCTGAGAGATCTGATTAACTTCTCGACTGCCAAATGGAAGTGAAAAACCTTTTTCAGATGCTACAGTCTGGATTCTGGATCTTCGCAGTGATGGATTTCAAAGTGGGGGTTTATGTGGGTGTTTTTTGTAACACACTAATGCGGGAGGCAGGTATTTTGAATGTTTGAATCTTGTTAACAGGAGCTCTAGCAATTATCTCCAAACTATTCAAAATTTCTAAGCTTGAGCACACCATGCAAAAGGAAGAAGAGTACGGCCAAAGATCAGGAGGTTTTGTGATGCTACAATGATCAAACATCAGTTAAAAGAAGAATTTTAATAATAATGATAGCAAACTAGCGAAATGCAAGATATCAGCGTTACCCGTGAGGCCTGGCTTAATCAGATAAAGATTCCCCTTCAACTACTTCTAATAGAAAAAGCTTCTTTTCATTGACGTGATGGGTTAGCACCCTCTGAACAACAACAACAAATTCTTGTGTAGTCCTGAATCTAAAAATATATCAAGTACTATGCGGATATATCTATTGACAGCTCTAGGCAAACTTTCCAACAACAGGGCCTCGTCCTCCCCAAAACTGACCTTGTTAAGGGCGAGAGCATAATTTAAGGTAATAGTGACCTCGCAGTCATCCTCGTGAACTGCCGCAGACGTAATCTAGAGGGGAGGAGAACCATTAGCACTGCTTACAAACGTGCACTGATACAGTTCTGGGCACAGCTACCATCAGCCGTACGTGAGGGGCATCAGCAAGCACATAACAACAATAATAAATCCCGTGTGTCAGTCTTTGTGTGCTCAGGGTGAGGAGCCACCGCTTCTCATCTCACTGGAAAAGGGGCAGGCGGCATTTTGTGTGACTGGGATATCAGAATGCCCCAAATGTCCAGTTGTGCCAACAGATAAGTTATGCCTTTGCTTCCAACTGCAGCTTTTTTTCCGTCCAGACCTCGTGAAAGGCTACGTAGTCCTCAGGATTCCCTACTCCAGAAGAGCTTCTTACCTGCTTTAGTTGTACCAAGCTGTCACACCAAACGGGGAGACGCTACTCATGAATTCCTACCTTTCCCATGCGCGGTTCTCCGATCAGTGCTCTGAATTCGCGGTTGTTCTGTGCGTAGCTTCTAAGGTGAGCGCAGACGTGATCCAGCTGTTTTCTCCAGTAACCTGGTTAGAGGGAGTTAAGCAGCAGAAAATTCCCTGAAACTGTGATCAGCACTTTTGTCCACTTATATAAGGACTAAAAAAAATAGCATACTTTCGCCGAGACAAAAAACACTTGATTTTTTTTCCAGAAGGTTCAATTGATCAAGGAAATTGCAAGCAAGCTATGCTTTATTAAGCATATATATATATAAAAATGTATATATATAAATACTAAAGTCTCTAAAAATTGTGTACTTTTTTAATGACAGCAAAGAGACGAGCTTCAACAGACAACTGACTGATCAAACCAACCAGTGCAAAACAAATCTTGCTGCAGTAGCCTCTGTGTGAGGCTACAATCTTACTCTGCAAGGAGTGGGTGGGGAAGATGGGGGCTACAAGCGCTGGAAAGGTTTCCACCAACGCTCTTTTTGGTTTTAATTCTGTTAAGAATCCCTTTCCCCAGTTCACTTTGCTTCCAAAACTTTCTTCATATATTCCCCAATATATGAATGCATGAATATATTGAATGAATATATGCTGATCCAAACAAGAGCTTCATGGAGACAAGCGCCACGATATTATTCCGGAGCTGTAGGAGAGGAAGTTTGGCTCAGCAGCTCTCCCAGCAGGCTCCAGAGCCCTCCTAACCGATCCTGGCTGCTCCGTGGGGATGTTTCTCAGAGGTTTCCACGTCTGTGCCTGATCTTGTGGAATCTGAGGAGATCCATGTTCCTAACAAACTAGTAAAGCTGCACAGGAGTCATTAACCCGAATTTAGATTATTGCCAGAATGCTTTTTTAGCCAGATCTGACTTTTGCATTGAGTGTCTGGTGGGGAGACAGACTATAATCTTTTCAAATCCACAGTGTTTAACTTTGTATTTTCTTGAAAACTGAAAACTACCTTTTTTTTTTTTTTTTTTTTTTGATTGCATAAAATTAATAACTTTTTCTAACCCCTTCCAGGACTGATGGCTGTTAGGAGAGGCTTATGATCACTCATCTTTTCCAGCTTTTCTTTTTGCAAAGCCATCTCAAGCTCCTTCTTCTCCAACAGTTTGCTAGATGGGTAAAAAAGTCCAGTAGTTTGGGTTCCTTTGTCTTCTCTTTGATTTAGATCCATTCTTGGTTTGGATGAGGAAATAGGAAGGGGCTGCCAGGCACCTTCTGCTTGGAATTCTTTAGCCTGCAGAGGAGACAGGAAAGGAAGAGTAGAACTATTACTGTTAAATAACTTACAAGCAGAAAATAACCCTAATAGTACAAAAAATGGGCAGAAGAACGAAAATGCTGGAAGGAAGAGATAATAACAATTTTTATTATATTATTTTTGATTCAAGAAACTCAAACAACAACGTGAAGAAAGCAAAAATGAAGAAACCTAAACTGATGTTTGGGTGTTTTGGTACAGCAAGCTATCTACATGCTGACCTTGCTAAGGATCATGCTCTTTTCTTAAAACAGTTTTGAAAGCAATGTTACATTTGCATGAAAGAATACCTTGCATTAGCAGGACACAAATAATTGTGACTAATCAGATGAAAGTGCTTAAAGAGCTAAGACTTTGCAAAGCCGATTGTTTCTCTCTCTGCTATTTAGAACGAGGCTGGATTAAGGCCTTCAGCTAAGGCTGAACACATTTCTGTAAAAAAAAGAGTTCTCAGAATAAACACAGCCTTGGCTTTGCCCACAGATCGCTCCCAGTACACCTCACTGTCTCAAAAATGAAATTAATGGAGTTGCATCCATTTATATCCCTGGTGGACTAGCCCATCCTTTAAATGTGGCCAAAGCCTTGCTTGGTAATAGCACGTGTCTTACCTCAGAGTCCCCGGCACTCCTCAGTGTGCTGCTGCGGGCAACGTCCCTTGCCTGGGGCTCTATATAAACACCACAGGAGCCACAGAAGCGAGCGTACGGCTGGTTGGTGGTCCCACACTCGGAGCAAGCGAAGTAGCACGGAGGAGGGCCGAACTGGAAAGTTCAAGGAAAAACCTGTCACTGCAGCGCCATCAGGAATTAGCAGGAACTAAAACAACCGTACCTAAAGCTAGTAGGTGAGAAACATCAACCGGGACACCAGTCTGCTAACACACTGGCAGATGAAAGAGAGTAAAACTTCATTTTTTTCTTTTTTCTTCAGCTTTTTTCTCCAGCAACCTGCTGTCATTACTAATCCGGTGCTCTAATACTGACTCTCGATCAAAATCCAGGTCAATTCTAATCCCTCTGATCCTTCTGATAAAATGCAGGCCCAGTGGTTATGTGCACACACACAGGAGAGTTTCAAGTTTTATGTAGACTCAGTTCATTAAAAAAAAAAGTTCTGGATGTCATTTTAGCCAAAATACTATGTCTTTTAAGTGAATTCCAGAAGGAAGTTTAGGAAGTTTTCTTCACTGCCTGTCCTCAGCAGAGCAGGGGCTCTACCTTGCGCCTACCTTGGCTCCACACCAGTCACAGAACCGGGTACCACGGCGGTTCACGCGGCTGCATTTGGAGCAGGCGACCGTCTTCCCCTGCTGCCCGGAGGGAGGTTGGGGGGTGTCTCCTCCGAACGGCGGCTAAGGAAACAAGACAAACGTCAGCAAGAAAATACTCCTTCGAAAGACGAGTTTGCAAGCCAAGCAAGGGGAAGGAGAAAGCTACATTGATAATGCTAAGTAAAAGAATTTGTCCAACAAATAAGCAGGCTGACTTCGCTGCTCTAGCCTGTAACTTCCTCACTACCAAACCAAAATAAAACATATTAATTCAATTGCTTTTCTTTTTAATTAACCTCTCATCAACTGTGTCATCTTCTGATGAGTTAAGATGGCCCCATATAAAAGTGCAGTGGAAACTAAGATGAGGCTTCTCTACTGATAAACTTTTGTTACTGCAATTAGTCTGTATTAGTAAGCAAAAGGGTTTTTTTTTTTGAGACTTCCAGAGGTGTGATTACAGATCCTAGTTAGTATGAACATTTCTTCCTAGCTTTTGTATCAAGGCTCATGCTGTTTATTTCCTCTGCACTATGGAAAAGGAGCAGCATCTGAGAAGTTTTATGACATACCACAGCAGCAAGTTGAAAAAACACTGAACAGCCCTCTCTCCATCTGCAGCCTTGATAACAATTTGAACAATGTTTTTCATTATTTCACATTTGGAAGATAAAATTTACAAGCTCACAAGTCTACATACCTACATTTAGTGAGCATTTAAGTATGTGCTTATCTTCTGTAAGTGCAGATTCCTACCAAAATTCACTTTGAAATGACATGTCAGGGCCTATGCAAAAGCCCTTTCCAACTAGCTACTGACGGTCTTAAAAACTCAGGATGTTGCCGTTATAATGAGAATATTTTAACTCGTAAATCATTTTTCTTCTTTCATCTCTGTTTATCACAACGTGGTGAAGAGAAATTTATCCAAGGCTTTATAAAAACCTTTTCCAGGAGTGAACAGTTTTTTTTTTTTCAAGGAACCAAACCATCAAGTTAAACCAGGAACTGAATAACAGCAATTTTAGGGGTATCGATGATTGTCATTTCTCTCACCTCTGTACACAGCCACTGTCAAATACAAGCACTGCAGCTGTACGCTGGCAGGGAGAGCAGCAAACGGAGATAACAAAAATAATGGAGAAGATTTATTTCCACAAGATAATTGAAATTAATGAGAATGACATTCCCGATGCACTAGAGTTTTCTACTGCAGTTAAAAATAATCTGAACACAAAGACGACTTCCTACAACACTCAGTCGGGACCATCTGTTTTCTGGACTTTGAAAATGGCATTTATACTCCTGTCTTCCACAAGAGAAACCTGAAGGTATAGGATGCATTTACTTTATGTGCAGCTAAACTTCTGAGGGGCATCAGGGGGAATTCTGAGCTAGAATATAGGAGGGAAAAAGATTCTCTGCTTCTGCACCATAGGTACAAAAGGATATGGCTTTAGCTTTCCAGAGGAAAATATATGCATATATATAAATATTCTGCCTTGATGTGATGAACCCCAGTGTGATGGGTGCAAGAAGCCTTACCATCTGTGCTTCGGGTAGTTTGCTTTCACAAGTCACACAGTGTTCGTGGTGAAGAGGGTTTCCAGTGCCACAGGCCCGACAAATTACTTTGCCCTTTCAAACGGGAAAGAATGCATTCACATGGGATTTTAAAACTGTCAATAACAACCAGATAAACCATCCAGTCACTTGAGCGCTGGGAGGTAGAAAAGATCCTTCAAGTCAGTGCTATGGGCTTAAACTTTAGTTAAGCCACCTTGCCTCATCCTCACAAACCCACCATTGGTGCCAATTTTGTGTAAACTATGGTTAAAAAAAAAAGTATTCTTACACTATTAGGCCCTAAGGTTCAAGTTTGCCATTGTACCTACCTCAGGGCTGCCCTAACACATTAAATTTGGGCCAATGCCTGTAATGTTCTTTGACATCAGGCTGATAGCTGCCTCAGACTGTGAATCTCCTTTATTAACTGAGACTGCTCAGCCAGTAGCTTCCTTTCAACACCCTCCCCTTCCCCTATTTCTATTTATTTTTAATCCTACCAACATTTAAAGCTGCAGTAATTAGGCAAACCCAAGTAAAATCAAAATAATTGTTATGAAAGTCACCAGTTAGAAAAATGAAGGCAGGAAGTACATGGTTACTCCGTTGTTATTATTCTCAAATACCTTTAAGCAGATGGTGGTTTGGGGCTGCAGCTGTGGAGCTATAGGTGCTTCACATATAATGCAGGTGGGTGTATTCATTGGCACCAGACATCTGCATTCGACACATGGTGCCATCTGAAGGAAAAGCCGCATCGCATCTTATTAAGGATCATAATGAGCTCGTTAAGATCACCACGACATCCTCAGTATTTTGCTGGTTAGTCCACATCAGCAGCAAAATCACTGGAAGCAGCAACTGCCAACAACAGGTGTTGGTATTGATCCTTAAAGATCAGAGGCTATCAAAAAAATAGGAGGACAACTGGAGAGAGAAAGCTTTACTGTTACAAATGTTCCAGAAAGGCTCGGACTTCGTTTCCATAATTTAAAATGCTATAATAGTATACGTGCACGTAGCTCAAATCCTCCTAATGATCCTCCATCATCATTCCACACCACAGTGTTGGCCCAGACAAAACAGGACAGAAAAATTAGACCATTGGCTCATTAGAACGGGTTATTAACTCTTGGGAAGATATTGAAAAGACAGTTAAAGGCATCACTATATAATGGCAGTTAAACAGGGTGCTGTAACATATGCCCATGCATGGCACCATGCAGATCCTGAGGCACCTTAGATGGTATTTAGATTGGCCATTAATGTTTGATAATAATTATGCTAATTGCAGTGAAGGCTAGGGTCACGCGACTGAATTTGGGGATGTTTTTGCAAAGTTATCCCTATTAAAACATGTGGCACTTGAAGCAATTCATGGTGAATTTCCCAAGAGGGAAGAGAAGGGAAGGTGTCTAACTACTTAAAAATTACATTGGTCCAAATGCTAAGATTACTGAGCAAAATACAGCAATTAGAACTTTCCAGGTGAAAGTATGACTAAATAGAGGCAGCCATGGCTACAACTGGGTAATCTGCTGAGGAAGCTACTTTATCTGAGGAGGATTTGTTTTTTGTTTTTGTTTTTGTTTTTTTTTATGAGGTTTTGCTGACCTGTGTTCCTTCAGGGGCTGGGAAGCGCCGCACTGGCACAGGTGGGATAGGAGATCCACACTCCTGACAGAAGCGAGCCAGGGGGTCGCACGGGCGAGGCGCAGAGCAGCCAGCACATCTGGAAACACACACAGGGGTCTCGTGTCCCACTGCTGCAGAACGACCAGTAACCTGGGACATCAAACCTGGGACATCACCTAGGCCGGCAACCTCCACGTTCTGGTTTCCAGGCCATGGTGGTCCACCAGGCCACGTCCTGGTGTCTGCGAGGAGAGGCCTTGAGCTCTAGGCAACCTTGCGAGATATAAAATGTAGTAACTGCTGCTATTTCTTATTCTTCCTCACCATATGAGGAAACATCCTCCCTGACGTGAGATCCGTGTCAGGCCTTGCTGCTGCAATACAAGGTACCACTGATAAACCAACTAACTCCTTCAAGACTAGTGAGCAATGAAGGCTGCACTCCGCAGTCTGGAAACACAGTTTTTCTTCTGATCCTGCAGATATTAGTATTTTGGGTTTTTTTTTTTTTTAAAGGATGATGAGATAGATGGTTTTGTGCAATGATAATAATTATAGCCATTAGTAAGAGAAATCAGAATTTTCAAAGCCATAACTGGATTACATTCTTTTGTTACGAGTCAGTGTCGATCTTTGCTTTCTTTGTTTTTGTGAAACCTCATGGTATTATCGACTTGGTTGTGAAAGGCAATTGCTTTGTTACTTTCCACAGAGAAAAAATGTTATAAGAAGAAGGTCACTGACTTGAGGAAATCCGTCTCCTTCTGGATCCTTGCAGCCTGTGTGCTTGCTAGGCTCTTCCGGCTGGTCACTGCCGAAGAACCAGCGAACTGAAATAAAGGCAATTCTTTGGTATTAATTAGCTGACATTTGCAAACGCACGCAAGGCTGGCAAAATCAGCTGCAGACACATTGTTTGAGACAAAGTGCACTGAAATTCGGTGCTTTAAGGAATACCCCCTGCACCTTGATTGCTCTGTTAACTCCAATAACGACTTATCACTTATTCCAATAAAAATAAATGAATCTAATTACTTCCAAGAAAGAATGACTGAATTTTAAGTCTTAAATATCAGCTGATTGACGTATGGGAATAGCTATTTGTTATTTACAGCTCAGTAACATGTAAGAACGGAATTGTTGGGAATGCAAGCTTTGGTAGCCTGCTCTGCCTGGTTTTCTCTCTATGGATGTACAGCTCTGGATATTCCTATTCCAGCGTGGAATTACCAGCAAATCCCAATCAATTATACATAGTACTGTATAGCCAGAGGCATTCATCTTTGACAGACTATATGAGAATGTTCACAAATGTTCACATCTTTGTTGTTTCAGAGCTCAGTTCTGGTAGCAGCCCTTTAGCTCCCTCCTTACCTGCAAAGACTCTGTGGGCGGCACTGAGCCGGATTCCTCTCTGCATCCTGCAGTTTCCATGGGAATGGTCAGGAGGTGCGGCGCTTTCGGGGACCTGCGAGCAGCTTTTCCTCCTGTCTGCAACTCTACAATTATAACCATATTTCATGCCGTTATTCCACTCTCGTTCATTTCATGCATTTAACATAGAGGTTAACGTGACTACCATGTACTCTCGTGTTTTAAATTCCAATGGCAAATGTATTGCCACCTATTCTAACAGGTTATTTGACATCTAGATCTTGGGTTAATATAATCCACATGGAATTACAGAAAGTTAAGCCAGAAGAATATTTATTCCTCTCTGAAATAGCTTACTTTTGTATTTTTCTTCTTCCTTCTCACACCCCACAGAAAACAAAAACAACAACAAAACACAGCTCCTAAGATCAGTGAGCAAATACTAATATTACTCCTTGCTTTTAAAAAGTTCCATTGCCATAATCATGAAATAACAGCCTTTATTAAATGAGAAAATCAGATCAAGCTTTCATTTCTGTTTTGTGCCTTCTGCAAGGCACACTCAAACATCAGCAACGAACTCTCTAAAGGACTTGAAATCCCATCAGCTTCATAGGATATTCAGGCACAAAGGGAAACATAGGTTGGGTCTTGTTATGTTGCTCACAACTGAATGACATTTTGAAGTGTTTTTAAAAATGCAGTGTTAAAAATGCATTTTTCCCCTATATTATCGGTGTTAACAAATCTAACCCGGAATTCCCAGTCTAAAATCTAAACTGGAATGTCCTCTTAGATGTTTATGAAATTATCCATATTTTACCAATGATAACAAAAAAATCCTTACACTACCTTTACACTTAAGGTAGAAATCTCTTTCAGTTATTATGAAGTAAAACCAAACCTTGAAAATCTTGGCGCGCTTCACTCCAGGCAGACTTGATTTCCACATTCACTCCATTCTTCTTTGGTTTTGTAGTAAACACATCATTTTCACTCTCCTACAAAATAATCCATTTTAATTCCAGAAGAAATAGTCACCTTTGTTCTACTTCTCTCTTCTCATAGTTACTTGTTATAATTCAAAAAGTATATGGTAAGGTATTAATTTTCAATACATGCATTTAATATGCTTGTATTGAAAATGCTTGTATTATAAATATATTTTTAAAAATATCTGACTTGAATTGGTCATGTAAGACGAAACAAACAACAACAAAAAAAGCCACATTTCCTTGAAATTTTACCGTCATGAAAATGCCTGAAGCAGGAAATGCAGGCAAACAGAGAAAATATAACATATAAACAGTACCACATAACCAAAGTTTAATCTCAGAGTAAAACAATGCAACATTTTATGCTCAGATAATGGGTTACAACTGCTACAACTTGCCTGTATGAAGAGCTCATTTAGGAAATTCTTATCATTCTCTTCACCAGAGAAGAGGGTGTTTGGTGGTTTGTATTCTACCAGAAACACCTTTGTTACGATGCCACTTTCCCTGCAGTCCCTGAAAGGCAATTTTCACAAAACTATACACATGCCATACCCAGCTATGCAGCTATGAAAACAGTCCATCTGGTGGAACATCACTTCCAAGCTTGCAGGTCATTATTTTAGTTATTATTTATTTTTTAGATTTTTTAAAGTTATTTTTGTTATTAGTTTATTTAATACCAACCCTAGGCAATACCCACCATAACCACTGCTTTGTTTTCTCCCCTCCTCACTTTTTTTTTTCTACATTACTAATTCACCCACTAAGAAGTTACCAAAAAAGCACATGGATGCTTTAATTCCTCACTAGGTTTTACATAGGAGACTCCTGCTAATCCTTGTGTCCAATTACTGGGGTCATTTGTGCTTTGCCAGCATCACAGAAACAGAGAACAAGATTTTTCCTCCATTCAAAACACCCTATGGAAGCACTTGTTTTCCCTACGAAGCAGCATTTAGTATGATACTCATTTCAGGTAACAACTGTCATTTTTTTACTACGTATGAAGTGACAGCAGTAACACTAAAATGCCTTTAAGTGTTCAAAGCATTAATTTAGGATTTTATTAAATGTCATTCTAGAGCATATCTTTATCCCACCTAAAAATGTCTCAGTAGAAACATACTGTTGAATCACTGGGTGTTTCCCAGCCTCAGAAAGTGCCATCCTAGCTCCTCCAGCATTTCTGATGCTTCTGTTGAAATGGATGAACTCTAAGTGCAGTGTATTTTATCAGCCCCTCACCCACGGCCTCCGTGGATCATCGGGCCCTTCATGCAGGGCCTGGGAGAAAAACACCCTAGAGAGAATCCAGATAAAATGAGCTGCCCCTCATTCCCTAGGGACTGATTGCTCAGAAAAAAAAGCACAGCTCTAAGCTGTGATTGGGATACTTGCTCCTTACCAGGGTACTACTAAAATAAGATACTTACTTGGTAACAGCCAGTGCCTTCACTGTTATTTTCCCAACTGGTAACACGATGGGTTCCTTATACTTAAAAGTACTTTGCTCTCCATAGCCACGTTTCCTGGTGAGTTCTGGTTTGCTTCCATCTAAAGTGTAATAAATAGTGACTTCAGGGGTATCTGAAAGACACAGAGAAAGTAATTATCCAAGCTGTATTAGAGCTGCACAAAATAATCTCTACACCTGGAAATACTTGTGCTGCGTTTGGTTTTTCTCATGTAAAAAAAAACAAGTTGCACAAATGATGGAAAGTTCAGCACCGAAGCTGGTGGCTAAACAAACATCATGTCACGACACGCGATATTTCTTCCCACAAAGTAGCTGTGCACTAGTTTTGTATGAAAACAAAGCAACAACTTGTCTGTTCTAAAGACAGAAAAAAATAATTTCTCCGCTAATAAAAGGCAGAATTTCAAAAATTCTAAGGAAGACTTTCTGAGCAAGCCTGGCATGTGATATTTTCAAGCACTATTTTTGCAGCCGCAGTAAAGTATAACAACTTAAGAGCTTGACTTTGGAAGCAAGCAAGACCATTATCATGCATGAACTCATGTATTATGACAATATTTCTTAAATGCATAAATTTAAGGGCAAGTATATGCACAGTGGCAAAACACCTAGGTGCATTTTGTGAATTACTTCAGGAAGAAGACACAGACGATCATAAATATAAATGTAAAAAAAAAAAAAAAAGAAAATAATTTAAATGTAAAAAAAAGAAGAGTTTCAAATGATCACATAAGGAGAAGTTTTACATAGAGTCAAAACGGTTATTTGTACCTGACTTTATTTCTATGGGAGTATTTGTGTCTATTTCATGCTTAGTCTTCCCAGGAAGAGGGATTTGGAGAGGTATGACCTGAGGCACCGACACAGAGCCCGCTGTCATTTTTTCCTCCACGGGAATCTTTAAAAAAAGAAGAAAACAAGAAAAAGCAGAAAATTATTTTTCATAATAGAAGCATGCAGTAAGAAACGGTACATTTCAACGAGATTCCTCATTCCGATTTGCCTTGAAAGAGAATACCAGATGCCTTAAATTGCTAATTCTCATTAATACCTCCGTGGTTTTCACACGGCAAGAGCACGACGTCTCGCAGGGCGTCCGTGTCGCTCTCCCAGCACAGCTCCAAGGCGAGCACTGATTCCAGCTGGGCCAGGAGACCCGTCGTGTACATTAAACATACCCCTGCAAAGCAGGTGCTGGCCGTGATTTAGTGTAGCCGTGACTTATTGCCAGGAGGTGAAAACGAAATGCATGAAAAATTGCATTTGGAGGCGCGTTTTAGAATACAGAGGGACACGTGACGAGTCTTGGGAGTAGATATTTGCGGGAAAACGGGAAGGATTTGGTTTTGTAAAGGCTCCGATTCTGCAGAGACGCCTCTAACGCCACCTCCTCGACGGGGCCAGCACCGAGGGAGCGTGGGGGAACCCGCCGCGCTCTCCCTCCGGCTGTGACGAGCACGGGCAGGGCTCGGCCAGGGACCTAGTGGGGAGCAGCCTTCACGCGACCCAAGCGGCGCGGCCGCCCGTTTTCCCCGCACCGACGTTCGCAGCGGCCTCCCCCGTCTCCATCCGCTGCTGTGCCGCGCCGCGCCGCGCCGCGCCCTGCCCGCCCCGCTGCACCACCCTACCTGCCCTGCCTGCCCCACAGCGCCCCGTTATACCGCCCTATCTGCCCCGCTCCCCGCCGCGATGCCGCCGCCCCGGCCCGTACCTCACGCGCCCCGCGCGCCGCTGCCCCCCTCGCTCCCGCCCCGGCCGCCCATTGGCCCCGCGTCCCCGGCAACCGGCGCCTGCCTCTGACGTAGCCTCTGACGTCATCGCGGCGGCGGCGGTAACGGCGGCGGTAACGGCGGCGGTAACGGCGGCGGTAACGGCGGCGGTTGTTGTGGCGGCGCCGCCATGGCGGAGGTGAAGGTGAAGCCGGAGGCCCCCGACCCCGCGGACATCGAGAGCAGGTGGGGCCGGGGCCGGGGCCGGGGCCGGGGCGCTCCGTCCGCGCCGCCGCGGCCGGTGGCGGAGCCTGAGCGCGCCCCTTGTCCCGCAGGATCCTCGAGCTGTGCCACCAGTTCCCGCACGGCATCACGGACCAGGTGATCCAGAACGACATGCCGCACATGGAGGCGCAGCAGCGCGCCGTGGCCATCAACCGCCTGCTCGCCATGGTACGGCCGCCTCGGCGGGGCCCGGGGGCTCCCGGGGCTCCGTCCCGAGCGGCGGGACCCGACTATCGGCCTGGGGAAGCTCGGGGTTCCCCAGGCCTCCTTAGGTGGCGCCTCCTGGGCCTGTGGTGGCTCCGAAGGAAACGGCCTGTGTGGAGCGCGTGGTGCTGCAGGGAGAGCAGCTTTGGGGGAAATAAAGCAGTATCCTGTGTTTTGTGTTAGCGAAAGAAGGGGCTGAGACCTCAGAAAGAGGAGTGCTAGAAGGTATCTAACTGAGCAAGTCTCTCTGCTGTTGTTTATTTATTTATTTGTAATAAGCAAAGCTTCTTGAGCTGGAGCACAGTGCTCTCGGTCCTGGAACTGACCCGTGGTGAGAGCTGGGAAGAGCATGGACGTTGTGGTGAGAGGCGGCGATAAATGGGTGCTTGCAGGGGAAAACACCCTGGAGGGGAATTTCTAGTGTTCGGAAGTGTTATTTTTCCTTTGCTTCATGCAGTTGGCATTAAGTAAGGCTTTAGAAATAGCTTAGGGGATTCTTGCCACGTTCTGAAATGTGCTATTTGAAGGAAAATAACTACCGTGCGCCTCTCTCTCCCCTAGGGCCAACTGGACCTTCTCAGGAGCAACGCGGGTCTCCTGTACAGGATCAAGGAGTCTCAAAATGCCAGGTAGCCTCGTGCTTCTCCCGTGAATGTCCGGAGCGGAGACACTGCTGCCGCCTTTGGGCTGCAGACGGCTGCAGGATGTGGCCCCTCGTTCCAGGAGGGAGCCCTTGCCTGCCCTGAGCTACTCCTGAAAGCCGTGTTAGGCGTCACGCTGTCTGCTGGGCAGCCTCTTCGCTGCAGAGCTCTAACTTGCTAGAGTTGCTCCTCATGTGGCAGCGTGACCTCTGCCAACATCAGTGATGTGCTCAGATGAGGTCCAGCTGAAGCACAGTCTGCAGGCTGTGGTTGTGCTAGGATGTAGCTCCCAGTTTTGCATTCTTGTGACAAAAAAACAAGGAGATTCCTGCTAATTAATCCCTTTCCTTCCATGGCGTGTGCTTTTCATAGTGCTTTTCTTTCTACTGTCCAGCTTGCCTTGATACAGACAAGTTCACACTTACCTGTTGTAACTGTCAATAGTATAGGCTCATTGTGTAAGTCTTTATTTTCATTTGTGCATTATATTTTTTTTCCACAGTATTTGTTTTCAATTTAAAACAAATCCAGATTCTTTCAGGCTTTGCAGACTTTTCAAAAACCCTCTTGTCTGTCCTATTTTTTACAGTAAAATGAAAGGCTCTGATAACCAAGAGAAGCTGGTTTACCAAATAATAGAAGATGCAGGCAACAAAGGTATTTTATTTAGGCTGTATTTGTGATTGCCACCAACTCTGTTTCTTTATGGAATCACTTCTGTCCAAAGCTTTGCGTAACTGCCCAAGCAATACAAATATATAGACTAGAATTTTCTCAGCAGGGCTGTGTGTTTCTCCACAGGACAACAATGTCAACAACAACTTTTTCAGAATATTTGGAACGGGAATTATGAGGTTTACACATGGGACTGTCACCTGAAGACTCTGCAAAATACTCTGGTTTCATAAATGTCGTGCTAGCAGAAACCACTGCTAGTAACTAGGCTATTACAGCTGTCGTTTGCACACTGTACTTGAGAGAAGGCAGACAGAACTAATTGTAAATTTCTCTTGAAGCAAAAACTTGTTATGTAAAAGTGCAAGAACGTTTTCTGTGCTGTATTTCTGTTAGCAGTGAAATGAGGTCTCCCTCAGAGGAGGGATAAAGGAGAGTCGTTTTTTTTTTTTTTTTGATTGCAAAATGAATTACAGAAATGAACAGTTTCTGCTTCTATTCACTTCCATTCGCTTTTCTATTCCTAAACAGGTATTTGGAGCAGGGATATTAGATACAAAAGTAATCTACCTTTAACAGAGATCAACAAGATACTGAAAAACCTGGAAAGTAAAAAACTAATTAAAGCAGTTAAATCTGTTGCGGTGAGTGTATTTTTGTTTGCTTGTCTGTTGTTTTAATTTATAACCATTTGAAATGTTTGTTTCATGCTGCATGTTTAGATTGGGTCCTGGGAGCAGAGAAACTTGGGTTCTGCATCTGCCTTTGTGCCCCGAGGTTTGACTCTCACCTCTGCAATGCAGGCTTAAGTTGCAGCAGATACAAGAAACTGTAATGTTTATTACACAATCAACACACTACTAATAAACTGATTAACTGAGTAATGGGTTGATGAAGTTAAATCAACACATCACTATTTATATATAGTTCTGTCACTCTTTACACTGTTGGTCATTACACACCCTTTTTATCAAATTGTATTTCTAGAATTCTTCATTACGCTATTCTTACATTATTCACTAGCCTCTCACATCACTTAATAAGTTGCAATTCCATCACCCTTTTATCACACCCAGTCTTTAGGAGTCAGATCTAGTTTCAGGGGTTGTCTAAAGGGTTTCCTCCTGCTGTCTCAGGGAACTTGGGTTTGCAGGGCAGCCTATATGCATCTGTGTTTGTGCTGTTGTTGGCGAATCCCACCCTCTGTTGTTACTTGACTGAATTTTACAGCTTATTCTCCTTTTCTTTTTTGTTTCTAGAGCTTTCTTTTCACGAGCCCTGTAGCTTTCTCACCCAGGCTAGGACAGACAAATTTATTTTCTACAGCTCCTTTTCTTAAATGTTTCTCTCTTATAGCCTTCCTTTTTCCTTTTTTTCCCCAACTACATGTGCAGTTGTCTTTTGCAGGCATCTAAGAAGAAGGTCTATATGCTGTATAACCTGCAGCCTGATCGATCAGTGACTGGTGGGGCTTGGTACAGTGACCAAGACTTTGAATCTGAATTTGTTGAGGTGTTAAATCAACAGTGCTTTAAATTTCTACAGAGTAAGGTAAGTGCCACTATTAAATTCATCTTCCATTTGTTTTGCCCAAGTAATAGCTTTCCTGTTAAAACTCTTGCCAGAAAAGATTTTCCAGGATGTTTTCTGTAAGTGGTGATTGTTATAACCAGATCAGCAAATGTCTACTGCATTTTTACTTGCTTTGCACAGTAAGTGGGGGTGATGTTGCATTTTAATAAATATACATATTTAGCACCCTACACAGGGAATGAAGCATTCCAGTGCCAAGGCTCAAAGATGAGTTAGGAAGCAACAAACACAGGACCAAAAACTAATTAGCAAAAGCCATTGCATTCCCCTCATAGCTCCACGTGTATGAGAGGGTGGATTGTCCCAACCAGTCAGCTGCCTCAAAGCAATTCTTGCTAGGCTGAACTGCCGGCAGGAGGGCAGAAGTCTGTTCCCCACGAGCTAAGTCCTCATCAAGCTGCATAATTTCTCTGTTCAATTAAAATGGCAATAGGTACAGCAGAGACTGCTTAAAAAAAAAAAGAAGAAAAAGGAAGAAAACTCAAAATAATGGTATTCCTTCATTTGAGTCTCAATCGTTGCACCATATTTAGTGTAAAATCTTCTTTGGCTATGCCTTGGATTATCTCATGGACATCAGTCTTAAGGAGATAATTTTAAATGTTAAATATAAACATATCCCTGCAATAGCTTGGAATTCAACTTTGATACTTCAGTCAGCCTGAACCTGGAGCATGTGTACCTAAAAGAGGTTCTTGGTGAGTACTAACTGTACCTTATTCTGTCCTTTTTGCAGGCAGAAGCAGCTCGAGAGAGCAAACAGAACCCCATGATACAGAGGAACAGCTCGTTTGCCTCTTCCCACGAGGTGTGGAAATACATCTGTGAACTGGGTATCAGCAAGGTCAGAATAGATTCATCCTTTTACTCTCAAAATCACGAGTGCGTGACTAACTACAGGAGCTGGGTCCTTCAAATACTAATTTACTAAGAACTGTAAAGTATAAATATTGTGACATGTAAATACTGTTAGTGTAGGGAAGATGGCTTTTGGTGCTTTATTGCTTTTTGAGGGGAGTGTATGGGGTTCCAGGTTAAATGTGCACATGGGTTGCCAAAGTGTTTAAGAGAATTGGTACCTACACCCTTGCTGATGAGAGCTGGAGCCAGTTTCTTTTATTAAGACTTTAATACTCTTGACTAGAGTTTTACTTTATAACTTCTCTCAAGTTTGTCTATTTGCTTCCAGCAGTTTTAGAAAAGCAAAATGTCTGTTATTGGCCACTGTCGAACTGATACATCTTCAGTGGTCTGTCTTTTTTCCTTCCGCCTTGTTTTTTCCTCTTAAAATGCATCATGTTAGGATGTTGCAAACAAGTGAGGAGCACAAGGAAGATTTGATGGGAAAACAGGATTAGTGTTATCCAAAAGTGCTCGGGAGGAAAGAGAGACGTTCGTTTTTCCCTCTGTTCTGCACAGCCCCAAGCCCCAATAAGTACCCAGGGGAAGCTGTAGCTGTGTATCTGGGATTCGTAGTGCTTGCTTTTGGTTCTTTCTTGCAGTTCACTGACTTTTTTTTCCTGTATTTGTCTTTCAAATTGATTCTTAGGTAGAGTTGTCAATGGAGGACATTGAAACCATTTTAAATACGCTAATATATGATGGAAAAGTGGAAATGACGATTATTGCTGCGAAGGAAGGCACAGTAGGTAGTGTGGATGGACAGATGAAGCTGTACAGAGCTGTCAGCCCCCTCATACAGCCCACTGGATTAGTCAGGACCCCCTGTGGACTCTGCCCTGTAAGTTGCTAGCTTTGTGTATGAAGTGGATGTTTTCAAATGCCAAACAATATCCTATCAATACGGAGCCTGTTAATACCAAACTTATGCCTGTGAGTGGTCCCCGTGGGCCAGCAGCATCACCCCAGCATGTTGCCCACTGCTGGGCTGTCTCTTCCCTGTGCTGAATGTGAAAAAGGATGCTGATGTGTTAAGCCTATTTCAAAGAATATTCTTTTTAGGACTCGCTTTCTGATCTCAAGCTTATTTGCCTTGTTGCATCTCTTAGCAAGCTTATTTGTTTCTGTCTGGTTTTGATCTCTTCCGTGCTGACTGGAACGTGGCTACAGCTTGCCAGTGTGTCCATACATTATTTATCCTGGTGTGGTCTCTTTTGCTTTCTCACGTTACTCTTCCTAAGAGCTGAAATTGGACTGAAATTTTGGTTTCTGCTAGGCCAAAACTGCTGCTGTCCTAAATAGAAAATGTCAGGAGCGCTTTGCTTGCAGTTGACCTGGGCTTGCTGCAAGTAATGACACTGCTGACCAGGACTTTCTTTCTCTTAGGTTTTTGATGATTGCCATGAAGGTGGTGAGATTTCTCCATCAAACTGTATTTATATGACAGAGTGGCTGGAGTTTTAAAGTGGAACAAAAAAGAGCTGTAAACTGGATCAATTTCTTATTGTCAAGATTACAAAGCAGCTTGTTTTTTATTAGTGGACTTTCCAATTTATGAGTGACTTTAGGACATGGAGTTACTTTTTTTTAGTATATGTAAAGCAGCAATACATCAATTGTGTGAGCAGTCCTGACAGTGGACTGGAAAACAGGCCAGCACTGAAGACCAGAGCTTAAGGGAAAATATCTATCCACTCTTGCACAAACATGCTGGCTTGTTGCCAGAGAGGAGCAGGGTTGTAATGGATCGCTTCCAAGGATTGTGTTTTGTGCTCCACAAGCAGTTATTCCGAAGGAGAGGAAGTAAGCTCCCATCAGGAGCGGAGTCTGAAGGCAAAGTTTGGGATCTCATTCTTGTGGACTCTTGTTTGCCCCTTTTGCCAGACAGCTAATGACTTAAGTCTTAAAAGTGACACTTTGTGCAGCCATCTACTTGGAGACAAAAAAAGCCTAATGTGATAAAGATCTTAAATACATCAAACAACACTCACTAATTCTTTACCATCTTTCTTGGCTGCTAATTTATCCTGAAAACACCCTTTTATTGCTTTCATGTAATTCCTTCATCTGAGGATCGTGACGTGATGCATGTGCTCTGGCAGCCTCCCTCGCTGTATGAGAAGATGCGTCAGCTGAAATTCTAACCAGAAGCAGTTTGGAAAGGTGCGTATTCAAAATAGAAAAACACTTGCTGTGGCCTGGTACTACAGGTGCAAGGCAAATGTTCTCAGCATTGCAGAAGCTGCCAGTGACAGTTACTCATAGGTAACTGTGGTCTGTAGTTTGTGATCTTGGCAAGGCCTGGTATTGCTGTATCTTTTCTTCATGTGCTGTAGAACTCATTCTCGATACTTTTAAACACAACAGGACAGAGCTTTCTCTAGGTTTCCAGAACTGTGGATACCCACAGTGTCCCTTTTGTCCCTTTGAAATATAAGGTCACATCCTACTTGGGAAGTGTGTCTCTTTTTTTTTTTTTTTTTTAATCTCTCTCACTGAGTTACACTACTCCAAATCTTCCTTAACCTGCCATCAAGGAGACACTTGGAAAAAGTCATCTCCTTTCTTATATATGGAATTACAGTACATATAGGGCATGGTGAGCTCTCCACCATGCAGAAGAGGAAGGCTGGGACGAGGTGCTAGCAGCTGGGACAGTGTAGATGTGTGAATTTGCAGAGCCAACTTCATTCCAGTACAACTGTGGCTCAGCTCGAGCTTGCTGAATCCAAGCTGACTGTGTGTGCAGCTACTCCTGGGCTCATAACGCCTTCTCGGTGCTGGGAAAAGTTCACTGGGTCAAGCACAGCACTGGACCTTTTGTACCTTGCTCTTTGCAAAATTCCCTGTCTGGAAATAAGCTGTCGTGGACACGAGCCAGCTCCTGTGCTGGAAGGGGCAATGGTCAAACAGCTCTGCAACCGAGTTAGCAGCCAGCGTGCCGGGCAGTCTCACTGTGAACAGTAAATAGTTGGCTAACAGATTTTGGAAGGTAGTTTACCTAGTTGGGTTGGAAGGCTTGATATCAGTTATTCCAGTGTTGGCCGGGGATGAGATTTACCTCCTTGTTTGGCAGCAGTGCCGCAGCAGCAAACAACTAGGAAGAAAAAGGGAGAGATTGTTGGTGGCCAGCGACCAGGCTGAGGAAGTGGGCAGCTGGTTTGCTCAGCTCCTTTGATCATGCCTGGTTTTTACTGGGTTTATTCAGTAACTTACCCAGCACGATCCGACCTCAGTAGCCCCAGGAGTTTCCTGGCAGCGCGGTTGTTGCACGACCTCTTGAATCTGGGGAGAGGAACATATCTGCGGAGAAAAGCAAAGCAATTTCACTTTCCTCTCTGTGACAATGAAGCGTATTTTTAAAAAATCATATATTGACAATGCGTATCAATATGTTAAGCTATCTGTAAATGAAGTAGAGGAATTATCTATCATTCTGTTCTATGGACTTAATTAACCTATTAGTCTGTAATTCTTCATAAAAAAAAGAGGATTGAATGCTAAAGGATAGTATTAATTCTTTATTTTCCTTTCCTCCTTGACTTCCTTCGGCTTTTTCTCCTCTTTGACAAGGTTGTTTCCTTTACAAATGCCCAATGTTTGGGTTAATCCAAATGCAGATTCATCCAGGACAGGCAGAACACGTCCTGAAGCCCCAGATCCCATGAAGGCACCGTGCTTTGCTTTAGAAATACGTGACAAAGGTGCTAAACGAAGGACAAACTTGTAAGTGCGGAGGAGCTCGTTTGCCTGGCGTCTTTCTGGTACTGCTGGGAGAGCAGCAGCATCCTCGTGGGGCCGAGGCCGTGAACGAGCGCTTTAAGGTCTCTGTACTTTATACTTCAGTGGTAAGCGGCGGGAACCGCGTTTCCAAGCCCGCGTTTCCCTACGAGAGGGAGAAAACGTTACCCGCTGCCCTTACCCAAGATGGCGCGCCTGACGTTTTCCCCGCCATGCCAAGGAAGGGCACCTGCGGGCTCTGGCCGCCTGCGCCGTAGTGCGCCAGGTGCCCTCAGCCAAGATGGCGGCGGAGCGGCGCCTCGGGGAGGGCGAGGCGTGCTGAGGCCGCCATCTTGCTTGCGGGCACCCCGGACGGCTGAGCTGGCCTTCCCGGGCGCGCGTGGGGTGCCGGGAGCAGGCGGCGGCGGCGGCGGGAGCGGCGCGGGCAGGTGGGCGCCACGGCGGGACCCCGGGGCGGGCGGGGGCCCCTATGGATCTGCTGGGGGATGGCGGGGTTCCCTATGGATGTGTGGGGTCCGCAGTGTTCCCCTATGGATCTGCTGGAGGATGACGGGGGCCCCTATGGCTGTGTGGGGTCAGCATCGTCCCCTACGGTTACCCCGGGGGTCGCAGAGGCCCCTATGGCTGCGGGTTTGTTCGTGCCCCCGTAGGGCAGCGCTGGGCTCCGTGGTGGCACCGGGGACCGGGACACCGGGAGGTCCCTTTTACGCCGTGCATCAGATTTCCATGCTCTTTTGTTGGATCAGGCTGGGTGTCAGTTGCTTGTCTGGGATGTTGATCGGAATGCTGAGGGGAAAGGGCTAATGTAGGTATATGGGTCGTTTGGTAATAGGATTAACTCGTTATAACATGTTAGCCTTGTCGCGCGACATCTGGCGTCTCACCTTGCCCTTCCCTTCAGAGCTTCCCATGGCGACGTACCTGGAGTTCATCCAGCAGAACGAGGAGCGGGATGGCGTGCGTTTCAGCTGGAACGTGTGGCCCTCCAGCAGGCTGGAGGCCACCAGGATGGTTGTCCCGCTGGCCTGTCTGCTGACCCCACTGAAGGAGCGTCTCGACCTGCCTCCCGTGCAGTACGAGCCGGTGCTCTGCAGCAGGCTCACTTGCAAAGCAGTGCTCAACCCGCTCTGGTACGAACTGCTTAGCGGCGGGTGTTAGATATCTGCTTTTTTAATCCAGTCTTCACTCGTTTCTTTTTCCCCTTCTACTCTGCGTGGTACCTGGCAGCGTTTTTTTGCGTAAGCACTGGGGCATTGAGCTCTTTGTGTGCTCAGTGGGGTGTGTTGAATGCAGCCTAGACCAGAGCTGCCAGAAGCAGAGAAGGAAGCCTTCAGGGAGGCTCCTAAATCACTTAACATGGAAATGGCCCAGGGAATTCTGTGCTGAACCGTGAGACTAAACTAAACCAAGATACTGGTGATACAGCTGCTGTCCTCTGGGCTGTGATGGTTTCCTGCTTCCTATGCATCCTGCTGCTCACAGGTCAATTCCAGAATACGCAGCAACATTTTCTCTGTCATTCTGCCGAGGAATAAAGAGGAGTAATCTCTGATCCCAAACCATATGGTGATGATGCACATCCAGAGCATGCTGCTGCCTGAGAAATAGCAGGGAAGGCTGCTGCCAGTGAGGGGAACAGAAAGGGAGAAGAGTTCAAGCCTGAGAAACATGAACACGCGTGTGCTTCATAACCAGCAGTTATAGCATGTCCCAGTGGGCCGAGGAAAGTAAACTCTGCGAGGCAGGAACAGCCTGTTTGTTCTGTGCTTGAACAGGATCCGGGTGAACGGCTCTTGCTCCGTGACGGCACTTCTTGTGTGCCACAGCTGTACAAATAAGAAGGCTGCTGAGATAAGCTTGAGCTTAAAGGAGGAACGGTTAGAGGCAGGGCTTGTCTGCTGCGGGCTGGGCTTTGGAGAGCTGCCAGGCATCCACTGGGCTGACGAGCTGGGAAATGGCTGGGCTGGATGAGCAAAGGGGCCCCTGGGGCATTGGAGTGAGAGGCTGGATCCCTGGAAATCTGTCATTTAAAAGTTCCTGATATTTTGGTTCTTCATCCATGCTGTGAACAAACAGGGGGATCTGAGAAGCTGGGCTGTGATCTTGTTGCTATAGTTGTGCTAAAATGCTTCCTCTTTCCCTTTTGCAGCCAGGTTGACTACCGGGCCAAGCTCTGGGCTTGTAATTTCTGTTTTCAGAGAAATCAGGTAGGTTGAAAAAAGTTTCAGCCCTTCCACTGTCCTCATATCCAGCCTGTTTTTTCTTCAGTGAGCGTAAGATTTATGGCCTCCCCCAGAAAAAGGATGTTAAAAGAAGCAGAAATCTTACCTTTCTGGATTTTTCTTCTTGCTCATCCAGGCCAGAATTACTCGTTATTTAGGCAGTTTTGCCTGATATCTTGTCTATTTTTAGTTCACTTTTGCCATTTTTTTTCCAGCATGCAGGACACAGAAGAGAAATACAAAGCTATTTTGTTTCACGTGTTTCCAGCACATTTTTTGCGTATTGTTTCCTATTCTTGCCAAGTATGAATTTCATGAAATCGTACTAGATGTTTGCCACCAAAAAATGCCATATGGCCAAACAAGTTTCAACCAACAGGTAGCTTCTGCTTTAGTCGTGTATTTTAGCTATAGCAAACTGAGTAGCTGCCCATCCTGCTGACCACTCTTGTCTGTTCTTGGGCAAACAGCAGCCCTGCACTTGTGTTGTGCATTAATCAGGTGGGCGCAGTGCTGGTAAATAAAGAGCATAAGCAGGACAGCCTCTGCGACGTAGAGCAGAACCCTACATTTCTGTCCTGCCACTTCCTTTTCTGCATTTCTGGTTCTCTCTTTCAGTTCCCTCCAGCGTACGCAGGCATCTCGGAGCTCAATCAGCCAGCAGAACTCATGCCTCAGTTTTCAACAATTGAATATATAGTGCAGGTAAGTGAAACACGGGCAAGTTTGCAGCTCCCCAAAATGTCTTATTAGTGGCAGCTGTGGCAGGCTCTCTTTCACTTAAGACAGGGCAAGTAAGACTTCCTCGGGGGGGCGTAGGATAGGCCTCATCTTATTCTTTGTCTGGAGAACATTATAAAGTCTCTCTTAACATGCGCTCGTGCCTGGTAACTGTCTCGTCCCGCGTTAGCGAGGTGCCCAGACGCCGCTGATCTTCCTGTACGTGGTGGACACGTGCCTGGAGGAGGACGACCTGCAGGCTCTGAAGGAGTCGCTGCAGATGTCGCTGAGCCTGCTGCCCGCCGACGCGCTCGTGGGGCTCATCACCTTCGGCAGGATGGTGCAGGTGCACGAGCTGAGCTGCGAGGGGATCTCCAAGAGCTACGTGTTCAGGGGCACGAAGGACCTCACCGCGAAGCAAATACAGGTATGTCCTGCCACCCGTTAGGCCCGTGGCTTGTGCCTTGGAGCTCCAGCAGTGCCACTGCTGGTCTTTCCAGCTCTGGGCTTGCAGGGAGGAAGAGTTCTTGGTTGTTTGCTACCCTGTTTTGCTCCCAACCTCTGTTATGCTTTTTATAAACTCCCTGAAAGCTTCCCCAAGGTGCAGTTGGTCTAATGCCACACACACGAACCCGTCCATCCATTACCAAGGGAAATGCAAAGATTAATCATTTCACAGATTTTAACAAATTGAATTCTGCGGTGCTGGGTGCCTCAGTGTGTATTGCTTGCCAGATTTCAGTGCTCCTTCTCCTCTTTGCTATTCTGTAGGATATGCTCGGGCTTTCCAGGCCAGCTGTCCCCGTTCAGCAGGGAAGACCCCTTCAACCTCAAGAACAACCTGTTATTTCAAGCAGGTGAGTGTGTTGGTCGCACCAGCACAGCAGAAGCTGTGGGTGCTGTGTGCTCCGTTGGCCCCACACTTCTAAACCTAGGTTTCTTAAAAGGAGTCTTGCCAAAATGATTTCCCTACAATAAAAAGAAGATATGTGTCCAGCTGATGGGGTCTTGGTCTATTTATAACAATCATAGGTATCGCTCTCTATTCTCTATGTAGTCATGTCCAAAAAATGATTGGCATCCCCAAATAGTAAAGCCCTATTTGTCTTTGTTGAATACAGTTCCTTCTCAGCCCTTCTTTTGCTGTGGCAGCTCTTGCATATTTTGGTAAACTAAATCAACACTGAAGTCTTTTTCTTTTTTTTTTTTTTTTTAAATTGTGGCTTAGCTGCCTTGTTTATTCCTGATGTCTGGCTTTGTTCAAATTGTTTGTGTTTGTCAGGCCTCTTATCTTAGAAAAATGGGATATAAGATGGGAGCAGGCCACATGGCTCTCGTTCTGATAGTGCTGCCTGTGCAATTTGTGTGCTCCAGGAGCAAACCTGCCGCCTTCTTTCTTCCCTGAACTAAAGAGACTTGAAAACAGTAAAACCTTTCTTGTGCGTTTTGGCAGGTTTCTGCAGCCAGTACACAAGATTGACATGAATTTAACAGATCTGCTTGGAGAACTGCAGAGGGACCCATGGCCTGTGACCCAGGGAAAGAGGCCGTTACGGTCCACTGGGGTGGCTCTTTCTATTGCTGTTGGCTTGCTGGAGGTACTGTTGGCTCTGTTGTGCAGAATGGCACATCGGGCTCTTCTCTAAAGACAAGCATTGCTGTTCTTTAATCACGTTTTCTATATATATATGTCTTTAATACAAGGCCTTACTTTTATTTTAGGGCACTTTTCCGAACACTGGGGCCAGGATAATGCTGTTCACAGGTGGGCCACCAACACAAGGACCCGGCATGGTGGTAGGAGATGAACTGAAAACACCCATCCGTTCCTGGCACGACATCGAGAAGGACAACGCAAGGTTCATGAAGAAGGCCACCAAAGTAGGTGCTCATGTCTGCTGGGGGCAAAGACCATGCCCAGCAACTTGGGTTTGCGTGTGGGCTGGACACAGTCGAGGCAAACTGAGCGTTGTGGAATTCAGAACACGGTGTGTTGTCCGTTTCCCCAGCACTACGAGACGTTGGCTAATCGCACTGCAGCCAACGGGCACTGCATCGACATCTACGCCTGCGCCCTGGACCAGACCGGCCTGCTGGAGATGAAGTGCTGTGCAAACCTCACCGGGTAGGTCCGCAGCAGGAGAGCACAAACCCAGCCGTCTGCTTGAGAGGAGGGTTCATCTGGGGCAAAAGGCTGGTTTGTTGTTGTTGTTTCTTTGCTTGTTTTGTCATTTTGTTCTAAACTGTGGTTTGAATTTGCCAGGAAGTATATGACAAACCTATCCCGATTCCAGTCCACATTTCTGAAGTCTCAAAACAGAATGTGACTTAACACTGCTGGTAAAAAAAAAAAACCTTAATGTTCTGCTTTGAGAAAGGTATTCAAAAGCATGCTGCAACTCGTCTTTTGCAAATGCTTTCTGCCTTTTTGAGAGGTAGCAAGTGTCCTTTCCAGAAGAGCAGGGCTACAGAAGCCCTGGTTTTTGGTGTGTGCATGACCAAAGTGCCAGCACAAGACAAGAGCTTCAGGCATGGCTCTTCGAAACTTTCTTTGTTGGGGTCCAGATTAACAGCTCGCTTGTTGTTCCTCTGTTTTTCGTGACACCTCTACATGGCAGGTGTCTGTGCTGCGTACCGATGAAAATCTGTAATCTCTGCAGAAAAGGCTGTGTGCGAAACAGCGCCTTTTAAGGGCTCGAGCTATTCAGTCTAGGGAGCCAAAGGCTGGTTTGGACAAATGCAAAGTGTTTGTAAAGAAGTTTGGGACCAGTGGAACGTGATCATTTTTAAGGCGACTAAAGGGCTGCCAAGAAATGCAGTTGAGAGAAACTGGTAGTGATGGAGCATTAACCTGGCTGGCTTTAGAGGCGATCGCGAATCTGTGTTGCCTGATGCAGACTTCACATGAACAAAGACACGTCTAAAAGCACTTTCTGCCTGTGTTTGCATGCGTAAGAATTGGAGGGCAGTATCCTTGGTGCTTTATTCCCAGTTCTTGGCGCTCTCAGTCCCCCGGCTCTCTGTTTTTCCTTCCCAGAGGTCACATGGTGATGGGAGACTCCTTCAACACTTCTCTCTTCAAGCAGACGTTCCAGCGCGTGTTTAACAAGGGGTTCAATGGGGACTTTCGAATGGCTTTTGGTGCCAGTTTGGAAGTGAAGGTGAGCGATTCATCTCAATGAAAATTACTCAGAAAATTACTCAAAGCCCCTTTCCCTGACAGCCACATGCATGCACATTGTCATCAAAGTTGAACAGCTGGTTTATTTTCTGTGTGTTCTGTTTGACTATTTTTTTTTAATCTTTTTGGCCCTTTTCTAGACTTCTAGGGAGCTGAAGATTGCGGGCGCTATTGGACCATGCGTATCCCTGAATGCTAAAGGGCCGTGTGTCTCTGAAAATGTAAGTTTATAGAGGAACATGGAATAACTGTTATTAAAGAAGTAAATAAACAGTGCAAAGTTTATATCTAGACCTGCAGCTGAGCTGGATTGTGAAGTTTTTCAAGAGAAGCAATGTGGAAACATCCCTAAGCAAAGACAGTTTCTTCTAGATGAAGTCCTTGCCCTGTAAAGCCTCCTTTTAACTGTATGTCACCTCAGTAACAATCCAGCACATGCAGAAAATAAGCATTCAGAAGGTCTCCTATGCCTTGTACCTCCGTTCTGAATTTAACATAAACTTGTGTTGCCCACTGCTACAGGCAGAAATGCATTTTCTGTACAATTCCGTGCAGGAGCTTGGAATTGGAGGAACATCGCAATGGAAAATTTGCAGCCTGGATCCTAGCACAACGCTGGCCATTTACTTTGAAGTGGTAAATCAGGTTGGTTCTGGCTTCGTTTCTCTCCTCTTCGCTTTGTGTCTCGTCTCTTCGGTAACTTTTTATAAACCAAAATATTTGCTTGAAAGATAAGTTTGGCGCTGTCCTTTAAGGGACCAGCTGATGAAGTGTCAGGTGCACCATTATATGCCCCAGCACCACTTGACCTTTAGGGCTGCTGAAAAGCACAATACTAGAAGAATTTCTTCTCTGACCTTGTACTTACTCCCTGACTGCTCAGATGATGCCCTGGAATGTGCCCGTAGTGTACAGAGCCGCGGAAAAGCCTCCCCGTTTTGACGTCTCGCCTCGTTTCATTTGCAGCACAACGCGCCGATACCCCAGGGAGGCAGAGGAGCGGTTCAGTTTGTCACTCAGTACCAACACTCCAGTATGCAGAAACGCATTCGAGTCACCACCGTAGCCAGAAAGTGAGTATTTCGCACCCGTTTTTTGGCAGAAACTCTCGCCAGTCTGCGCCAGATTTTCTAGAGCTTTTTGTTAAGCGTAGGAGGTGCAGTACGTGGCGCACGGGGGGTGAGCCTGGCGCGGGTGCTGCCGGGGACGAGCGCACGCCGCGCTGACCCTTGCCGTGCTCTTCAGCTGGGCGGATGCGCAGAGCCAGCTCCAGCACATAGAGGCTGCGTTCGACCAGGAGGCGGCGGCCGTGCTCATGGCGCGGCTCGGCGTGTACCGAGCCGAGTCCGAGGAGGGGCCCGACGTGCTGCGCTGGCTGGACAGACAGCTCATCAGGCTGGTAAGACAGAGGGACGGCAGCGAAGGGAATGCAGTCTGGATTGTAGTAAAAACACTCTCTGGAAATAAAGCGGTCTTTTTTTTTTTTTTTTTTTTTCCCCCCCAAGTGATTCACTTCATTTGGGCTCCGATCAGGCCACACACACAATATGTTGCACACTGAAATGATTATGGAGTCATTTATAGCTGAAGGTTGGATGTTGCTTATTTTCAATGCAGCAGCAGCTGCTGAAATTCGAGTGTGCTGCTGCTCTAGGGTGCAGTTACTACACAACCATTCCACAATTTGCAGAGGTATAGGTATTAGGTATAACATAGTATCTCTGATTTAATGAAAAAAAGAAGAAACAGTAGTAGTAGCCCTATTTTTTTCCATTCTTAGATGATTTTGAGTAAAGATTTTATATATTAAGTAAGATGAAGAGATCCAGTCATATTTATTCCAGTAAGATGCTGAAGTCACTGACTTAAACACAAATCACCTGTTTTAGTTTTAATTCTAAAAAGGAGCTCACCAAGAACTCCTGTGTATTATCTCCCACAGTGCCAGAAATTTGGACAGTACAACAAAGATGATCCTAACTCCTTCAGACTGTCGGAATCATTTTCTTTGTATCCTCAGGTAAGAACTTCATTTTCTGTGGACATGGGGAAAGTGTGCAAGGATAGGGGTGGTGATAAAGCCTCCTGTTGCATTTATCAGAATGATGAGGGGAAGAACAGATGCTTTTTAAATTTGGCGAGCTGGTTCTGTAGGTCAGCATTGCAAATGATGGGTAAGGTAAGATGTTGAAGGAGTTACTGAGAATTTTTGGAAGAATTTGTTCAGAAAAATTGGATTTTGGTGAAAAAGTTTCAGCAATTTACTGATATTTCTCTCTTCTCTCGTCTCTCTGGTGCAGTTCATGTTCCACTTGCGACGCTCCCCGTTCCTGCAGGTTTTCAATAACAGCCCAGATGAATCTTCTTATTACCGTCACCACTTTGCTAGGCAAGATCTGACCCAGTCTCTCATCATGATCCAGCCCATCCTTTACGCTTACTCTTTCTATGGACCTCCTGAGGTGAGTCCCTCTTGAGCCAGCAATGGCAGAATGATCCAAAATAGCGAGTATTCGGTCGAAGTAAAACTGCTTCTTCAAAAGGGTTCTAATTTTATAAATCTTAATCAAAGTAATCACTGAAGGATGAGGCGGGAGAGGTGGTAGCATGAAATATAATTTGTAATTTCAGTAAATTTACAGCTTTGGTTTAAAAAACTACTACAGTCATGACTGTTGCTGTGCTGCTGTGTGTGAGGTTGCGATCTGCACGTCTTTGAGGGGCAAAGCTCAGCCCCTTGGGGCCCTGACGCCCACCAGCTCCTTGTTCTCAGCTGTTCATGAGGAGGGTTAAACTACATGTGAGCAGTCGAGGGTCAGATACAGACCCCTTATAGCAGCAGCCTCATTGGAAGGAGAGCACCTGGCAGGAAAGAGATGCAGAAGCCGCTGGGATCACACTTGGAGCAATTAGCAGTGACCTGTTTTTCTCATTTATTTTCTCCAGCCAGTTCTTTTGGACAGCAGCAGTATTCTTCCAGACAGGATCCTCCTGATGGATACTTTCTTCCAGATAGTTATCTACCTGGGTGAGGTACAGTGAAATGTGTTCTCTTTTTCCTACCGTTTAAGATCGAGTCAAAATCACTGTATCGGTGCTTTATAAATGCTCGTTTCTGTGTTGGTAGAGCTTGAAACGCAGGATCTTCTAGTTGATTTGCAGTGCAGAAATGGATACCAGCTGCTGTGTGCCTGTTTTTAATATAGATTCAGAAACAAAGCAAAAAGTGGTTTTCAGTCTGTTGGCAGAGTAGTAAAAGCAGATATTTGTCCATGTAATGGTGCGCTGCCTTGAAGATGTGCAAGTTAAAAGGGGGAGGCTTGTAGAGAGGATATCTGCTAGCTCTTGTTTCCTCTCTTTCCTGTCAAACAGACCATTGCACAGTGGCAGAAAGCTGGTTACCAAGACATGCCCGAGTACGAGAACTTCAAGCACCTTCTGCAGGCCCCGCTGGATGACGCTCAGGAAATCCTGCAGAGCAGATTCCCGATGCCGCGTTACGTCAACACGGAGCACGGGGGCAGCCAGGTGAGGCTCTCGGTGCTGCTCAGCAGTGTGCGTGCCTCTCTGTGCTGCTTTGCTAAAAGGATGGTCCTGTACATCGCGTACAGCGTTTAAATAACCCTCCGGACTGTAGGCTTTTCTCACGAGCTCTCACTGCCTTGCGGTAAACTAACTCCAAAACCCAGCAGGGCAGGAAAGGCATCCAGCACAAACTCCTGCTCTCATTCTGAGAGTACAGGAAGATGCCTGAAGTGTTTGACGCATTTTCCCCCTTTTCCCTCCCCCAAGGATTCCTCCCAACCTTATTACAAGGTTCCAGAATATTGTTTCTCTCAAATTTGTAAAATTCGAAGGCATTTTAGCAATTTGTAAAATTCGAAGGCATTTTAGCAGTTTTATCTGCCCTTTGGGAGTTGCAGCTGGGCCATAACATCTCCTCTCTTCCTTCACCCTCACAGAACACACTACCAAGTTGAAGCAAGCAGGTTCTTGCTTTAAAATCATCTGTGTCGCGGGTTAACCAAGGCAGCGCGGAAGGAGGGTGCTGGGGGCTGTGAAGCTGCGCACACCACACGAAGGATTGTGGTGAAGAAGGATACAGATGTCTTTAATGTCTTACCTCTCCGTAATGTTTTGTTTGAACAGGCCCGGTTCCTCTTGTCTAAAGTGAACCCTTCTCAGACCCACAATAACCTCTACGCGTGGGGACAGGTAAGCAAGGGAAGCTCACGATTGGGAATGCTGGAAAATGCACAGTGTTTGTATTTGTCCACATTTTTGGCCCTTCTGTTTCATCACATGGTGTTAGGCTGAGAGTGATGCGTGTGTCCTGGTGCTCCTCCTCTTTGGCTGGGTTTGAAAATCACGGAATAACCTGGGTTATAAAGGGCCTTCAGGAGTTTTAGATGCAGAAATTGATGATCTTCACCATTTCCTACATATCTGGTCTAAAACCCTAGGTCAAAAGTAATGTATGAAGTATTGTGGGAGGAAAAAATAAAGCCTGTTAAGTACTAGAAGTATGTGCAGATATAGTTTATCTGAGAATACGAGACTCTTGAATCCTCTTCCTTGATCTTGTTTGCATAGTGCTCTGGGCAGAGAAAGATCCCAATACTTTAAAAGGAAGAGTTCTTTCCTCCAGATCTGCAGCTTGCTCAGAAGGGTATTTTCAGGAGCTGTGTTAAAAACTGGCATCTTTCCCCTGGACCTGTCCTTTACAGAGCAGTAAATGTGGTTGTTTTACCAGGCGCTGCCTCAGGAGGCTGACACCTAATTTGCTTCAGCAGCACCCGCTGTTAACAGTGCTTTTTGGGGCTATTTCTTCATTTTCCTGCAGGAATCGGGAGCTCCGATCCTCACGGATGATGTCAGCCTCCAGGTCTTCATGGACCACCTGAAAAAGCTGGCGGTGTCGAGTGCGTCGTAGACGGGTCTAACCGCAAAGCAAGGACAGCAGTTACACGCATCCCCTTGGTGATGGCAGCGGGAGCAGCTCACTGCCTTCCCGTCTCTCTTAGACTAAGACTTTAAAATATTAACATGTAATAAATATTCCCAGAGAGTTTTGTACCAGGCTCTTTTAGCTATTAATTTATTTCTACGCCTTTTTGCCCCTCTTCAATTTATTTCTTTTCCCTGTACATGGTAATCAAAGCTGGATCTTCCAGCTACTATAAAGCTTACGCCTCGAGCATCATTTTTTAAAAGTTCGGTGTTTGTAAAGCGTTTCTCGGAGAGAATAGAGAGAGAATGTATTGTAAAGCAGAGAATGTATTAACGGAGAATAAAGTAGCTCGGAGCAGCGGGGCGAGGACGCGTTTGAACGGAGCCGTTACGGCCGTTGCCCAACGGCTGCCACCGCCGCCATCTTCCCCGCGCGCGCGCATGCGTCGCCGCAAAGCGCCTGCGCGCCGGTTGGCGGCGGGGCGCGGCCAATGAGGGCGCGCGTTGCTGGGCGGGGGGGGCGGCGGCGGCGCGATGCGGGCGCGCCTGTGGAACGCGCGCGCGGCGCTGCTCTACTCGGTGGGCGGCTGGACGCTGCTGGGCGCGCTGCTCCACCACACGCAGAGCACCGCCCGCCAAGAACGCGAAGGCGGCGGCGGCGGCGGGCCCGGTACGGGCGAGCGCGGCGGCTCCGGCCACCGCGGCGGCGCTCGGGTCACCTCGGGGAGGCGGCGAGGGGCGGGGCCTGGGCCTGGGTGTGAGGAGCGGGGCGGGGCTTGAGGCGCATGGGGGCGGGGCCTGGGGCCGAGGGGCGGGGAGGTGGAGGAGGTGTAGGGGGCGGGGCCTGGGGTCGAGGGGCGGAGCTTACTGGGGAAGGTGGCTGAGCAGGGCCGGGGGCTGAGGGGCGGGGCCTTGGGTCCGAGGGGCGGGGTCTGGGGCCGAGGGGCGGGGCCTGGCGGTGCTCCGCGCACTGTGCTGCCTCACGCGGCCCCCGGGGCTCCCCCTTTTCTACCCGTTTTCCAGGATTTAGCGAGCGCCGAGCGGACGCAGCCTGCCCTCTGCGTGTGCTTGTGAAGCCCTGCACGGCTAACGCTTTTCTTCCTGTTCCTAGGGACGGAGGGCGATCCAGAACTGAGCGCAGGACCACAGCAGGAGGTGACTGTCATCAACACGCCGATCGGCATCCAGATCACCACCGTAGTCACCTACCATGAGAAACCCGAAACGCCTCTGGCTCGCCTGGCCTATCGGCTGAGGACATACTTGAAGTCCCAGGTCAGGCGTCTTTCCGAAAGTGAGGGTGAGGAAGCCAGGAATTCTGTGGCGGATGAAGGCCGTTCATTGTGATGCTCCGTAGCAGGAGGGGCTGGAAACCTCTCGTGTTGTTGGAACAAGTAACTTTGCAGAGCTTAGGGCACCTTCTCATCTGCTCAGATCGATGGTTTTCTGTGCACGTGTATTCAGGTTATTAAACTCAAACTGTCCTCAGCTTAACACGCTGTGAGGTGTTAGTGAAAGCGCATTGCTGCCCCGTGTCCTGCGTCTGCGTTTCCATAATCTGGACTTGGTGGCGTGCCAGGACCTGCGTAGGGAACCTGGTCCTCCGCTGATTCGGTAAACTGGTGAACTGGAGGGAGTGCAGTTTGATCTTCGGGGTAGGAGGGTTGTGTTGTCCTTCAGATCTTTACAAGGCGAATGACTTTGACGAAATGTGAACTACAGATGTAGAGGTGCTATTGCTGGAAGCACTTGCATTGCAAAGGCAGTGAAGCTATTAATTTCTCTATCATTTTAAGAACACAGCTAACCTGTGTGTGAATGTATTAAGTTTGCATGAAAGATGTTCATTCCCTTGTGAGCTTGGAGCATTTTCTGAAATACATCAAAAACTCTTCGCACTTTTTTTCCCCTGGCTTTGTAATACGTAGTCCTAAGAACCATCAAAGGTCCCGAGTATCAATGACTAATTTAAGAATTCTGTGGCTGAAATAACCTTTCAGATGATAACATAAGACAAAAGTTCTCAGTAGTGACTCCCAGTGGATTTTATAAGGCAGACCCTATAACTGCCACTGCTTCCTTTTCCTTAGCTGCTTCCTCTTCCAGATGTGGCTGGCGGCAGTTTCTGACAGGGAACCCAAGCTAGTTAGTTGGGCAGAGCTTAAAAGCTTTGTGCCTCACTCCTGGCTTTTGAGGTTAACAAGTCTCCCCGAGTCTCTGTTTAACAGTCTGTGGTAACAACCGACTGGCACATGTGGTACAGGACTGTTAATAGCACTTTATAATTAAGTTGTTAATAGCACTTTATAATTAAGTAAGAGAATATATCACAAACATAATACTAAAAAAAAATTAAAAATCAAGTTTAACTGAGTCTTTGGACAAGTGTCTGCACACTTTCTGCAGTCCTTATGTTTGGGACTATGACTGCAGCCCTCAGGCTGTTCTGCTACCCCTTGTGTTTGGTCAAACATCCCTGCTTTGCTTTGAAGCATCGCTCAGCTAAGGGCTGCTCGTTTTTAGAGGCAGTGAACTTGCCTTCTGAGGAGCTGCTGAGACACTTTAACACAAATCTCCCCCAGTAGCTCAGTACACATTACAGACAACAATAAGTGCAACAACTTATAGGTGAATTCAGCTCTTTCCCCTTCCATGAGGCATCCCTATAGGCATTCCCCTTTCCCCCCCATTGCTGCCCCTCACTTTATTACCAGGGTCCCCTCTTATTCTTAGGAACACCGTGCCCTTTCCCAAGAGCTTGCACCCGGGCGCTGGTCCTATACGTGCTGTCACCCTTATGGGCCGCTGCGCCACGGCTGTACGAGTCCATAGCCCTTTTCCCGGGTTCCACAGGGCCTCTCCCAGGTGCCTGCAGACTCGTTATTTGGGCTCATTTATTATTTTAGCTCATTTATCTGGGGGCGCTCGCAGGCCCCGGCCCCCGGCGCGCCCTGCTGCCCGGCTCTACAGGGCGCCCCGCTCCCGCCCCATGGGGCCGTCCCGCCCCGCGCAGCCCCGCGCTGCGGCCGTCCCGCTCACACGGCGCTTTCCGCTCGCAGCTACTACCTGAAGGAGTCGCGCGGCAGCCGGCGCTGGCTGCTCTTCCTGGAAGGTGAGTCCTGCCGTCGGGGCGGCGCGGCAGGGCCTTCCTGCAGAGGTGGCAGCGGGTGCCTCGGCATCGCCTCCGCCTCGGGCTCCAGCTACCGCAGTCCCCATCCTGTCACTGATGCCGCCTGCATCCCGTTCCGGGTGCCATCCCCACTGCCTTCCCTGGGCACCGTCTCTGCGTCGCCCTGGCGCTGTCCTGTTCCCCGTGCGCTGTCCCCGCTGCCCGGCCCGGCTGGCGGGGGCCGCAGTGCAGCACGGACGGAGCCCTGTCCCCGGCAGGAGGCTGGTACTGCTTCAACCGCGAGAACTGCGACACCCGCTTCGACACCATGCGGCGG
>JAUBNY010000475.1:286198-298410 GCA_032275445.1 Crypturellus soui | reverse complement strand
AGACTCCTCTAATCTGTGGCTCACTACTGTCTGCTTGCTGCCACATTCCTCGCCTTCTTCCTTGCTTTGGTATCTATTAAGTGGTATCTGGTCTTGTTCCTTTCCCTTAAGGAAAGGTGTGGAAATGCGGGACATGTCTGTTGGGTAGGAGAGCAGGGCACGTGGAGTGAGCAATCCCATGGACTCAGCCAGGGAGGAGGTGGATTCAAGGGGCAGAAAGTTGGACTAGAGCAAACAAAGAACAAGGACATTTGCACAAAGAGAAATGAGCTAGTAATTTTGTGTATTTTGTTAGGTTTGTTAGTTGGGCAGGCTTTTGTATATTTATTTTTAGAATCATAAAGACATTAAGGTTAGAAGGGGCCTCTAGAGGCCATCTAGTCCAACCCCCCTGCACGTGCAGGGTCGCCTAGACCATGTGGCACAGGACTACATCCAAGTGTGTTTTGGGAAAGGTTTTGCTGTGTCCTGCCTTGCAGAACCCTCAGTGCTTCTGGTCTTGTCTCTTTTCAGATGGCAAGTTTGGTGCCTACATGCAGGTCCACATCCAGAACGATGGTCCTGTGACAATTGAACTGGAGTCCCCAGCTGCCACCGTTGACCCTAAACAGGTAAATTAGTGATGGATCGGGCTGGAAGGGACCGTTGTAGAGGCTCTGCCTTGTCTAGAAGGCAGTGGTGGCCAATTTTCCATGTAAAACCCTTCCTTTTCCCATTCCCAGCTATGCTTAAGAGAGAGCACATAACCCCGTACAACACTTCACTTAACTGGTTAAGCCTATCCAATGCCAGTTTGTTCCAAAAAGGATCACAGAAAGGTTGTTGCTATCTGGTTTTGTATAAACTACTTATAGTCTTCTTGGGGTTGTAGGATGGCGCGTAGGGCACTGGGTGGCAGCAGAGTCATTTCTCCAGAAGTTGTGTGTTCTAGCACAAGTTTGTGCTCTGTGCCTCTCCTCGCCTCAAAAACCTCCAGGGATGGAAATGCCAATTTCAGTTCTTTACAACTTTACTCTTAGGAAAAAAAAATAAATAAATAAAAAATTGAAAACTCTTGTGCTCTTTGAACGTGTAATTAATTTCATGTTCTGCATGGTCATAGTTGACTTGCTGGGTGTTTGATGCGGCTTCTTCGTGGGTGTGTAGAGAGGAGTGATGTTCATTCTTGATGTTTGCAAGTTGTCAGAAGAGACCCCTTTGTGTGCAAGGTGCACCTTGGGTGGATACCTTATCTGCCTCTGTGAGAGCTCCAAAGAGAAACTGAGCACTCTCATACTCAAAGTATTTATCCGTGAGTCCTAACTACCTGAGCACGTAGAATTGAAAAATGAGGGGCTGCTCACTAATATGTGCCCTGCTCCAGGTACTTTTCATGTGGTACTAAACATGTATTTTTTCTATATATTGATATACCCCAATGCTTATGTGCTTGCCAGGCCATACACTATTTCTGCGTCCAGAAATAGGCAAGAGAAGCTCAAGTTACTCAGGGTGTCTCTGCATTCCTCCTCCTCCATGGCAGGAGGAGGCAGCAGCGAGCCTGGAGAGGAGGTGTCAGGAAGAAACCTCTGATTGCTGGGAATGGCTGATCCTGCTTTAATCTCTCTTCCTCGTTGCCTTCCTTTACTCTTTTAAGCTCTTTCCTCAAACTCTTTACATTAGGAAAAAGAGCCATGTTAAATGGTGTGTGAGGTTTATTTAATGTTGGCAAAAAGAGACAAGTAAGCGCTGATGAGTATTTTTTTTTTTGTCTTTGGACATGATAGTGTATTTATTTATTTACAGCAGTTTGAGTTGCTCATGAAATCTCAGTAAGCTCCTGCAGTTTGATTTGTTGTAAACTGCTCCATTCTGTTTTGGGCTTATTTATTAGTAAATGATCTCAAAGTATAAAGCGAAAAGAAGCCCTTGCACTGTTGGTGCTTGCCGATTGCTGGGCCTTTTCTGTAGACTGGTGGTCCCCAAGGCTCTTAGAATTTGGGGGGCCGTGTGAATGGAATAACAAGAAGAAGAACGTCTGACATATAATGGAGCTGTCAACACACCTTTTTGCAAGTTTGTTGTACTAAGTTTTGTCAGTGAGACAGGTTAAAGCCATGGATTATAAATTGGGTAAAGAGAAGTGGAAACACTAAGGTCTACATTGGCACAGGGTCCATATAAGGATGCTGTGACTGTCCAGGGTTTGATGATAGTGATTGCATGTCACCGGGGAAAGGCTGGACACTTAGCAGCAGGACTGTAGGATTCATACCAGCAATATATATATTTTTTTCTTTTGACAGGAAGAGAACAAAAATAGGAGACATTTCCCAGGATTGTAGGCAAATGGGAAGCATGTGTAACTTCAGTATGGAAAACTTGATTATAAAGGGTATTATCAGGAATTGTCTTTGAGGGTAGATTGAGTATTTCATTTCATTCCGTGTTTCCTGTGTTAGGATGCACCAAAAAAGTGGATTTGTGCAGAGAGTAGTCCTCTGAGTAAGGACACTTCTCCTTAACGCTCAGGGGATGTTCATTCGAATTTGTAACAGTTCACTGTCTTGCCAGATGTGTGAAAACTGAAGCCTTGGGCTTTTTAAATCTATTCTGATTCGGGTGTGTATTGGTATTGGGAGTCTGAGTTGCTGTTTTTCTACGAATGCCTGATTATAGGGTCTTTTAGAAATACTGTCTTCTGAAATGATAGTTCTGTTCCGTGAAGCATTTTGTCCTTGCCTTGCGAGTAGCTGACAAAACTTGAAAAACAGCAACAAAGAAAAGAGAAGACCAGAACCAAGGTGCCCTCCGAGTCCAGTCGAGAAAGAAATGCCCCCCGGAGCAAGGATGATCCCAGCGCAAGCAGCGGAGCAGAGGGAGACGTGTCGTCGGAGCGGGAGCCGTAGCCGGCTCAGGTAGGGAGCTGGCACCCCTCTCCAAAGCCCTGTCCTGCCACTAGAAACCCCATTCACAGACGCAGCAAAATTCTCTAGGCAAAATCTACACCCAAATTTTATGTCTTATGTGTTGAAATAAGAAAGTTTTAGAGGACAGGAATTCATGTCCCTGCTGGGACACTTGGAACAACCTGAGCTTTTTTCAATAGTATTTGAAATCTTGTTACCTGAGGAATGTTATATACTGCTAATTTAGCATTGATTTTTTTTTTTACATGCTGTGACAGTAAGTAAAGATACTCTTGTTCATGTAAGTTGCAGAATTCTGCACTTTTTGCTCTGTTTCTGATAAAGTTCCTGTTTTTTTGCCTTCAACAGTTTCTTGCACAAAAGCTACACTGGATTTTCGGAGAGGGACCTTAAAGACACTCACCTCAGCACCACTCGCCCAGGACTTCGGGAAGACATGAAAAATGGGAAAGCAGCATGAAAACAACAGAAACTGCTCTCATTCTGTTCTGATACAACCAAAGCGACGTGCTCAGATCCAGCCGTTAATGTGTAGCTTCGCTAGTGAAAAAGGACTAGTAACGTTCGTGTGTTTCCACGTGAGTCTGAACGAAGGAGGACTGCAGGCAGGTCGTAGCAGAGCAGTCTCTGTTAGTCCACATGCTCCATTTCAGGAAGAAATCTTTTCTTTTTTTTTTTTTTTCCCTTAAATATTCACTCGGATTCTGGAAACGCTCGAGCGAGCTTGTGCCGTGATTCTCGCGGTGTGCCGTGCGCCGTGTCCACGGCGTGCGCGTGTCTGTGTCTGTTCTGCTGTCCTCCGCCGCCGCCGCGTGCCATCCCGGTAGGACGCCCGCTCCTTCTGCATGGATTAAGGTATTAACAGAACCATCGGACACCAGCCGTTTCTGCTGTGAAACATGCGTCTTGTGACCCCTTTTTAAAAGCAGGAAAGACTTTAATAAAGAAATGATGCCAGCGGGTTGCCTGTTCGTGTCGCTGTGTTACGGTCCCCCTGGTAGAGCAGGGTCCACACCGAAGGAGCGGGCCCCCCGGAGTGCTCCAGGGCTGTGGGATTGGGGGCTCAAGTCCCGGCTGGGCCTCCTCGAGCCCTGCGTGCCCAGCACGATCTGCAGCAGGGCCTTTCGCGCAGATGCGTCAAATAAAGAAACCGAGCGGTTTCGCTTGTCATTTCTGCGTCCGTTTTGAAACGCACATTTATGGGAAAGCTTCAAATCCGAGGTGGATATTATTTTATATTAATACTGACAGATCTGAAGATCTGCTCGGAGAGTCGTCGTCGTCAAGATGTCACTGTCACCCAAATATCCCTCCCATCTGCCTTGTGTAGGGAAATGCAGGCTTCAGCATGTGTATCATGTTGAAATTCACATTCTAAAAGAAACCCCCCAAAACTCTAACCGCCTGTTGTGTTTCTGTTTTGGGTTGATTGCTTTACTTCTCTGCTTTAGGAACGAGGGCGTGCAGTACTGATGGGTGAGCCCTCGGCAATCTCTCTTAATTTGTCCAGATTCTGTCACTTTGCAAGCGCAGTTTGATTCTTGTGTTGCGGACTGCTCTGCTAATGACAAGCAACAGTCCGAGCTGCTGAACGTCACGTTTTTACGTACAAAACAGCGAGTTCTGCCTCTAGTTTTCACCACTGACCCCAAAAAGAGGCCGCTTGCACAGATTAAGATTGACAGCAAAATACTAAAATAGAAATACGATTATTCTGAAGCGCAGCACCACAGGCAAGCTAAGGATGCCAAAGTCTAGGGCAAAAAATAGCTTCAGTTATGCAAGATTAAAAAAAAAAAAGAAAGAAAGAGAAGAAAAGAAGCATTTTGCCCTTTTGTTGAAGTCAGTCCCTTAGATAAATCTGTATCGTACTTCTTAGATAGTTGCATTTTGCGTTTTTTTTTTTTTGATTTTGGTATCTGTTTGGTATCAGTACTTTGCTCTCTTCCATGGCAGCTTTTCCTCGAGACTCTGAATTGCGGCTCTCAAAAGAAGCTGCCATCAGGGGAAAAAAAAATGTTTACATTGAAAGAGCTGGACAAGAGAGAGAGTTCACAGGGCAACGTGGTGACCCTGAGCTTGCTCCGCGGGTCTCTGGGCTTCACGGTGAGACTAGCTCAGGTCCGAAATAATATTCTGCAGATTAACTCGCCTGTTTTGCACATCTTACCTCAGATGCATTAAGGATTTTCTCAGTTAAATACAGCCACACTGGCCAGTGATTTATCCGGAGCTGAGAGCGAGGGTGGCGATTCCTTTGAAAGCAGAAGTTGAATGAAGAACAAGAAGTATTTCAGATAATTGCTGGTGAAATTTGCACCAAAATTGCTGGTTTAATCAAGGGTGGTTTAATTAATGCTGTTTTAATCAATTGGTAAAAGCTGGATGGCTGGTCAAAAGAATGTGCATGACGTGCAGTTTTGCATTATGCTTATTCTCTCTGTATTTTCATCTAATTCTCACAGTTCCTTTCTGACTCTATTCTTGCTGATTTTATTATTATTATTATTATGTTATTATTCTTTTTCTTAATGGTTTGCGAGACCTTGAATGATGCGTAGCATCTACTCTTCTTTCAGGGAAAGTATTAGTGAGGTATTAGCAGTAGCGGCTGCTGGACCCGGGGTGGCTTCGTGCTGCAGTGAAACGAAGTGAGAAGTGATGGAAATGGAAAGGTTCTCCTTCCCAAAGCTGTCGGGTGCTACAGCTGGCGCTGGATGGGTCTATGGACACGGGAGAGCTCATAGTAACTGCCACCTTTCTGAAGAAATGCCTGTATTTTCCATAGAGGTCCTGTGAAATGAACTTTCGTGGAGAAACAGAGGAAGAGAGGAGTTGTGCAGTTGTGATCAACATCTGCATAAACTTGATTTTTCCTCTGTGCGGTGTAGGGATGGAGCAGGAGGAGAAGAGACAAGATCCATATTTATCTACAGAGCTCCTGTCCATCCTGCCTCACTCATTTAGGTGGAATTTGGCAGTACTTGATCACCCAAGCTCTTTGATGCTAAGCGGGAGGTGGGAAGCAACCTGAAGTAGGAAAATCAAAACTTGAAAGTGATTCCTGCTTGGGAAAAAAAAAATATTAAGAAAACTGAGTGAATTGTAACTTGCAGAGTGGTTTTTTTTTCCCGCTGAGGAAGCAGTTCGAAAGTAGTGGTGCTCTTTGGGTGAAGAAACCACTGATGGTCTCAAGCACAAAGGGCTAAACCCTCGCAGAAGCAGAGAGGAAAAAAGCAGTCGTTCTCGTCCAACAGATCCAAGTGCCATTTGGATAGCTTGGGAATTGCAAAGTATCTTGAGTGGCTCCTAGTTTCGGTTGTACTAGTGAAGTCTTGCTTTGGAAAACGCCTTGGAAAATGAGGATTAGCACTAGTGAAATCATTAAGAGGTACATCTTAATTTTTCAAAGCACCTGTACTGTTCACTGTGTGACGTGACAAGGTGACGTGCTGTTCCATGCTTTCCAGAGAAAATGAAAAATCTAGCTTTAGGATTATTTTTAAACTTTCGTTTGAACTTTCACAAACCTGCTGAGGTGCAGAGGGTGATTTTAGAGCCTTAAGGGAAGGGCAGTTGCCTGAAAAATAACTGAACGAGGAGAGAGTCTGCGCAAAGACCAGCCTTGCCAGGCGCCGAGTCGGTGTTTTGCGCATCGAGCCAGACCTTCTGCTCAAGCTGCTCCAGTCTAAATATGTGGCTCGTGTTGGCCAACTTAGTCTGGATAAACTGAGACGGGTTTTTCTCGTTCCAAAACATTGTTCTTTTCTTTTCTTGCCGCTTTGGCAGTTATCAGAGAAGATCACGCTTGCTCGCTGGGCAAGTTTAACACAAGAAGACCTTAAGCCGGTAGTTTTAAAAAGGAACATCGTGTCCAGCTAGCTGCAACATACATTTTGGTAGATTAACTGCAGCCCTGGGTCTGCAGAGCATTAGCTGTAGATGCCCTGGTGAGGCCGTGCTCAGCCGTTCCCTTTCCCACTGTAGCATCTGAGCTCCTCCCAGGCATTTCCAATTAGAAATAACCTTGGTTTTCTTCTCTTTCTCCTTAAAAATAGAAAGAATATATCGATTAGTTTTATTAGGACTTCCTTTTCTCTTCATTGCTCGTTTGTTTTGTGGGCAAGCTGCGTCCTCCTCTTCGGAGGGCACTTTGCTGGCCAAGAATTCGCGTTTCTCAATTAGCTCAGAGAGCTAAAAGCTCCTTAGATGGCAATATTCTTTCTTGGAGATGAGTCCTGCAGTAGGAAGGCAGCCTGTGGTTGCACGTAGGAAGAAAATATTTCTGCGGTGTATATAGGCAGCCTCATAGAGTGTTAATTGAGTATTAGAACAAAAACCAGGGCCTGAATTTCACAGCTAGCGAGGCAAAAACGCAGGGAGAGAAGCAGAGCAACTTACAGGAACCTATTGCTGAGCAAATAGGGGCTTATTGGATATATCCAATATATATAGCTGTATATATATATGGATATAGCTGTAGCAAGGAGAGGATGTGAGGCCTGTCTTAAAAACATCCAGTATCTATCTAGGAGTGAAAAGGTATTTATTGCTTTTTAACCAAACTCTGCTTAAAATCTGGTACCCCAATGAGTGCAACAGAGGCTTCTGCACTTGGAACTCAGCAGTATTTTCAAAATACATGGCCTTTCCAATCCAGAAAAAGGGAGAAAAGTCATTCTCTGTATACATTTTTCCCTATACTGTGAGTCTGCCTGGTGGTGCTGCTTTGATTCGTTTTTCTTCTGTTTTGGAGTTGCGTACTCAGGGTATAAATTCATAAATATTAAATGCACCTGATTGTTTCCTTTGTAGGTTATTATCCACAGAATCTGCTTTTCACTGAAGTTTATTAGTTAACATATCCATATCAGAAAAATAATGTGACAAGGGAAATGCCTTGCGCTCTCCCGCATTTTATTTAACTCTTTAATAGCCGTGAAGAGGCGAGGGGGAGCCCCCCACTGAATAAAACCCCTCTGCTTCCCTTGCCACGAAGGAGGAAATTCTGCTCGGCTTTTAGTAGACGGTGAGGAATCCGCAAGGGGAAAAAAGACTTCGGGAATTAGGCTGCAGTCATTCCAACAACTGCTGAAAAGGAGTCCTGTTCATAGAATTATTTATTAAAACAGGACCTGATTCCGTTATGAAATTAGAGATAAATATTTGTTCCCTGCTGACGCTTGTTTTATGGGGCAATTTTCTGGGACTGATTTGAAGGGCCAGCCAACTTAGGACAGTTGCTGTTGGAAATGTACTCCGTGCTGTTATATTTGTAGCTTCAGTCTTTATTTATGTATACATATATATTTATATATTTTTTTAGAACATATTTTGTGTTTTCTGGGTCTTAATTCTGCATGTTATCTTTCTCAAAGCTGACTTTTATTTTTTTTTTTGCTTATAGGTTACTTTTTAGGAGGGATTTATAGTATTTGAGTTTTCATTCCGCTTTTCTGTAGATCAGATCAGTCCATAAAATATTTGCTCTTGAGCGGCGATGAACACAGGAATACTCTCATAAACTGGGTTTTATGAATGGTCAGTTTATCTGCTTCTGCAAGAGATCAGGAGTAAAATAAAATTCCTCTCCTCTCTCCACTTTATTTCTTTTTGTTAGCATACAATGTGTGGATTTGCTTGTAGGATGGGAATGAAGGCATCAGTGAGCTTTTTTATTTTGTTTTGCCTTTTTTAATTTCTGCTTTCTATTTAAACAAGAAGAGATAAATAAGCCATCACGCACTGCTTAACGTAGTGCTGACAAAATGAGTTTAGAAAAATAACATATAAAGTGAAACGAATCTCTTAAACCATCAGGACTTGCTGAATGATGAGCCTTTTCTGAAGACTTGTGCTTTGCAAATCTATTGGAACATGAATGACATAATGCAAAGAGAGGTGACATTTAATTGAGCTTTAAATGAGGTGTCAAAACACCCTTTTCCCACATCTTCATGCAAAGAATGTTGCTTAAAAGGCAAAATAAAACCAAAGAGTAGAAACTGAGTGAGAAATGTAAAAATATAAAATTGCCAATGGTCAATACGAGTGTGCAGTGATTCTATTCCAAGCTTGATAATAGTGAAAACACTTTGTTAGGGCAATTAATTGAAGAATTTTGTGGGAATACGAGCAAATCAGCTGAATGTGCAATAGCAGGGTGGACAACTTCAACAGAATGTGTGTTTTAACACGTAGTGTTTGAGTATGGGGGCAGATCAGGAATTCCCTTTCATTCTTGGTTATGATGGAGAAAACAGAAGGGTTTTTGTTAGGACTCTGGTACCAAGCAGAAACACTGTAGTTTCTAGCTTTAATTTGTGATGCAATTTCAGATAATTCCTTTCTGAAGCTGGATGCATCCCATTTGAGTAATATTGGACAATACTTGATTTTTCATAGAGAAACCCAGGACCTGTAGAAATAATACGCGTGCTCGCATGCCTGGATCTGCATCATCCAGCCAGTTAAGTTAGATTATTGAGGAGATCATCTAGTTTCTCTCATCTGATGGTCACCCTAAACACACCCATGGTCTTTGGGGAACAGAGAGCATTTTCAGCCTGTTTTCTCTGGCTTTTCCCTCGATAACCAGTGGACGGGCAAACTGCTCTCAATCAGATTTGACAAGGGGTCAAGGATTTTAAGGGTTTCAGTCTGATCTAGTCTGATCCTGGGGTAGATCTGTTGAAAGTACTGGGTGATTGTCTGATTTTTTTGCTTATTTGTCTGTTTGTTTTCTTAATTCATACACAAATGTAAAGCTCTGGGTAAGGCAGTTGCGAATGTCTGGTTTTGTATTCCAAAAATACAAAATACAAAATGTTTCTTGCGGCTTTTAAACAGGGAGTGCTGATGAGCTGCAAAAGAAAATGATAGAAATCTGGGAGGTGACCTTGGCATACAAAAGCAGGTACAAAGGAGAAATTCAAGGAATTTGTAGCTGGTAGAAGGAAGACAGAGATGGCAGGAGAGGAGGCTTTAAAGGGTGCATGGGAAGGTGACAGGGTGTCTATTGGAAAAAATAAAAAACCCCTTTGAAAGCATTATGGATAACTGTGGAATTTAAATTGGAAATGTTCTCTGCATTTTTAATACTTCTGCAAAGGGAAGGAGTGTAGCAGTTTTAATGTTTAATGCATGTACAGTAATAGAAGGCTGAACTGATCTCCACGGGCCCATTAGTTCCATTACTGTTCAGAAGGAAATAAATTAAATTCTATTTTAGACCATGTTTTAGAGCCGGACACTGTAGTGGAAATGATCAGAAGAATGAAACATTAGGCCAGATCTTGGTGCTGAACCTGTCTTCAGCTGCCCTGGAAGCAGGATGTATGTGCTCGGAATGGTTAAGGAATAAATAATAATAATATAATCCCCTTGGGACTATCGGTGACTAGTGTTTGGAAGGAGAGAGGATCTGCTTAAGGCTGAGATTTAACTGATTTATATTTTAAGCGGCAGGAGGATCTCTGTTATCGCAACTTCGTTGAATGAATTCCAGGTGAATATTCATTTAAGCTTTAAAAAAGTGCTCATAACTTTGCGGGCGACACCGCTGTCTCTGCTGAAGGTGAAGGAAACCCCACGTCCAGGTTTTTTAACTCTTCCATCACTTCACACCGTGAGTGCAGTCCTGCTGGAGGCACGTGGAGTCCCCAGGGATGGCATTCCTGCAGTTCGCAGCTTAGTTTGAGGGAGGAACGCGGGATTGCCTTGGAATGCTGTGACCCATCGCACAGTGCCGGTGCAGCTGCCCTAAGATATTTTACAATATGGAGCTAACCTAAAATGTAATTATCTTGGTTACTTGGCTTCTGCTTTCTGGCGTTTCATCTGCATGGGATCTCGGAGGCAAGAGGCGCAGTTATCACCCTTGAAGCTTTATTAATAAAGGATGAGAATGGGGAAGAGAACTGTCTGCCCACGAGCGAGAAGATATTGATCCCAGCAAGGTGCTGCTGAGGCACTGGGAACTTCTTAGGCTAGTTCCACAGGGTCTCATATCTTTATTTATTTTTTTTTTCTTGTCCTTCCTACATCATTTTGAGGAAGGAATGTTTTGAGGATGGAATTTGCTCAATCCATCCTCTGCCTTTATTTCCCCCCTGATTTTTGCCCACTGCTGCCCACATCGAATGGGCCTGGATGGCAGGCGGAGATGGGGTTGGAGCAGCTCGGGATATTAAGGCCACAGTCGGGTGCCATTCAAATATATATTATTTTTCTGCTCCTTCTGTGCACTGCTTTCGAAAGAAGGAGGGTTTGGTGCTGTCTCTAGCAGGGACAGAGCCTGTTTTTCACGTGTTCTGTAGGTAACAGTACTTTTCCTTCTGTGTTTTATTTTAATGTTTCTGATGGTTTTATTTGGCATGATACCAGCAGAGAGGACCAGGGAATAGCCCACCAGAACGAGGGGAAAACAATGTCTGAGCAGCAAGAAATGAAACAGGAGGGACAACACGATGAGAACCGATGGGCAGGGAGGAGACCAGCACCCTTAAATGAATTGAAAGGAGTTTTTACCCCCTCATTGACCCAGAGCTGTGAAGTTTTTTCAGCCTCCAGAGAAGCTGAGATGGTAACATCTCACCCCACAGCAGCCCATTTGGGTATCTGGAGTTATCAGAATAAAAAGAGTCTAAAATTATGTCCCTATATCACAGGCAGAGGATATACCATGTCAGTAAGTTGGCTTTGTGCAGTCCTTTCTCTTTTATTCTTTTTTTTTTTTTTGTATTCATCCTAACTAAACTTAGACATACGATTAGTACCAGAGTCTGACCTGAAGGCTTCATTTTATAGAGAGAGATGACATGAAGAAATGCAGCCTAAAATCACTTTCTAGCTTGCATTTTTGGCCGCTTTCTAACTGCAACGAAGGTCGGGCGGCTGCGGCGTCAGTGTGCAGCGCGTCCCCTTGTCCTCAGCACCCACGGGCTGGCCGGTTCATGTCCCTGTGTGTCTGGTTTATTACTCCGCACTTCACTTCTTCCTGTCCCTGTTGCGCTGAAAAGGCCCCTGAATTGTGAGCCTGTTTTCCCGAAGGATGAACGGGCCGTATCGTTTTTCCCTCCCTGCTTGCAGGGGTCTGGAAGCCTCTCCCCGTTTCCTCGCGTCCTTCCTCCGCTCCCTTCCCTCTTTGCGGCTCGTAACCTCTCCTCGTATCCCTCTTCTCTGCAGCGTTCCCGAGGCTGCTCATTGGGCTCATGGATCTTCCCTTCAGCTGCTTCTCCAGGGCAGAAGCCACGTGGGATCGGGCTAGTGCCATGAAATCCTGCTGTCCTGAGACCAGACCCC
>JAUBNY010000475.1:253631-284336 GCA_032275445.1 Crypturellus soui | reverse complement strand
CCCTCTCCTCTTCTTTTCCTCTTTTTTTTTTGCACCTGTTGCAATAGTTTCTGTGCTGTCAGAGCTGAAATCCAGCTCTGCTCCTAACGAGGCTCCTTCAACACCAGGCGACGTCCTCACTTCTGGCTTTCGCCCGAGTCGCTTGCTGTTTGTGTGTAGCTCCCGTGCAATAACCTGGAGCAAAGCCGTGCCCTCTCCGTGCCCTTGATGTACCCAGTATGACTGTTTCTGAATTAGAAACACTCTTGCAGCTGAACTCAGCATCACCTACCTGCCGGGGCACTGACTTTGCAAGGTTAGCTGGCTTGTAGCTTGTGTTCTCCAGGCTCAGGGTTTTGCATTTTGCTGCTTCCAGAGTTCCTGATCCAAGTGCAAAAGCTAAAACTTGCAAATCCTGGTTTGAAGTATTGCCTTTTTTTTTTTAAAGACTGATGGATTTTGTTCTGTATTAAACTTTCCCCTCTAAGATCACAGGAGTCTGTCTGATTTGTCGTTTGGAGACAAATGGTGACTCAGTGATCTACAGAAGCAAGAAATTTCTGGAAATTTCTGCATAAAAGACGGGCTGACAAACGAAAACTAATACTACAACACATAATGAAACATGTTGGCTCATCTTATAAAAACATCCCTGTTTGCTTTGCGGGTGGATGATGTCATGTAGGGAGTGCATGCTATCTCTTTTTGTTTACATATCTGTGAGTTGTATCCCATCCTGTTTATCATTCAGTGTGACTTTCTGGCCTTGAAAAAAACATATATCTGCATTAAACGGTTCCTATCGAAGGTGGCTGTTCTGCGCAGCGTGGACTCTCCATGGAAAACTTTTTGGATAGGTAAAAAACATAGCTTAGAGAGCAAGATGCTCATGCTCATTGCCTTGTTTGCATTTCTGTTTATAGGAAAGAAGTCTCTTGCTTCCCCCACGGGCCATAAACACTCTGAGCTATTTCTCAAAATTATAGTTTACATTAGAATTTCATGACAGCAATAGTTTCTCCTTGACTTACTGATAAAACGCATATGCCTTCCTTGTTCTTGGATTTACTTCTTCAAACTTCTGCTTTCAAAAACGAAAATCTCCCGGAGTCAAAGGTTAAACTGCAGTGAAATCCCGTTTTTTCCCCTTATTTCTCTTTGAAAGGATTGTAGGAAGCGAAGAGAACAAATTGCTTGTTCTCTGGAAGTTTTCTGGGTTTTTAGTTTGTGGCCTCATATGTTACTTGGTCTCTCGTAAGAGCAATAGAATTCAATGCAAAGCCTTTTTGATGTTAATCATGAAGTTTATCTGACAGCTGGTTTATCTTCGGGCAGCTCTGCACCACGATACCACAGCATCCAATTAGACATTCTCCTTTTTCATTAGGCATACGCCTTATCTAAATGCCTTCGTATATAAGCTGTTTTTTTTTTTTTTTTTTAGTTTGCAGCAGTCTAATTTGTTATTTTTTTTTAGTGCAAGGAAGCTGGCCTATTTTCTGGTTTTCATGTTCCTGGAGGGCGCACACGCACAAGGGGACAGCCTGGGCTCTGCCTCGCCGCCTGCTACGGCTTGGGTGGCTTCTAGCGCCTCGGTTCACTTGTGCGGGCCGCAAAATAGACGAGGCCTTAAGTCAGAAAGAATGCTTCCTATTCTTTCCTAAATGCTGAATATTACCTTATTTAGCAAAAAAGAGCTTTCTTTTTTTTTTTTTAAGCGCTTATAAACTTTGAGGAGCAGCATTCATGAGTGATGAGTAAGTTGCTGCCCATTTAGTCCCCTTTCTACAGCTTCAGACTTTCTTACAATCTCGTATCCCCTTTCCTGCCTGATTCATCGAGCGGGGACTTTTGCCAGCTTGCTTGGGATTTATGGGTTCTTCGGAAAATGATTGCCAAAAAGACGGTAGTTTTGGGGACAATTTTTACTAGCTGCATATGAGAACGTCCTTATTCATAGACCCTGCAGTGTCTCCCAGGGTGCACAAGCAGAAGTTTTGGGGCCGATTTCGGGGCAGTGTCTCCAAGTCGACTTTTCAGGGGCCATTTGGCTTTTTGATAATGTTTCGGGGATGCTGCTTGAGCCCTCCAATAAAAGTTTCGATAAGTTGATAAAAGTTTTGGGTCATAAAATTGCGGCAAACGCTGCGTCGCCGGCCCCTGCGCACACCTGTAGCCCTTGTACATCATGGACAGACCCACAAGGAAAGATGTCTTGTTGAATTATCCCACTTGAAGCACCCAGCAGGTATCGAGACAACATAAATCTGAATGCAAATACTTTCCATTACTTCTGTTTAGAGTGCAGCTGGCAACAGAGTGTCTGCAAACCATTCGGTGTGGAAACACCCTTGTGCTCAGGCGCTTTGCTGCGGCCCTTATTTCTCTTTTAAAGCTGTTTTTATTCCTCATCAACAGAAAATTCCCCAAGGGAAACTCCTTGGTAACCAGAAATTACGTTGGGAGTCCTTTCGAAAGACACTGCTAATTTTCATCGACTTCTGCAATATCCAGAAAAGACAGTGATTCTAACATTAAAAAAGGAATCCATAAATATCCTGCAAACATCTCAAATCAAATAATCTACAGACTACGCTGCTTCTAAAAGTGGCATTTTAAGGATGGAACAATACGAAGAACATACTACAATAGTCCATAGTCGTTTGGAAACGGACTTGGATTCTTTTCGGTTCCTGTGTAAATACTGATGAATTAAAGGGGAGTTAGCTCAAGGCTGCACATGTACATGTTCAGAAACCTCTGCGTGTGTAAATTAGGGCAGAATTGGCAAGTTTCCAATTTGAGAATCCAGTTCGAGCAATGAATTAAAAGTGGTCTGATTTACAGAGATAATAGTTCCTGGGGAATCTTTGCTTGAAGAGGTTGGCTGCAGCTCTCTCTCTCTGTCCCATTTTGGTGGTCGTAGAGTGCCAGATCTCAGTTTCCAAATCATTCCCTTCGCTCCACTAAAATGGTTTTCTCCTAGAAGAAGTGTTTGTCGGAAGAAGTGCTGGTTGGGTTATGTTAATCTGTTTTTAAAAACATTTCAATAGGGTACCAAAACGTTGTCCCAATGGCTCAGAACGGGAGAAGGCGCTGCAACTTGTTCTCCTGCAAGTGTTCCTCACTGTTTTTTCCTAAGCAGGAAAGCGTTGCACTGCGAAGACGGGAGTTTTGTTTCTCATTATGCCTATAGCCTTTCCAAAGAAGAGGGCTGACTGCGAAAGTCTTTCCCATTGCTGTGGTAATGTGAAAAAAAAAAATTCAAGAGGCAGCCTAAATTCTGTCCCCAGTTCCTGGAAAGCCCCTCTGCTTCGACAGTGCCTTAGAAGAGGAGCTTGGTGTAAATAACTCAAGGCTGGACACTTTTAAAGGGATTAAGGGCGAGCCTGGAGCTTTAGGGGTTGACGAAAGCTCCAGACCATTTCGGATCAGGATGAACCACAGAAACCCGGAGCTGCAGCTGCCCTTGGCTTTGGGAAGGGCTCCCGGAGTGATTTTAAGGCTAAGGCAAGAGAACGCTTCCCTCGTAGCTCGTAAGCGCATCGTTCGACCCAGTGCTGCGGGACGTGGAGGAAAACACAGCCGCAAGCGGGGTTAAGAGGTGATGAGACGGGGAAACCCAGCGCTGGGGACAGGAAACCCGGAGAGCTCGTGGCCTAGGGAGGGCTCTGCAGGGGCTGGAGGCTCCGTGTGCGCTGAGGACCCGACCACGTTTAACAAGGGTGAGAGGTAATCCCACCTCTGCAGAGACCAGGGGAGTATTTAGAGTCACCGTGACATCAGCGAGAGAGTAGGATTTGGACAGAAAACACGGCAGATCCCCAGGTGAAACACCGTTTATTTCCCTGCGGATCTGCCATGCGCAAATTAGCAGTCTGTTCTTTCCTTTCTCTATCTGCAATTTTAGGAGAGAAAGCAGAAAACCAAGGTCACATGCGTCTGGAGAGAGAGAGAGAGAGGAGTAAAATCAGTGCAACACATAAGGAAGCTGATACAAATCTTCCGTGTGGATTTTTTTTGGTCACCAAGGACCTTGAAGAATTCAAATCTTGGAGGTCCGCTTGTCCTCATCATGATCATAATCAGTGCTCTGTCCAGCTGCATTTTTCCCAAGTTTTGCCAGCTGTAGGCAGCTCGGTCCCCTTGCATCCTCGCTCAGGACGCTCTTTGTGCCTGGATCGTACAGATTTGTACTGGAATTGTGCAGAAATAGGCAATGGGAGAGGCTGGCAAAGCCTCTTTTGCAGACAAGCTTTCTGTTGGCATTTCTGAAATAACCAGGTATACCAGATCACGGGCTCTCGGTCTGCATAGAAACCTTTGGGATGCTTCTGTAGATGCATGAAATTCCTGCTTCTTATCATTGGAAATCTTGGCTTGCAATGCGCATCGTCACGGTGGTGCCCCTTTTTTCACCCTGGTGTTGCTGAGATTTAGCACGTTGAATGGTACAAAACCAAGAAGGATGAGAAACTCCTTCATGTGAAAAAAAAAATCCACCTTTCTCTTATTTCTGGGACATTCACTTGGTTTTGAGTCAGGGCGGCTGGGCTGGGCCGTGAGACGCCGCTCAGGACTCCTCATTTCCCCTCATTCATCCCTCTGCGCTGCTCGTGATTGCGGCATTCACCAGGCGATGCTCTCACTTCCGTGCATTAATAATCTCCAAATCAGGACGATTTCTCACAGCGAGTGTTCCTGATTTCCTATTGAGAGCCCCGCAGAACTTTGTGCTTTCCGTCCTTCCCGAGGGACGCGGGAGCCGACCCTTCAGACTGGGAGATCTTAACCTTCGGAGCTGCGCGATTTTGTTCTGTTGGGGTTTCCTAGGTGTTTTTCCTTGAACGTAGCTTTTCCTTTCCCGAGAAAATATTTAGCTTTGAAGCAAGCACCATGAGAAGATGAGGATCCCGACCCGTGTCTGTGAGAACAGAATGGAGGAGGAAATCACATTTTCCAAAAGTGTTCGTTTTAGCCCTAGACTTTAAAGGCATCATCTTGTCCTGCCGTGCAAGGGGAACGACATGCAATTCCCGGGCAGATTCCATTCATCATGGGGGCTGGCGGTTGGGAAAGAAAACAGAGATTTAGGATGCCTGAAGGAGCTGGTGGCTTGGAAACCCATAGTCCAGAAATACAGGACAAGCCCAGGAAGGACAGAGCGTATTTTCTCTTTGTTGTGCCCGTTGAACATCACTGAAAGGATACCCAAATTTAGACTCTTATTGTGCGGCTTGCGGCTTTGTGCTGGGCAGGGCAAGGAGGGAAAGGGCAGATAAGCTGCAGGGCTTCTCTCCTGCCCTTCTTTTCTCGGTTCATTTTTTCCCCCAAGTGAACTATAATCCCACACGTCTGATGCCAGTGCTTAGAAGGACTTTCTCAATAACGCCTGCTTCTTGAGCAAAGGAAAGAAAAAGTGCGTGTGGTTTTGGGAGTGGCAGGGGGAAGCTGTCTTGGTGTTTAATTTTTCTTTGTTCTTTTCACAAGCCTCATCAGTTTTCTCTTTCTCTGCAAAGAGTGTCTTATACGAGCAAACAAAAAATAAATCATAGGTATAGCCTTGTTTTCTTTTTTCAGTACCCTCTTCATGGGCAAACTTGCTTGAGTTTCTTGCTTGACTGGACCGAATTAAAGCTTCGATGCAAAGAAGAATGAATGATTATGGTGGAATGAGACTTTCAGCTTCCAACTGGCACAAGGATCCTGTGCACTTTGGTATTGGTGGCTGTTTCCCTGGCTGCATTTGTAAAGCAAACTGTGTGACCAGGGCCTCAGAGCGGAGCAGACCTGCCCTGCGGAGCTGAGCTCCTTCTCAGCACAGAGATAACCCAAAGTATTTGTTCCGGGGCACCATGGCTGGTCTGTGGGGTTTTTTTTCCCCCATCTATGGCATTGCCTTTGGTGGCCCCATGGGGAAACACCACGTGCTCTCCTGACCTGCAGAGATGGAGCAAATTGCTGGGTTTGTAGCGCTAAGCAAGACAGTTCGTGAGCCCAAGACCCAGCAGTTGCCTCCATTCGGAGCAGCTCTCGTAAGCGCGGGGATCGCGTCAGGAGGCACCAGGGCGATCCTGCTGCTCGCGTGTTCTCCCCACAGCTGCCTCTGGCCTCACCGCGGCCCTCAGGCAGCTCTGTCTATGCATCAAAATGCATCAAAATGCATCAAAATGTATCAAAAATGCATCAAAATGCATCAAAAATGCATCAAAATGCATCAAAATCTTCCTGCAGACGAGAGCTGGAAAAATACCAGCCAGAGAAAAGGCAGGGGAAGGTGGACATACAGGTAGAGGTTCCCCTGAGCAGCCTCGGAAGGAGGAGGTGTCTCTGACGAATGCTTCTCATCAGAAAAACCATGAATCTGTGAACCAGCCCGATTCTGTTCTTTCCCGCTTTTAAAGCCTTATAAGCCTTATTCTCGACAGTTCTTGGCATTGCCTTTCTCTTGAATGTCTCAGAATAATCACAGCGAGATCAAGCGTGGATTACAGTAATTTTGCAGTGAAAGGCTCTTGGGTACGTCCTTCGGGTCTTTTGTACAGGGAGGGTAGCGGGGGGAAACGTTTCAATAGTGCAATAGAAACGAGCGCGGCCTCGAGTGCTCTCTGGAAAAAGCTCTGCGGAGCAATCCGTTAAATGGGACCCCGTTGCTTTCGCATTCAGCTTCGTGGACAGCGCTGGAGCCGTGACTCATTGGACCACCAGTATTACTGCCTAAAAATACCGCAAGAAAACATTTGATTCGGATTGATATTTCAATGAGTCACCCTTCCCAACAAAAGGGATTAAGGAAAACTTCTTGCGTTCGTCAAAGCGATTCTCATCTTCCCGAGTACAGCCATTATTTAAAAAATAAAGCGAGAATTCTCCGGATGTGCGCAGGCCGGCTGTTTTCAGGGAGCTGCGTGGAGCAGGCAGGACTCAACCGTCTCGTCTTATCTGCCCCTGCGTATGAGACGTTCTGTTGTTCTGCTGCCTTTCCAAAAAAGCCCTCCGAGTCTTTACACGCAGGTTGTGGGTGCAGAAAGGAACCTGCCTCTTGTGATTGCTGTCCCTTAAATTCCTTGCTGGCTCCGAAGAACCAGACTCTTTTAGGAGGCATCTTTGGGGCTGGGGTGGGTTAAATATCACCTGCTTCCTCTGGAATCGCCCGTTCAGTTTTGGTGCTCGCGTGTGGCTGGTGCTGCTGTGGGGAGCGTGCTCGTGAAGAGGCATGTACAGAGCGAGTCGCATTTGTTCCAAGAGGGGAGAAAACAAAAACAACCCAAAGCAAACCCGGCCCAGCAGAAACAATGCTCTCCGCAGCCCCGGCCTCTCCCGTGCTTTTATTTTTATTATTATTCCAGTCCAGATGATGCCTCCCCGCGAGAAGGCACGCAAGAGACCGCGCTCTGCTCCGGGCACAAGCAATTCCTGGTACAGCGTGTCCCAGCCGCGGAGCAGAGCTTCTCCTGGTGCCTGACGGATGGGCCTCCCCAAGAAGAAACAGGGATTTCAGGCAAGGACCGAAACCTTGTTTATGCTGACAAAAACAGCCGTTTTGCTGCCAAATAATGAGTGTCCAGTGAGTCTAAAGAGAGTTTTTGACTAACGCAGAATAAACTAGGAATAAGCTGCAAATTTTCCTAAAGCTCTCCTGCAGCAGCTCTTGGGAAGGGCAGGTTTAAGGCGGGTTTAGTTCAGGTAATCCCCTTTCCTTGCCTCACCTCCAGGAGTCCATGGCCTGAAAAATTCAATGTTTGGAAGTTAATAATAGCTTCGAGAACAGTAATATTTCCATATCCCTTCCAGCCTCTTGCAGAATCTATTTTTAAGCTGGGTGCCTTGACAACACGACCAAGCTCTGCCTAGCCGGAGCAGCACCGGGCCAGGAGGGTGCTTGTTCTCGAGGCTCAGCTCCGCTTCGGTGGGAGATCCCAGAAGAGATGCCGCTGCTGAAAGGGGCGTTGAGTTTTGATGTGTTTCTGGAGGGTCGTGCTCGCTTCCAGCCCCGCAGAAAAGCGGGAGACGTCCCTTGGCGGGGCGGCGGCGGCTCTCGGCGCTCCTCTGCCGTCACCTCTCTTTGGCGTGAGCCACGCGGGTTCGTCTTGGCAGCCTGTTCCCAAGTGGAGATGCAGCGCTGGGTAGCGCCAGTAAACAAGGCCGTAATTCTTCAATTTATGTGTATATTGTTTCAGGGGCTGTGGTGAGAAACGCTCCAGACAGCTCGAAATTAAGACTGTAATTTGCTGGGCTCTTCAGGTCGCTTTCTGACGTTCCCTCAGTTCGTCGTAGTTTAATAGAGGTTACATTCTTTTTCTTTTCTTTTTTTTTTTTCCTGAAATACTTCCAAAACAAAACACTGCTGTCTTCTATGATTTTATTATGGGTGGTAAAATAATGGGATGGGTGGTGATTGTACTTGAACCGGTTTGTTATCCACGAGCAGAAGGTTTATAATGGAAAGGACAGTGAGGTGCTGCAATAAAACTCATGGCCAATTTTAGGAGCAAATTAAATAATTCCTGGCAAACCTTGCGATAGAGTTTCTCCTGCCTTCAGGCAAGAGGATGGATGTGTCCCGTCTCACCCTGCCTTCTGTGGACTCAACTAGGTGTAGAAAACTTGCAGATAACCATCAGCACGTAAAGCCGTAGCAAGAAGCCGCAGCAGCAAACCTTCTAATTTATGTGCAGAGCTCTGAAAAAAAATGCCTTAAGTGACAACACAATACGGGGCAAACACAGATTTATGCCTTTAAATGAAAATGCAAGTTCACAAGACACAAACTGTTTTCCTAGCTCTGCGTGAGCCAAATGGACAAGGACTTTTTTGACAGCAGTTTCCTGAAAATCCTGGCGTAGGCATGTGGCCTGGGCATCCCTCTGCTTGATGTGAAAAAGAGGGGTTTGTGGAGGAGAGAAGGGATCCCAGACTTACTGTTCTTTAATGCAGAGCGGTTGGTGGCAACGTGAGATCCACTGCTCCTCCCAAGAAAACGGCATTTAAAATGTAAATGTAAAATGTAAATAGCTGAGCATTAATACCAATTCCTGAGCCTCTCAGGTTCATGTTGCATTGAGTACCATCTGTCATCATAAGAAATATATTGTATATGTATATTTTTCCTTATCTTCCACAAGTTCCTGAGCGGAAGTGACTTGCATTTTGATAGGTTGCAAATAGTTTTTTTCTTTTTTTTAAGTATTTTGGGGAAGGTGGTGTTTTCTACCAGAAAATGGTTCACACCTAAATGCCCATTCCTAGTGGGCTTTGAAACGCTGCCTTCACAGGGATCTCTAGCAGCATCTGGAGGTGCTGGAGGGCAGTTTTATTCTACCTCATGGCAAGTTCACATCTCTTCAGTAGGGATCAGACTAAACTCCGGTCCTTTGGCACCTGAATTGGGTGATAATGAAGACGTCCATGCAGCTACAAGGGGCCCAGGATGGTGCTGCCCTCCTACAGACTGAGAAGAAAGAACAGCCAAGGCAGTGTAATTACAGCACTCCGTAAGAGGAAACTGGGGATGAAACTGCTTTCCTTGGGGTTTTGGTTCGATCCAAAACCTCACGTTCACTGCGTGGCTTCAGTATTGAACTAGCATGGTCCCTTTCTGCAACTGCACATATATCAGGCATGACCAAATACCATGCAAATACCACATGCATACATCCGTATGTACCATTGCAGAAAGAGCAAAACTCTCATAATGAAAGAGAAAAAGGGTCAGTCCCTGGAAACAGCCGTAACAGGCGACAGCAGCAGAGTTGGTTCCATCCCTGAGGAACTTCTCTGCAGAGCTTTGGCCATAACCCAAACCGATGCTCAACCCAACCTGTGTTTCCCTGCGTGTCCTTTTCCCTTGTGCGGCCAGGCCACCAAGTCTCCCCAGGCCCTATTGGCACGGGCAGGAGGTCGGCTGCGCCTTGGGCTGCTCATCCAGGACGTGCAGACTTGCCAAACACGCGAACGGCGGCGGTGGCACCACATCCAGCCCCCTTGGACGTGGGCTTTGAGCGCGACGTGCTCCCTGCGTGGCTGCTCCTGGGTGCCAGCTGGGGTTGGGGCACCTCCCAGCGCCTGCGCAGAGCTCCTAAAAAGGGAATGTGTTTAAATTTGTGTAAAAACGAAGCAGTCGCTTGTCTCCCAAGATGCCTGTGAGATCAACAGGGCCGCGCTAGGGGAAGGGGCCGGTGAAAGCAGCTTCGTGAGGTTCAGCCGGCTGGGGGAATGCGGCACGGGGTAGACAGAGAGACTCCAGCTCCCAAACGGCCTGTCGCGCCAGGATGAGGGATCCGCTCGGCTTGGCTCCGCAGGCGGCACGCGCGGCTTCGGCCTCACGCGCTTTCTGGGCCTCCCCAGGCTGCTCAGGGACGCATCCCGAGGAGAGCGGATCCTCACCGTGCAGAGCACCTTGTGCCACACGCAAGGACGCTCAGCCCTGCCTTCTGGCACATTTCTTGCTTGCTTTACAATTCCTGGGGGCTTCCTCGTAAGAAAATAGTTCACTTTTAGAGACCAAAGCCGAGATAAAAGCTGAGACTGCGGCTGAGGAATTTGGAGAGATTTGGAAGCGTTCAGTTGAGCAAGCCCTATACATTTCAAGCTACCTTGGGGGAATAAGCGCCAGTTTTGTGCATGTTCCTGTGCTCGGAGGCTGAACCCAAGCAGCAAAACGGCTCTACCTCTCGCATGGAGCAGCCCAAGGATAATCCCCAGAGCAGGGCCCGATGGTGAAGCTGGACGGTCGTGCAGCCGCTCCGACGGGAAGGCAGTGGGAAGGGAGACGCCGGCACATGGGCACCTCGACTGCCCCGTAGCAAAAACGCACTGGAAATAACCTTATGAGGCCGGCCTTGCTCTGGAGCAGAATTAGCATGTAAATCTGGTTACTTATTTGGCATTCTCTGTGTGCTTCTAAGCAGCAGGAATGCAGCTTGTTCTTTTCAGCTGGGTATAAACATTTACGCTCTCCTTGCTGACCCTATCACTTTGATCTCCTCCATACACTTTTCCAGCGATGCCTACTGGCAATGGAAAAAGGCATTAGCCCTAGCTAATTTGTTTTCCCTTTATATACAACTGCACTAAGTCTTGGGAAATGGGACAGTGCAGCGGTACGCGGAGCTGCAGGGCAAACCAGGGCATCGGCAGTGCTGCAGCAAGGTTCCCCCTGTGTCATGGGAGGGAGTGGAGGTTTTGGGGTTGTGGCATTTTTTCCTTTTTCATTTTAAAAGGCCCTGCTTTCCATTCCTCAGTGCTAAACGCTTTGTTGCCAATAGAAAAAAAAAAAGTAAAAAAGCAAAAAATGCCCTGAGCATTTATGAGAGCTGCTTTTACCTGAGCAGAGAAGATTAAAACAGGGACAAACCTGATGCTCACAAAGGATGTGCAAGGATCCTGCTGCCCCTGGGGTGGCATCTTCCACAAGATTTGGAGGTTTGTTTTTAAGTCAATCCGGCACCTGCTTCATATTCCACCAAATCAGACAAATGCCCCAGCACCGTGGGCTGCCCCGGGTTTTGAGAATATCCTTCGAGCAGCACGAGCTTCAGCCAACCTCAGTGCCACCCTTGGGCCCAGGTGGCACCCGAGGGCTCCAACGAGGAGAATCATCTGCCCCATCCTGCTGGAGCCCCGTGTTGGCCCTGGCCAGGGCAAGCCGGGTTTTCCCCGAGCTGCATTCCTGCCTTGCTTCAGGCTTACTGCGGACATCACGGTGCACCGAGGCACCGAACTGCTGTTTCCTGAGTTACGAATGTATGTTGAATGGAAAAAAAGAAAAAAGAGAAAGGTGCAGGGAGGATTTTACGTTTTAAAGGGCAAAGCACTATGCCAGAACGGTGAACTGCTGCTAAGCTTTCCCTTAGCACAGAAAACACGGTCTGAACTCGTGTGATTAGGACCAATGCGGGTGCAACAGCAAACGGGGGTGAATACGCCAGCGGGGCAGGTAAGAGGGAAGGGGCCCTCGTGCTTGCGAGTGAGTAACTGCTGTGATCACTAAAAGCCATTCATTTCCCCCAGATAAATACCCTTCCATCTTCGGATGCAAGCAAATAAGTAAAGAAATAAATAAATGAAAGGCAAGCTGTGTTCAAGGCAAGGTGTTTCTGAGACGAACATGATCAGCAGAGCCCTTGGCTGCCCTTCAGTTTGGACAGGCTGCCTGCACACTATATTTTGATTTAAAATACCTCATAGGCATATAAATTAAACACCAGTCACTTCTCCGCACTGCCACCCCTCAGACGTGTGAATCCACCGTTACTCTTTGTTGTGTCATGAAAGAGAGGGAAAATCATTGTTTCTTGCATTCTTTCTTATTTCAAGGTATTTGAGGCTGGAAGTCCATGATTCAAATAATATAATCTGGTTTTTGACAACCACATGATCACAGCGACAGTCGGGAGAGTTTCTCGAAATCCCCTTGTCTCAACATCTCATATCTAGAAGGGGAATTATCTATTTATGCCTTTTTAGGTTAGGCTATAAAATCTACAGTACAAAAAGTGAAGCATCTAATACAGTAAATTCCCGGGGTCACCTCTTTGGATCCTTCAAAGCCAACAACAACAACAACAAGGATGTGGTAGAATCGCAGCGGTGCGTTAAAGCCAAGCCCCGTGATGCACCTGCTGGAGGGTTTGGGCTTACCCACACACCTGAAAACCCTGCAGGCCTGAAATGCAATGAGAAGGGAGCTGTAAATGTTTATTCCAGCTCGACAGCGAGTTCTGGGCAGCGTGGAGATGTTCTCCTGCGTGTGTATTTGCTCTCCGCGGCCCAGATCACAGCCCTCCTGGAGGAGCTCTCCGCTCCTGGCAATGCTCAGGCAGCAGCAGTTCGTGCACCTGGAGCAGACGCGAAGCAGAAACCCGACCTGCTGAAGCGGCAGTGTGAGTTTTCGGGATCTGGCCTTCTGGTGGAGATCCAGAACCTACTGTGTGGTTTCGATGAAGATCTCCTGTTTCCTCAGGCCTTTTCTGAGATGGTCATTATTACGGAGTTTCTCGTGGTGTCAGTAAAGCAGAAAGTCCATCCTGACACTGTTTAAGCTGGGCGGCTACTGTGGCGTCGCGGTTTGGGATGGTGCAGATTTGTCTGGGAGGTGTCCACAGCAAAACCCGTGCCTGTATCTGAATGTCCTGCGGGCAGCAGTGAACGCAAGGTGGGTTTTCCTGGGCCGGGGCACAGGAAAATGTGCATGAACCTATAGATAAAATGTGCATGAACCAGTTGCTCCGGCTCCCTTCTGGGAAGCACCTTCCTGCTTCTGTTTGTCCGGCTTCATTTGTGATGGCTGCAAGGAAAAGCACTATTTAGGGATATTAAGTGCAAGTTATTATTTATAGATGATTACAAATCTTAACCTTCACCTCAAGTCCCCTGGTTCCTGACATCAGACCTTTCTTGCTGCTGGATGCCCTGCTGAAGCAGCTGCGCCGAGGATGAAAAACTCCACAGCGAAAGGCTTAAAATACATCGTACTGGGATATTTTTATCCCCGAGGTCAAGGAATAGACTGAATTCATCCCTGTTGCAGCTGAGTGAGTTAAGGATTGGATATCGTCATAATATCCCGCTTTTGGCTTTGCAAACGGGATTCGTTTGTCTCATTACAGAAGAAAGCGGAGCCAAAGATCGGAGCCCTGTAAAAATCAGACCTATGAAACGTGGTTCTCTCTCGCTGTTCACTGCGGTGTGTTCGTTTTCTGACCATCCCAGCCCCTGCATGGATAGTTTTCCTTCTTCCAAGATCAGATTCCTTCTAAATGAAGCATCCTTTCTTAGATCCTTGCTGTGCACGACAGGAGAATGTGATACTTTACAACAAACTCGGATACTATTTCCTTCCTTAGGCCTTTCCTAAGCCTGCAGAGAGCAGCGTCTTGGAAAACCAAACCAATGAATTAGCAAAAAAACAAACTATTAGAGGAACCAAAAGTATTATTCAAACCGCTGCAGGCAGCTCAGCTGCCCGTCTGTAAATAACAGCTTGCAGATGTGCAAAATTAAGTAACCAAACTGCAGCGTTTTGCAACTCATCCGAGCTCCAGGCATCGAGGGCAGGGGTGAGCGCGGAGCCGGCTCGCGAGGCTCAGCGTGGCGGCCGCGCGCAGGGGACAGCCAGGACGGGCCGCGGGGGATGCAGCGCGGCGGGGGACACCCGCTGGCCTCGTCACCAGCTGCCCGTGTCGCGAGGTGCCGAGGCAGGCCCCGCAGCAGCCTCCTCCTGCAGATACCCTCCTGGGTACACGGTGTGCTCCCGGGCTGCCTGCCCGCCGCTCACCACGCGAGTCTGCCAGCCCCTTAACTCCACGCTTCGGTACGTGGCATCCCACGAGAGCCCTAAGCCTGAGAGAAGAAGACTCCCTGTGCCGGATACCACCCAAAAAGGAGTAAAGGGGCTCTGCATAGAAGACCTCCCAGGCCAGGATCAGAAACCACAGGCAGATGCAGTCTGAGGAAGGCGCTGCTGCTCGGTGACACAGGCAGCTGGGTCAGCAACGGTCCCTCTGTTCTATCCAGCTTCCCTCATGCTTTTGGTTGGGAAATATTTTGGTTGCTCTTTCTCTTTTCTTTTTTCTTTCTTTCAGTGGGAGGAACGCACTCTTGCTAGCAGCTCAGGGTGGCTGCGTGCTGACTAGCTGCTGTGGCTGGAAAAGCTGCCACTTTTGGGACAGGTATTCTGCAAGAGGAAGGTGAGCGGAGTCAAAGCAGGCCCTGAATTTGACTGTGAAGCCCAGCCCATAGAAATAAGGGTGAGGAACACTTGTCGTGGATGAGCACTATCTCCAGCCCTCACCAGCTTTGTCTCTGCTAGAAATGCAGGAAAAGAGCAGTGGCTACTAACGAGGTGTGGGTTGTTGAGGCTGGAAAGAGTTTGAAATCAAGCTGACATGAGGTTCTACATGAGGTTCTTGGTCCTTAGCTGCCTTAAAAACACCGTGTCATTGGTATCTCTTAACCAGCTAGGGCTCCTGCTATATCCCTGACTCTCTGAACCATGTAATTGTGTGAGACTTTCACCTGTCCCCTTAACCAAGGCAATTCCCTAATCAGGACTGCAGAGAGAGTCTGAAATTGTAGGGCCTTCCTTTCCTGTCTCCCTCTCCTACGGCAACAAGACAGAGAGCGAAGCAGCTTGTTTTGCAGAAACTGAGTTTTGGAGTCAGCCCCGGCATCTGGGGGGGCTTGAATCCTGCTTTGTGAATAGCTGGGCTTGGCAATTCTGCATTACTTGGCTTCCAGCCCAGAGGAATAACCGTAAAAGAGGCATGTTTGGATTTCTGTGCTGCTCATCATTTATTTCATAAGCTGCAACAGGAAGTTTTTAGGCAGAAGCAGGCATGCGGTTGCAATGCCTTTTCTGTTAGCATCTCAGCTGAAGATGAGAGAAACACCCCAGATTCCAACAGCTTTTCCTTACCCCAGCTCATACCTGGCACTAGAAATGCATCCATGAAGGTTGTTGAAGCCTCCCTGATTCGTATTGCTGTTCTTGTGATGTTTAATACTTTTTTTGAACCCCAAGTGAAGGCTGCACGGGCAGTTTGGTGCTGTTTCCCCAGCGTGTGAGTTTAAGGAGCTTATATGTACATTAAGATAGGGCCAGAGAGGTGCAGTAACTCCAGCCCCAGAGACACTTTGCAGAGCTCACGCACCTGCGGCCCTGCATGGGACGGCTCTTTGGCCTAGCGCCTGTGGAAATCAGGGCACTCAATGAAGCCCCTTCTAAACATTTCGCTTTTGAAGGACCAAAAAACCCAGGGCCCTCCATGACGACAAGTTTCCTACCTACGTGATGCATCTGCAGATACAGCACAGCGCTCCCCAGGAACTCAGCGTTTCCTGCTGTGGAACTAAGCCTTTAAGAAATTACCGTAAACTTTAACATGACTTCCAAACATCTTGATGAGAATTAAATGTTCAAAATGTTCAAAATGTTCAAAATGTTCAAAAACTGCCTTTGCTTGCTGGCAGAAAGAGCCAATAACATAGCGCTGCATCTTCGTGAAAAGCCTTTCTTCCCAAATATTACCATATTTTGGCCCAGAGTTTTAACTGAGTCATGGCACGGTAGCATCTAGCAATGGTTCCTGCAAAAGGAAATGATGTCTTGCAGATTCCCTAGAAGCTGCTGGCTGTGCCGGTGAGGAGTGACCACTGTGATGTTCCTGGGTTAGCTTTGGCACAAGGCTTTCCCACAAGGCTTTAGACTTTTCCTAGATACCAGAAGAAGTGTTTAATCTTCGTGCCCCTTACAGTGGCTTGCGCTAGTTAATCTTGGGCTAACAGCCGGTAGAAGTGACTTGCAGGAAATCCCACGCGTTACACTTTAACGCACGTGTGTGCACACACACCGTCTGCTTTAAATGCACACAAATATTCACCCCATTGTACCCACACGGATACAAAGCAATGGCAATTCCAAGAATTTCTTAAACGCTGCTTTTAGCTGGATCACAAATGGGCCCTTCTGTGATCAAGCAGGCTCTTTCTGTCGGAACAGGAGCGCTGGGATGTCCCTGCTCCCTCCAGCCGCAGCGGCACTTGGGCCCAGCTCAGCTGCCGACATTAGGGCACCAGGTGCTGTGTTTCTCGGTTCGAGAGCAGCCAGGGCAGCCCTGTACCCACCGTCTCTCCGACGCCTCCGCCGCCTCCCTCGAAAGGAGCTGCTGCTGCTGGCGCTGGCTGCCCGTGTCTCCCCGTCCTCCGCGGTTGCTCTGCCCTGGCAGACGGCTTGCGGTTTGGCGAGCCGCAGGGATAGGGGCTGCCGGCGTCTATCTCCTCCCTGCACGTGCTGTGGGCTGGTGTCCGTCCCGCCACGCCGGAGCTGGGCTGCAGGAAGCGGTTTTGGGAAGGTCTTGCTGCGAGAGGGTAACAGCGAGGACAAGCAGCAGCTGCTTCTGAGCTCCAAGGCAGCCCCAAAGAGGGACCTGGAATGACTTTCCCCTTTTGCGGTTGTGTCAGATGGAAAGGAAGAAAATAAGTCGAACAGTTCTGTGTGGAAAAGGAGGCGCCGAGGAAGGGAAGGGGGTTGTTGCTAGGCCAGGAAATGCTCCATGAGCAGGAGTCGGACTATTGGTAATGCAAAAAGACGTAGCAATGGCCAAATTCTTAAAATCAGACGCTAACTTGTCTACATGGTTGGTCCATGGTGGAGCTGGGAGAACTGCCCTGATCCCTGGACTCTCCAGAGACACCCGCTTCCCTGGCCATCGAGGTCCACAGCCGTGACCTGGCACCGTGCAGCAAGCACCGACTGAACCAACCTAATTACAAAAATGCAAACAAAGTGAGATGAGACGGAGAAAAATCATTTCACATTTAATTAAAAAAGAAATCTCTGTGAGGGAGTGCTATGTTGTTTTCTTCGTTGTTTCTTAGGAGTGCCTGCAGGCATCTCTATTCCCATTCGCTGTGCGTGGGCTGGGAAAGCACAGTATCTAGCTACAAGGATGCTCGAACCAGGGCCCTCCTCTAGCCAGCGACTCTCCAAGCTGACACCGATCTGCACAGGTAACAGGCTGTTTGTCATCATCATGTTTGTCAGCATCAAGTTTGTCAAACTTAAACCAAACGAAAAAGCCAATCTCCACGACAACCCTAGGGCTGCTCCCCAGGATCTGCCCTCTGGGAGCAGCGCAGTCGTCAGCTTCAAGGCAGTGTCTCCTGGCAGCAAAATGCATGGGAACGTCACTTTCACGGAGAAGATCCAAAAAATTGTACTGCTTCACTGGGAATTTTACATTTGAGCCTAAAATCAGAGCGCCACAACCTAGCCTATTCTGCATCTGCACAGGTTTCCTTATGCTGCTGCTGCCCAAACAGATTTCTGCAGCTTTTCTGAAGGGCTGGCTGACTTACAGGCGCGACCATGAATACCACCGTTGAGTGCTGTTGCTATTCAGCAGTTTCAGAATTAGCAGTTTTTTGACAAAGTTATGGCATCAGCACCAGCTGGAGAGCCTCCTTGTATCCCGATGGCTCCAAAGATTCCGCTTCTGAATTCTAACTATGCCCCAAAACGCAGAAATACTGAAAAATGTTTGTAGGAGGGAAATCAAGAATGCACAAATGGATATGCAGAGGTGAAATCGAGATCAGCTTTGAATTAGCTCACCTTAATTTAGGAAGAACACTTGCCTTTTGAGAAAAAGCGTCAGGCGCTGCCTGCCTTCCGCAACACCGCTCTTTTGACAAACTCTCCCACCTAAGAAATGGTTTTATCTCTTCACGCTCCTTGCTGCTCGCTGGCTGCAGCGTCTCCCCATCGACAGCCGCTCGCAAAGACAGCGACTGGGTCCAAACGCTGCTGCAGTCGGGCCGGTAAACCCCGCGAATGCCAGCCGATTCCCACACAAAGTCTGGGCTTAGGCTAACGCGAAGCCACAAGGCAGCTACACAAGAAACCGGCGGTGCTCTTAGAGTGGGACTTCCAAAGCTGCTTGCCATTAGGTACTGGGAATCCGAAGGCATGAGGGCAGCTTTGTGCGTAAGAACTTAAACCCAGGCTTTCAAGTGGAGCACACGCGCATGGAATAGCTCTCCTGGTGCCACCCGTGGCCTGCAGACCTTCGGGACTCCTCAGCCGCTGCCCTCCCTGGGCCTTTTTCATTTCCTACGCCCGCCTGGGTGCAGAGCGGCGCCTTTCTAAGCACTTGTGGGTGGAAACTTTGGCTTGCACCTTGCTATTCCGCCTCGTCTTTCTCACACCAGCAGGCAAGCCAGGAGGAGGACAGCAACGAAACCCTTGGTAGCACGAGAAGGCTGAGCTATCCCCTTGCTCAGCCCGCATCCACGCCACAGATCCTGGTTCCTGGCAGCAAAAGCCACAGCGCACTCGTTTGGAAGGTAATCCCTACCTGCTGGAAACGCAAAAATACAGAGCTAAGTGTCAAACGAGTTTATATTCGCTGCTCCTTCAAACATATCTGAAGTGTGTGGACTGTTTGGTGCAGCTAGAGCTGGAACAGCATCAGCACTCATCCTCCAGCTGGATATGGATGGGATAAGACTGGCATAATCAGGACATTAGGTACCTGTTAATTTGACAGAAGTGTGGTCCTGGGCTCAAGCATAACCCAGATCAGATGGGGTTTTGGTGCTGGCAATTACAAGACCACAGCAACCGCTTCAGACGGTCAGTGTTTAAAGGAATTTAAATGCGGTCTGGCAGGTTCCTTGACAATCCTGGCTGGCATTTACCTGCATCTTTACACATCTGTGTGCTTAGAAACCCATCATTCTATACATCCTCTGAAATACCGCACTTTTCACTGCTAAAAGCTTGCTGAGAAACTTTAAACTCAGTTACTCAAACTTCCTCTTTTTTATTATTCTTTTTCTCTGTTTTTTTTTTTTTTTTTAACAAGAAAATTTCTAGCTTGGCATATGCAATCAGTGATTCTATCATCTGAGCTGCATAGATGCATTTATTTTTCTGATTCACGTTGGTTGGTATTATTCTAGCCAAGGTCCTTGATATCTTCTGGTAACCTGATGAGTAACACAGTGTGGTTTATGCCATTGGCGAGCTGGAAAAACACGGCGCATCGAAACTATTTGCATCTGAATTTTTCAAAATTCTCTCCAGAAGTTCATTGAAACACATAATACGTGCTTATTTTTGGAGGGTGGTGGGGTGTTACTGGTTTTGCACTATTAAGACTGTGTCAAAGAAAATAAATAGTGATGCTAGAAGAATATATGTGGGCTTTTTATTCAAAGGAAACAGTGGGAAGCGCTATTTATATAACGCAAAGGCAATGCAGGGAACAGTATGCTGGCTGATTAGTAAAAGCAATTCTGCGCAGAGCTTCATCTCTGCTTTTCAAACGCTCAGGGAAGGCAGATGAGGGCAAGCTTTTCTCTCTCTGGTATTGTGAAGAGTAACAAATCGTCCCTTGCATTGCGTCCAGCCCTGCGGAAAGGCTTGAGAATAGAGATGGAATTTGTCTCCGTGTCCTGGCCCTGCCTCTTCATGCACGTTGAGCCTCTCCTGCTGCCACAACGCCGGCGTTGCTCTTGCTCCTGTCCATCGAGTTCTTTCACACTGGAAGGCTGTAAGGAGCGAGCAGGAAGGTTCTCCATATTCCTGGAGGTCCTCAGGTGTCGGGGATCAGTGGCCCCCGCTCTGCCCCAAGGGAGACCTCCAGGATCAGCAGAACAAGCGACTCCGTCGCGCCGGTGGCTGCGGTTCCACCTGGGTTGGTCTGGTGTCTTCTCCTTGGCAGAAATGGCAGGAAGGAGAAGAGCCTTGCCTGGGGATTTAAAGAAAGGGCTGAACTACCAGATAATGAAAGGGTGGCCTGGTGGATAATTAACTCACTAGAATGTTATCTTCAGCACCAGAGCGCTGCCTTCCCAAAGCTGGCTGTTTACTTCAAATATTGTTGCCTTTGTAACTCCGTGGCTTAGCTACGAGTGGAAACCGAGGGCTCATTTACTTCCCTAATTAATGATATAACCCGTAATTATCCAAAATGTTTTGGAAGAGCTCGACAAAGTGCATTGGCAGCAGCTGCCCCAATACCTCACTGTTAATCCGAGGGCTTCTAAAAGACGCGGTGGCTTTGGGAGGCCAAAGGGATTTCTGCAGGAGCAGGGCCTGGGTGCTCTTGTCTTGCCAGAGGAAAACGTTGGCCTATAGGAAACAACATCCTACGTTCTCACTCCCCCAAAATATTTTGAAAAAATTGGGAGTTTTCTTACATTTATAAACGTAACTGGGTATTTGGATATTTAAACAGAACATCTGGCAATACCACGATCCCCTCTGCCAGGGTGGCTGGCACCCCAGAGCTGTGGATCCTTGCAGCGTGCATGTGCAGATCAGCTCCGTGGCACAAGCAGAGTATGTCTGCTAATTCCCTGAATTAAAGGACACGAAAAAAATCCTATAACCTCCTTTGTGGCAGCAGGATTTATGCCACAAGTGTTCTGCCATCAGGATACCCCTAGTTCTGCTCAGGAAAGCACAGGCAGGAGTACAGCAGCTCTGCCGGTCTGACATCCATTCCTCCTGGATTACACGCAGGGCAAGTTCAGGTTAAGTTTTTGAGAGCCTAAAGACACATAAAATGTTTGCCCATTAATAGATAACATTAACTAATGAACTAATGGAGAAGCACAGCCTTATCAGTGAGTATTTAAATACAAGCAGCTTTTGAATGTTTTGTTTTCTGTCTACACCGAGAGAAAATTATTGCAAATTAGTTCTTTAAGTGGATTGCTTAAGCTGCATTTAACTTCCACATGGCCACTCTTGCTTTGATTTAAAGCAGCCTTACTATTATTTCAGTTTGGAAATGACTGGATGTAAAGCATTTTGCTTCTCAATTAGATCTTCCACTGAGGGACTGAATAAAGTTTAACTAATCCACTTGAGATCAGTCACTTAATTCGCATTGTTTTTTTCCTGAGCAGGTAAAGCCTTGCTCTGCTTCACGGCAGATACAGCAGAAACGCCAGCACAGAGCGTTTACACTGCAGGGTGTTAGTATAAAGTACATGACTGTTAAGCATTACCAAAAATAATTAGGGCTAATTTGTCATTAAAGCAAAGAGAATAATGAAGCACATTCTGTGATGCAGTTGTTTGCTTTTTCAGAGCACTTGCTCACTTGCTAAAGCGTTGGATTTCAGGTAAGGCCTCTCATTTATTAGTGCAAATGAGGAGAATTCTGGTTGATTAATTAGGTTCTTGCTTTGCCACCAATTACTGGCGGTCAGGTTACTCCTGAGTCAGTAACAGAGCTGGGGAAAGAAACGGGGTAAAGAGGGAGATTCGGGGAATTAGAATCCTTTTGAAGCTGGAAAACATTCCTTGTCTTGGAAAGCCAAGCATTACTGTATTTTGGAAGTTCTTTTTGTTCTTTTAACAGATAGCAAAGGAGCAGAAATGGGAGATGGGGCAAAAAGGGGGCTTTGGAACCGCACATTAATTCCCAGTAAATATTGCGCACATCTGTGTGGTATTCTGTTCCTGCTCGAGAGAAATCTTCAGGGTTGCTTCTTTCCAGAGAAGCAGCGAATGAAGGAGGGTTATGCGCCGGTCCCTCGTTGCAAGCCCAGGCTCGATGCGGAGGGTGTTGTCTCCTGATGTCCCCAGGACACTTTCCGAGAGCAGGCAGGGAGGAGAGGGCAGAACCAGGCCTGTCACATGCGAAACTTCTCAGTGCTGAAACTTCCCAGTGCTGTGGGACAGCCTCCGTGACCCTCACCACGTCATGAGCCTTCAGGAAACCAGCAACATCAAAAGCAAACCCAAACCATACGACGTGCACTGAGCATACCTGCTCCTCCGCTTGCTGGCAGGTGCCAGGGAAAGCAGATTTCCTAAAACAGACGCCTGGAAACTCGTAATCATGGAGAATGCCAGGGCCGCAGAAAAAGAGGGGCCTGCAGCGAGGCTGAGCGTGGAGGTGTTATATGAAATAAGATTTCTGAAATAATTGCAAGCCTTTGCAAGGGGCTGCTGCCCAGCAGCAGTCGGACAGTGGTTCTGACGAGCAGCGAGCGCATCCGCGTGCCGCAGGGCTCTGTGCTGCTTTGGGTACCCGGCTGCTCTGCTGGGACGCAGTCGGGGTGCCTGGGCATCGTGTCCTCTGCGCTTCCCCTCAACGTGTGGGTAGCTGCGGTAGAGACAGGGCTTGGCCCAGGACAGGGCACACGTGGGTCTTGTCCTCATTCACCTGCAGCCAGAACCTGGAGCTTTGGAAACGCAGAGGCACCTGCACCTCTCCCTCAAGCACACCAAGTCCTGCAAAAATGATGTGTGAAAAGCTTGAAAGGGTCAATGCCGAGACTGTAGAGTGCATGTGCACTGCAAACATGCGGACCAGCTTGTTTTAGGATGAATTTCAGTGTGCAGTTTACTGTGCAGATTCGGTGAGCAGTTGCTCACCCACAACAGTTTTCTCAGAACCTCAGAAAAGGCTGAGATCAGGCGCACACAAAACTTGCACACAACAGGAATAAAAAGCAAATTGCCTAAGCTTAAATGGGGAGACCGTAGCCTGGATGCGGAACACGAGCAGTTACAAACCCGACATGGATTCCTGGGGTGCTCCTGCAGCACTCTGAGAAGCCAGCAGCTGCGTTCCAGCTTGCCCGAGTTGTCCCCTTCTGTCCCCGAGATAAATAAATGAAGATCAACCTGTAAGAGATGAGGTTCGATATTAAGGTTTTATAAAAGTTGAACCACACAGTTTGTGGAGATGGCAGGCTACGCTTCTCCACATTTAACAGCAACATCCTCACTCATTGACATTGAAAGAATATTTTCTGTCCAGAATTTGGTCAAATATTTCAACTACATTAGCTTGAAAAGATGTGGTGGAGATGAGATACCAATCAGCTCGTTTCTTTCTTTTTCCCACCACATATACCAAAACTAGCTGTGAGAAGATGAGATAAAATATAGGACTTGACAGCCGTAAGAAATCAAATCTAGTTTGCTAGAAGCATATAGTAACTGCAATACATCTTTAGTGTAATAAATCTGTTATTCTAAATGGAAAACATGTTTTGATGAACTCGTGTTGCTCTTATGTGTCCATTTAAGGAAGTTTCAAACTATTTTTAAATTACTGCTTTGTGCATTTTTCACTGAGTCCCAGTTTCCTTTCTAATCTAACTTGGCGCAAATAACACGTAGCTCTTCCCCTCCCAAACCTTTAGGTTGAAAATAAGAAATGTCTTATTCCCCGCATCCTAATCCAACAGGAAAACATAAAATTTATGAACAAGTTGTATATTAAATGATACATTTTTTTGCATAAACACAGTTTTCTGTTCTGTAGGAGAAAAAAAGTGTCAGATTACAGCAATCATCACTGGATTACAGCATAATCAATGGATTATAGTCGCCCCTTGCGTAGGAAAAAATGAAAAAGTACCAAGGCAAAACAAGATTAAAACTTGATGATTTGGATTGAGAATTGCTGCTTTCTGGTTTTATTTGCCATCAAAGCCGCTGCAGCTCGCATCAGGCTGCCGTGGCGCACAGGGCAGCGCTTTGTGCGGAGGGCTGGAGTGCTGGGGATGGCTCTGTCGGCTCGCACGCACACAGACCCTCTGGCTCGGGAATGAAGGCCGCTGCCAGGAGATGGACGGAGGCGGCCGACAGCGGCTCCTCTGCTCGTGTCTTAGCTCCTGCTGCATCCTCGACAGCTGGCGTTATAGATTATTACTCGGCTTCCCGCTGGGGAAAGCCACCGCAGCCCTTTTGACTTAATGGCTCCCCCACGTCTGAAACGACAGCGTGAGGATTGCCAGGGCTTCCTCGAACGCTGCTTCCGCGGGGAGGAAATCTGCAGGATTTTCTGCCCCTCTTCCCACTGCCCCCATCACCCAGGGTTCATCAGGCGCAGCTCTGACGGTCCCTGGGTCGGCAACGCTCCCACAGGTTGAGTGAGACCTCATGGCCCACAGGCTGCCTTCTCTAGAACAGTTTCATTAAGGGCACCCCTCTTTTTCCATTCCAGATAGCTCTGTATTTGCTTCCTGAAGCTGTTTTCTCTATTGATTGGTTATCAATGCAACTGGACTTTTGGTGCAGTGAAAACCTAATGATGAGATGCTTTTGCTGAGCCTATAACTGAACCCATCCTGGCCAGACCAGTCGAGGTGCCCGTGTTGATTAGGAAACTCCGGTGAGCTCCGGTGAACTCCCTCAGCTGAGGGCACATTCTAGTCTGGTGAAGCTGGTAGAGGTAGAGTTAGGGGCAAGACATTTCAGATTCTCATTCCTATACAGGACGGGAGCAGTTTCCCGGGCAAAGGCCCTTCCCGACGGCCGGACTCGCTTGCATTACGTGGCCTCCTCACTAGGTGTCTCCGGGACCAACGCGCGCGCTCTGGGCCGTGACGCCCGCCAAGCCGGAGGGGCTGAGGTGGAAGTGGAGCTGAAGGGAAGCTCATCCGCTGGCACCACTGACATTGGCTTATTCGGGAAATGGAAAGCCGCTTTCTGCGGCAAAACTGCCCTTTGCAGAGCGCTGCAGACGTGCTGCACCAGCAGCATCTCCAGGAAGACACGGGCAGGCGCTCGCACGACGCCAGAGAGCCAGCTCATGAGCTCGTGATGAGCATTTGAACGTGTTCGTGTTCAGCCGCTGAGAACCAGGGATTTATTTTGTCAAGCAACATGTTCCCAGGCAGAGGAGTGAGGGCTCCCCCTGGCCAGGACGTCACATCCCTCTTGACTTGCCTCCCTTGGATCCTCCGCCGGCTGGAGCAGATTTCACGCATAGTTTTTATACTCATGAAGTGTCCTTCATAAACCTCTCCCCCCTCTTCTCCTGTTATCTGGAATTCTGGGGAGAAGAAGCGATAAGCACTGAGGCATCCGTGCAGCCACAGGAATGATGAGCACAGCTCCCTTGCCGGGACTTTAATTAAGCTCCTTCGGCTGGGCCAGTGAGTTTAGCTCGCTCCGTCAAAGAGCAGCATTTCTATTATAATTGGGAGCTATCTGATGAAATGCAGCACCACGAGCTGATTGCATCAGCTGAACATGAGGTGCTGAAGAGCTGGTTTCAGATACAGACCCGTGAATCTCTGCCGTGTTCAGGTCCTTCCAGTGCTAAGGGAATAGCAGCCCCCAAGTCTAAGGCTCTGCCACTTCTCTCACGATTCCTTATGCTTTCTCTTACCTCTGTAAAATAAAACCATTGTCATAACAGGTCTGTGGAGAGGACACAGTGTAGATGGGTATAGAAACAAGTGACACTTCCTCATAGCCTGCTGTTCTGCTCCGCTGTTCAATACGAGGACTCCAAGGATGAACCAGCTGGACCGCAAGGCCCAAGGAGTTGGGATCAGCGGTATCCACGTCCAGCTGGCAGCTGATAAAAGCGACATTCCTCGCCGGTTGGTTCGGCTTAATATCTTTATGGAAGATCTGGATGGTGGAGTGAGCGCACCCTCAGCGAGGCCGTGAATGCTCCGCGCCGCGGGAAGAGAAGGAAGTGCCGGAGGGCAGGGCTGCTGCTCAAGACACCTGCAGAAACGGCCTCGCAGGAGCCTGTGAACTCAGCAAGGGGGAACGCCACGGCCTGCATTAAATATTAAGATTTTCACCGTGAGGGTGGTCAAACCCTGGTAGATGGACCCAACGAGACTGTAAGATATCCACCCTTGGAGACGTTCAGGCTGGAGAGCAGGATCCCTGAGCAAGCTGCTCTAACTTCAAAGCTGGTTCTAACATCAAAGTTGGTCCTGCTTTGAGCGGGAGTTGGACTAGAGACCTCCAGGGATCCCGTCAACCTAAATTATTCTGCGTCCATGTGTACTTCTGAGTGCCTGCTTGCAGGCTATTTTTTTTTTTTTTTCTTGGTAGTATAATTTAGTGATCATAAGTTTTGGGGGGCAGCGACTATATTTTTTTTCCTCTGTATTTGTGCACCTCTTAGCAGTAACCACCTCCGCATCTTCTGGTTCATCTTCAACCAGAGCCTGTCAGTACAGTTCCAAGTAGCAACTCATCACTCCTCACCCTGTTACATGGTCCTTCTCCAAGACCAGGTGGAACACACTGGCTCTTTGCCTTTTACACAAACTGGAGATAAAAAGGGATTTTCTTACCCAAGGCACAGCACTCTAGGAAAACATGTACTGGTCATGGTTCTCTCAGCAAGCGTGCCGTGGCACCTTCCTATCTTGTTTCCCTGAAATCTCTGTGGCTTTCCAGTTGTCCCTGGCCCATGCAGTTCTTGGAGAGGCCAAGGGTTGTCGAGCTGTACTGCTGCCCAGGAACGAACACGAACAACTCCGGATTCCCACAGCAGGTCCCTACGTGTCTCAGGAGCCAGTCCACCTCACGCATTCCAGAAGGCCTGATGCATCAGCAGGATTCACATACATCGTGCTCAGAGCCCACGTAACGACTGTTCCCATGCCAGGGGCTTGGGAAGTCTTTGCCTGGGACCAGGATTGCAGCAGCTGAAGGCTCAGCTGGAGAGCCAGGAATGAGCGTTCCCATTTTAAAACCATGTGTTCTACACACAGGGAGTAATAGAGAGCAGGAAAGACAGTAAAGAGAAGGTGATTTCATATGGTTTCTTAATATGTTTCTCCTCAGACACCTTGTTTTTCTACAGCATTTAACGAAAGTCTGATGTAAAGATGCGTGCTGCCAGCCCGCTCCGTGTCTACGTGTGCGTGGGGAGACGCAGCACAAGAAAACACCCAGCGCGGAGCTGCAGAATCGCTCTTATTTGTGAACCCGCTCTGTGGCTTTGAACGTTAACAAGCTGATTGCTGAAATAAGAAAGAGGAAAGAAGAGTCATCCCGAGGCGTTCAGCAACGAGCTATGCAAGGCATAACCTCGAGCCACAGGAAGCCCTGATATCCCACGAAGTAACAAATATTTTTCTATTAATACCAGCATTTCTATTGCCTCTTTCATCCTGAAAGAACCCTAGTTGGCTTTCGTGCTTTGCAGACTCAACGCAGTAATTACTTCTCCTCACCACTGAAATAAAAGATATTCCCGAGGACGTGCAGATAGCAGAGGCTTCACCGCAGAGGCAAGTAAGAGTCTCAGTAGAGTCTGAAGGTACAAGGAAGATCTTAGCGAGACAGAGCAAGCACAGAGCAGTGACTTGATGCCTGTAAGGGGAGAAATACACTGCTCGGCCTGAGGACACACAAGGTGTGAACACCCCTGTCACAGGCTCCAGTAACAGAACCAAACTTGTCCCGTTGTCCTGAACGAGGAACGTGAAGCCCCCTTTGCTTTAAATTAATGAATGAGCAACCACCATGGAGAGGACAAGCAGAGCCACAAGCTGGACCTCTCTCCGTTCCGTTCAGCTCCCACCGTGGGTGACCTCAGTGAGATAAGATTGCACCTGAAAAGGGGGAAAAAGTAACAGGAAGCAAACAGCTCCTCAAAAGGGAGCAAATGGATATACATGCATATAATGTACTCGCATATACAAGTATATTATACATGGATTATTCCGTGGTTTTGTTGATACGTATATTTAATCATGAATCTTCAGTCAAGGAAGTGCGAGGACATGGAAAACTTTAGAAAACCTGCCTGGGAAACAGTCCAGAAGAAAAAGGGAGTGAGAAAGTCAAATGATGTTATCTTTTTTAACAAAAAGTCTCCAAGAAAAAGCAACACAGAAATCGCAGTCGTCTTTATCTTCCTGTCACCATCTTCTTTCTCTTCCTCAGCAGCCGAAAGGCGAAGCGCTCCGCCGCAGAGGCGCAGTAAGCACCTCTCATTACCAAAGGGAAGGAGAAAAGCGGGATGAGTGATGAGCCAGCAGTGTGCAGGCACTCCCCGACCCACTGCAACACACTCAGAGTTACCTGAAGCATCTTCCCTTGCAAACTGCATGCTGACGACTGACTTTGCAGCGGAGCCGAGGAGGAGGGCTCACACAAGCCTCTCCGCTCCCTAGGGGAATCAGGAAGGCTGCTATAATCATCAGCAGTAATCAGCGATGTATTTAATTGTGCCAGCTGCTTGCAAAGAGGATGTGTGTCTAAGGCTTGTGGGTTAAGAGCTGGTTTAAACCAGCCCTCCTACGGCACAGAAGAAAAGTCATCGTCCTGTGTCACCACAGCCCTGCCTGCAAACCTCTGCTTTTAACCTTGTGCTTAAAAAATACACAGAGCCGGCTCAGGTGGGAGTGCAATTGGTGATGCTTTCTGGGGCCTTGGAGGGGTGGCACAGGAACCAAGGCGAAAAAAACAGGGCCCTCGACTAAAACCCAAGTCAAGGAAACCTGCTAACGTTTCTTCTGGCTCTGTCCAGGCTATCGTGAGCAGCTGAGGTCCCCTCATCTGGTCTCTGAACCTGGTGAATACTTTCAATGTCATCTCATGTTCTCTCAGACCCTGAAGGAGGCTGGACGCAGCCCACACGCGCCTATCCTGGGGTGTCCGGATCCCATGCGATTCACTGGATCGACACTCTCTTCAGTCTGCAGAGCACGGCTTGGAAACACTTGGCCTCAGACTTCCGAGGAGGTCCCGTTAACTTCGATGGTTGTGAACCCTGTGAAGGCTCTCAGAGAGACGGCTTTCTGGCGCACAGAGAAATGCACGTTTGCTCTTTCCAGAGCATTGACATTGTATAAAACCACACAAAGCACGGAGAGAAAACTGTAAAACACAGGACACAAATGTGCTGTCCCTTCTACTGGAAAAGGAATTGGGAAAAGCATGTGGCTGCTCTGCTATGTACACCCCAACCCCAACTTGTGAAAACACAAGCGACTAGAAGTGGGTTTTGTCTCGCAAGTGCAGGTGGAGATGACTAGGAATATTCAGCAAGGATCACAAAACCATGCCTGATAAGCACGTTTCCAGCTGTAAAAGGACTATCTCTGTGGGCATGGGCAGAACAGAAGTTGTTCCCCGTGACCTGAGTAAGGTTTTCAGCATGGTCTCCCATCCCATCTTTGGACTGTCCGACTGGACTAGAAGACAGACGGAAAACTGTCTGGGCCATTGAGCTCCATATGTGGCTCAGTGGTCAGTGGTGCAAAGCCTGGCTCATGGACCGTTAAAAATGCTGTTCCCTAGAGCCTGAAACCGGACCCAGTACTGTTCTAACACCCTCAGCGACACGGGTGACGGGACAGAGCGCAAGCGTGGGAGGGACACCATGCTGAGAGGGGCAGTCGGGGCTGGAGGGCACTGCTACAGAGGACACTTTGTGACGGACCTCGGCCGCTGGAGAAACGGGCTCACAGGAGCCTCACGAAGCGCAACGAAGGCACAGTCTTGCCTTCTACTAATCTAAGGGGAGTTGTGAAGATGAAGATGCCTTGGAAGCGTGTGGCGAAAGGACACGATGAGACATTGGCCACAGTTTGCAAGAGGGGAAACTCCAGCTGGGTAAGGGGAAAAAGATCACTGGGGGCGATCGCTGGGATAGGGACCCGAAGATGTCACGGTTTCTCTGGTTTTGGAGATAGCCAGCATCTCATCAGCAAGGCTTGGGAAGCTTGATGTAACTTTGAAATACGTTATATCAAAAACAAGCTGTATCAAAAGCCCTGTTTTGAGCACGGCGTTGTACTTCGGAGGTCCCTTTCCAACTAAACTAGTTTGTGATTCGAGCTGGAAAATTTGTTCTTAAACTGGGCTAACTCTCCAGGCAGCCCGTGTTCACTTTCCGCATCCACAACCCTTCGCTACGGCATTTATGGGCACCTCGGCCACGAGGGAGGGAGCGAGGCTCACAACGGAGGGGGAAAAATGATTTTGTGGTGACACCCAGGGTGACATTTCAGCCAGTTAGCTCCTTAAACCCAAATGGGAGTCCAAATGGTGGAGGTGATGAAACCCAGGCTCATTTTAATTTATTTATCGATATTGTTGGTTCCCCCCAAACGAGCAGCCCTGTGCGCGGGCGGACGGTCCCGGCGGCCGCCGCAGGTACCGGCCGAAGTGCCGCCCTGCTGCGGCGCTCGCAAGAGGAGCCGAACCAGAGCCTGGTGGCCGCTCAACGAGCCAAGAGAGTGCGAGAGAGCTAAAAAATAGGAATAACGACACGGAAAGGCTTCACCCCCGAACACAAGGTTGAGGAATCTCGGGCAAGGGCTGCCCGAGTGCTGGGGAACACCGGGGTGAGGGAAAGCGGTCTGCTTGTCGTTGCTCCTTGGCTCTGGGGGAAGCTGCTCGCGTTTTGCTGTGTTTTGTCCCCCCTTTTCAAGGCGTTTCACGGGCTCCGAGCGCGGGCCGGGCCGCGCGGCGCGGGA